>CM069860.1:190053440-190391691 GCA_036172795.1 Pelodytes ibericus
TGGCTTCAGGAACCAGACAGACCAATTCAGGAGCCGGTATGGTTATTTTCAGGAGCCGGCATGGTAATTTTCAGGAGCCGCATGGTCATTTTCAGGAGCCGGCATGGTCATTTTCAGGAGCCGGCATGGTCATTTTCAGGAGCCGGCATTGTTATCTTCAGAAGCCGGCATGGTTGTTTTCAGGAGCCGGCATGGTCGTTTTCAGGAGCCGGCATGGTCATTTTCAGAAGCCGGCATGGTCATTTTCAGAAGCCGGCATGGTTATTTTCAGAAGCCGGCATGGTCATTTTCAGGAGCCGGCATGGTCATTTTCAGGAGCCGGCATGGTCATTTTCAGGAGCCGGCATGGTTATTTTCAGGAGCCGGCATGGTTATTTTCAGGAGCCGGCATGGTCATTTTCAGGAGCCGGCATGGTCATTTTCAGGAGCCGGCATGGTCATTTTCAGGAGCCGGCATGGTCATTTTCAGGAGCCAGCATAGTTATCTTCAGGAGCCGGCATGGTTATCTTCAGGAGCCAGCATAGTTATCTTCAGGAGCCGGCATGGTTATTTTCAGGAGCCGGCATGGTCATTTTCAGGAGCCAGCATAGTTATTTTCAGGAGCCGGCATGGTCATTTTCAGGAGCCGGTATGGTCATCTTCAGGAGCCAGCATAGTTATTTTCAGGAGCCGGCATGGTTATTTTCAGGAGCCGGCATGGTCATTTTCAGGAGCCGGCATGGTCATTTTCAGGAGCCGGCATGGTCATTTTCAGGAGCCGGCATGGTTATCTTCAGGAGCCGGCATGGTCATCTTCAGGAGCCAGCATAGTTATCTTCAGGAGCCGGCATGGTTATTTTCAGGAGCCGGCATGGTTATTTTCAGGAGCCGGCATGGTTATTTTCAGGAGCCGGCATGGTCATTTTCAGGAGCCAAGGAAATGAAATTTCCACAGAGTTTAAGGAAAAACTCCATGGAATCCGATATTTGTCAAGCCCTGCCCTAGATACTTAACAGCAGAGGCGTCGTTAGGGGGGGGGCTACTGGGGCTGGAGCCCCGAGTCTCCTGACCATAGCCCCGAGTCTGTGAAGCTTCCCCTGCTTCCTGCTCTGTCACTATGATAACCCCGCCCCCAACCCATGTGACCGGCAGGAACCCACGTGTCCTCCCTCACAGCACAGACCACGAGGGATGCTGTGCTGCTGTGGAGAGGCTGCTCTCTGCTCCAGGGGCTGCAGAAAAAGCCTCCTCTATAACCTGCCACTTAACTCCCATCCAGGAACAGGCTGCACAAGGTATGATCTCCATGTATTTTTATATAAATATCACCAACAGGTGAGTACTGGGGAAGGGGGTGGAGGGAGGGTGACATTAATGGGCAGAATAACCCTGGCAAATGATGTCTGAATTAACCCTGGCAAATGATGTATGAATTAACCCTGGCAAATGATGTATGAATTAACCCTGGCAAATGATGTCTGAATTAACCCTGGCAAATGATGTATGAATTAACCCTGGCAAATGATGTATGAATTAACCCTGGCAAATGATGTCTGAATTAACCCTGGCAAATGATGTATGAATTAACCCTGGCATATGATGTATGAATTAACCCTGGCAAATGGTGGGGAAATTAACCCTGGCAAATGATGTCTGAATTAACCCTGGCAAATGATGTCTGAATTAACCCTGGCAAATGATGTATGAATTAACCCTGGCAAATGATGTATGAATTAACCCTGGCAAATGATGTCTGAATTAACCCTGGCAAATGGTGGGGAAATTAACCCTGGCAAATGATGTATGAATTAACCCTGGCAAATGGTGGGGAAATTAACCCTGGCAAATGGTGGGGAAATTAACCCTGGCAAATGATATATGAATTAACCCTGGCAAATGATATATGAATTAACCCTGGCAAATGATGTATGAATTAACCCTGGCAAATGATGTCTAAATTAACCCTGGCAAATGATGTCTGAATTAACCCTGGCAAATGATGTATGAATTAACCCTGGCAAATGATGTATGAATTAACCCTGGCAAATGATGTCTAAATTAACCCTGGCAAATGATGTCTGAATTAACCCTGGCAAATGATGTATGAATTAACCCTGGCAAATGATGTATGAATTAACCCTGGCAAATGATATATGAATTAACCCTGGCAAATGATGGATAAATTAACCCTGGCAAATGATGGATAAATTAACCCTGGCAAATGATGGATAAATTAACCCTGGCAAATGATGGATAAATTAACCCTGGCAAATGATGTCTGAATTAACCCTGGCAAATGATGTATGAATTACCCCTGGCAAATGATGGAGAAATTAACCCTGGCAAATGATGGAGAAATTAACCCTGGCAAATGATGGAGAAAATAACCCTGGCAAATGATGTATGAATTAACCCTTGCAAATGATGTATGAATTAAACCTGACAAATGATGTATGAATTAACCCTGGCAAATGATGGAGAAATTAACCCTGGCAAATGATGGAGAAATTAACCCTGGCAAATGATGTATGAATTAACCCTGGCAAATGGTGGGGAAATTAACCCTTGCAAATGATGGATAAATAACCCTGGCATATTATGGATAAATTAACCCTGGCAAATGATGGAGAAATTAACCCTGGCAAATGATGGAGAAATTAACCCTGACAAATGATGGAGAAATTAACCCTGGCAAATGGTGGGGAAATAAACCCTGGCAAATGGTGGGGAAATTAACCCTGACAAATGATGGTTAGTGATGGTCTGTGCGGAACGGAAATGCCCCCTTCCCTGCAATGAGATATAGCAGCAGGGAGGGGGGACATATTGAGCAACATTTTTTTAATTTTTTTTTAAATACACCACTTGTATGATTATGTGACAGACTGGATGTATGTATGAGTGTATGTGGCAGACTGTATGTGTGTGTGTATGTATGAGAGTATGTGACAGACTGTATGTATGTGACAGACTGTACGTATGTATGTGATAGACTATGTATGTGTGATACTATGTATGAGTGTGTGTGTCTATGTGACAGATTGTATGTATGTATCTGTGTGACAGACTGTATGTATGAGTGTTTGTCTGTGACAGACTGTATGTATGAGTGTGTCTCTGTGACAGACTGTATGTATGTATGTATGTATGAGTGTGTCTCTGTGACAGACTGTATGTATGAGTGTGTCTCTGTGACAGACTGTATGTATGTATGTATGAGTGTGTCTCTGTGACAGACTGTATGTATGAGTGTGTATCCGACACTGTATGAGTGTGTGTCTATGTGACAGACTGTATGTATGAGTGTATGTGACAGACTATGTATGCATGTACGAGTGAATGTGACAGACTGTTTGTATGTATGAGTGTGTGTGTCTATGTGACTGATTGCATGTATGAGTGTGTATGTGTGTCTGTATATGACTGCATGTGATTGTGTGTATGTGCTGTTGTCTGGCTCCTAGATTTTTTACTGGCTCCTAAAACTCAGTTATGTTTGTCAAGCCCTGGCATAAATGCAACTAGTTATATACATCTATTTGGGGTCTACCTCAAGCTTTTGAAAAGGCTGGAAATATTTAATATTTTACAGGTTTTGTTTTGTGTTTATAAACGTAATATTTTTTTGCTGTGAGGGTGGTGGGTGCATGGAATAGCCTTCCAGTAGAAGTGGTAGAGGTTAATACAGCGAAGGAGTTTAAGCATGCGTGGGACAGGTATAAGGTTATCCTAGATATTAGGATATTTAAGACTGACCACACCTGTACCTATGCATCCTATACCTTTATCTTATATCTATACCTTTACCTAAGCATTACTATACCTGTATCTTATATCTGTACCTGTGCATCCTGCACCTGTGTCTGTCCTAATAGCTTATATCCGTACCTATGGATCCTGTACCTGTCCATATAGCCTAAATCTGTACCTGTGCATCCTGTATCTTTATCTATATATGCATCTGTATCATATATGTACTCATGCATCATCATGTACCTATATCTTTCTACATCTATCCTATATCTATACCTATGCATTCTGTACCTCTGTCTGTCTACCTATCGATCATGAGACATCATTGTATTTTAAGTATTATTAAAGCTGTGGGCTATAGCCCCAGATCATTTTTGAGCCTAGCAACGCCCCTGCTTAACAGGTCACTGCATTTGCTCCCAATAGTAAATTGTATGAAATTATATAAACAAAATAACAGACCTACTGTTGTATGTATTGTGCCCATCTATATATATTAATATTATAATATAATATCCTTATACAGGTCACAGTAGGCCTCGTCTGGATGTAAAGCACTACATGAAATCAAACTGGCTATTGGAAAATAAGTGATTGTAGAACATTTATTTGGATATTCCTGGGATTAGGGATGGCTACTATAGGAGTTTACAGTGATCACAGTCACACCATGTAAAAATAAGACAAATTCTAATTACTGAATGACATTTCAAACCAGTTAGAGCATAGCGAAAACAGGAAATGTGAAAAATGAACAAAGATGATATCATTTAATGTGATGTATCAATAATCATCAGTAAACACTATCATTACATCTAAAGAGATAAGCTGCAAAATCTCTCTGAGATCAGTAATCACTCACAAGAGCAATTTGCAGGTTGTTGGAGAGGAGAATAGAAAGTGATGTAGCCACAAACTCTGCCATGTGTATGCCACTTAATTAAAAGAGTTCTCCGAACTCCTACCCTGCTTCCTTTCTCCAGCTACATGTTATTTCAGTTATTTTTTTATTTTATTTTTTATATATAATTTGATATTTAAATGTGATAAAGTTACATTATGATTTGGAGATGATGACATTTTTTTTTTTTTTTTTTTAAATTTTAAATATTTTTTTTATATTACGTAATACAATCTGTGTACAGCAAGAAATTATACAAAATGACATGAACTTTGGCAACAACCATATATTCAATATATTCACAATGCATAAGAATACTGATGTACTTATCACTGGCAGGGCGCAAGAATTTGAAAGGATTGCTGCAAAAACTATATTCTCAAAAGATGCAAAAAAAAACATACATGCAAATGAATGAAAAATAGTCCGAAAATAAATCAAAACATTAAATCAACACGCTTAATCAATCAGTCATTCCAAACGGAATCACTGTAAACCATTACCATTACTGATTAACACAAGGGATCTTTAATATAATAATGTTGATTTACTTTATTTCCCAGTGGTCTTTTGTGTTTTCTATTGAGACTTCCGATGCATGTTTTATTTGCTCAGCAGAGCTGTAAAGAGTAAATGTGTTCTTTATTAAACACTAAGTAAATAAAGCAGCTAGCAGGAACAAGGGACTGGGGATTCTTTGTACATATTCAATAACAAACCAATGAGTTTTCTAAGGGAATGTAGAGTTAAACATATAGTTTTGTATTCATGGTGTGTTTACATCGACCAATTAAATTCAGCATACATCCCGGTGCTCAGCGGGAGGACATTTGAAGATGGTCTGTGCATGTGTGAGAGGCACAGACCAGGCTAGAGCAGAAGTGACCCCCTAATCTTCCATTTGGTAAAGTAGCAGATAGGGGTGACACATGGAAAGATTTTCTCTTTCAAAAAACAAACAAACTTCTGGATTGTTTGTATATGACTGTGTACAGTTGTCTGGCTCCTAAAACTAAATTACATTTGTCAAGCCCTGGTTTTAGGGTCTAGGACAGTTCAGCGCGGCTAATTCACCACTGACAGTAAAGCGCAGCAGTTTCAACGCTGAACTGTCAGCGGTGAAGATGAACGCGGCTGCTTCACCGCGGCAATGTAATACTAAAATTAACCCTAATACTAATGCTACCCCCAAACCCAAATACTAAAATTACCCCTAATACTAATGCTACCCCCAAACCCAAATACTAAAATTAACCCTAATACTAATGCTACCCCCCCTAACCTTAATACTAAAAGTAACCCTAATACTAATGCAACACCCCCCCAAACACTAATACTAAAATTAACCCAGGGCTTGACAAATTTATTTTGATTTTAGGAGCCAGACATTTTTTTTAGGAGCCAGACAATCACGCAAACATAAACACAATTCATAAACACACACGCCTACTTCACATATATACAAACACACATACTTTACATATACACATATACACAAACACCTCACACACACATATATATACACACAAACACCTCACACACACACATATACACAAACACCTCACACACACATATATACACAAACACCTCACACACACATATATACACAAACACCTCACACACACATATATACACAAACACCTCACACACACATATATACACAAACACCTCACACACACACATATACACAAACACCTCACACACACACACACATATACACAAACACCTCACACACACATACATACAAACAACTCACACACACATATATACAAACACCTCACACACACATATATACAAACACACATACTTTACATATACACATATATACAAACACCTCACACACATATATACAAACACCTCACACACACATATATACAAACACACATACTTTACATATACACATATATACAAACACCTCACACACATATATACAAACACACATACTTTACATATACACATATATACAAACACCTCACACACATATATACAAACACCTCACACACCCATATATACAAACCCCTCACACACCCATATATACAAACCCCTCACACACACCTACTTTACAATACATACAAACACACACCCACCTAACACAGTCTTTTCTTGGGGGTTTCTTCTTGATGTGTCCCCCTGCCTGCTGCTTTACCTCACTGCTGGGGAGGGGGACATTCACGCTGCAGCTTAACTCCGTTGGTCGGCGTGCTGAGTGCCAGGATGTCACGTGACGACACCCGGCACTCAGACACGCGTTGCGCGAGGGGGCGGAGCTTGCAGTCTGTGCCATCGGCCATCGGCACAGACTTTACCCCCTCGCGCTGCGGAAAAATCGGATGGCAGCGGCAAGGGGACCAGGAGGCTGACAGCACCCAGGCGCCAGGTCTAATTTCCTGGTCGCCATGGCGACCTGGCGCCTGGGGTTTGTCGAGCCCTGAATTAACCCTAATACCAATGCAACCCCCCCCCCCCAAACACTAATACTAAAATTAACCCCGAACCCTAATACTAAAATTAACCCTAATACTAATGCAACCCCCCCAAACCCAAATACTAAAATTAACCCTAATACTAATGCTACCCCCCAAACCCAAATACTAAAATTAACCCCCAAACTCTAATACCCCTATTAACCATTAATAATACTCACCTTTAGAGATGAAATGTCCTGCGATGGCCTCTTGCGTCATTTTTTTTTTATATTAAAAAAAAAAAAGCAATTTGAGTTTCCCTCCTCCGTGCAGAAGGTAAGTACTGTGGAAGGGGGAGGAGGGTTTGATGAAACAAGCAAAATTCTGGCATACTGAGTGACAATATACGGGCATATTGAGTGGCTAAATCCTGGCATACTGAGGGGCAAAATTCTGGCATATTGAGGGGCAAAATCCTAGCATATTGAGTTGCAAAATCCTGGCATATAAATGGCAAAATCCTGGCATACTGAGTGGCTAAATCCTGGCATACTGAGGGGCTAAATCCTGGCATACTGAGGGGCTAAATCCTGGCATATTGAGGGGCAAAATCCTGGCATATTGAGGGGCAAAATCCTGGCATATTGAGTGGCTAAATCCTGGCATATTAAATGGCAAAATCCTGGCATATTGAGTGGCTAAATCCTGGCATACTGAGTGGCAAAATCCTGGCATATTGAGGGGCCAAATCCTGGCATATTGAGGGGCAAAATCCTGACATATTGAGGGGCAAAATCCTGACATATTGAGTGGCTAAATCCTGGCATACTGAGTGGTTTTCTTGTTTTCCTCCTCTAAAAATTAGGTGCATCTTTTGGTAAGGTGCGTCTTATGGAGCGAAAAATACGATAACTGCTGCTTGATTTCCCAGCAGTTAAATATTAAAAGGGACTGTATAACCTAAACATTATTATTACTGTGAATGTAGAGAATTTAAAAAAAACTGAAAGTGATCTATACATTGTATTAGCAAAATTGCAAGCAAATGCCTAAATTTGGAGAAAAGTGTGTCTTAAATGTGTCTGTGGAGTCTCCTGTTTATGACATCACCTGTGGCATATAAAGACCCTGTGTGCCTGGCCACCAATCACCTTGTGATCGAGGGCATGGTACCAAAAAATTGCACTTTGGTGCTTGCATTTCCTGGTACACAAACAAAATTGTTAGGAAAAAAAAGCAATGCACTACTTGTGCCTTTATAACATGCAAAAAAATGTTGGGGTACTCCCATACTCATGTAAAATATTAGAATCTATTTATCAGGATTTTTCATGAGCATATTTAGCTGTTAAACAAAAATGAAAGTAAAAAGAGTGAGTAAAAAGCATATTTCATAAGGAGTTAGGATGAGAATAAAACTGAAAGAGGTGACAAAAATTGGCCAAGTATTTCCTCTTAAAGGAGAAGTAATACATGAACAAAACATGGAACTTCCTATTGGCTCCAGACATGTTAATAATAAAAAGCCTTTCGTACACAGACAATAAAACGATAAATCACCCCCTTTTACTTGTATATGGCTTGTGGTTTTGCATTTGCCAAGATCCCAAGATCAGTATATTGAGTTCCTTGGCACGGTGCATCATGTATCTGTTAAATAATGGGGAGTGAGCTGAATAAAAACTATATCATTATCACTTACAATAACAACGGCTCAACAAACTACTCAAGAGATCAGTAATGGTTTCTTTGGCAACTGAACAGTATGTTTCATTCATAAGGCTAGCATGAAACCCCTTGTCTGCTTTAATTTAAAGACACAAGTAAGTCGTAGGAATGTACAATGGTGACATATTTAGCAGTCAGACACAACTGTACTAGTTCTGTTGAGTTTACACATCTAGGACAGTTCTGTGCGACTGTTTCACAGCTGACTGTCAGTGCTTACAATCAGAGTAAAACTAAATAAATTAATAAAACCACCCTAAAAGTCCCCCTGAACCGAAAACCTATACTAACCCCACGAACCCTAACACTAATACTAACCCCTAATACTAACACTAATCCCTAATACTAACCCCACGAACCCTAACACTAATACTAACCCCTAATACTAACACTAATCCCTAATACTAACCCCTAATACTAACCCCTAAAACCTAACACTAACCCCTAATCCCTAATACTAACCCCCAAAACCTAACACTAACCCCTAATCCCTAATACTAACCCCTAATACTAACACTAACCCCTAATACCTAATACTAACCCCTAATCCCTAATACTAACCCCTAATCCCTAATATTAACCCCCTAACACCTAATCCTAACCCCTAATACTAACCCCTAAGACCTAATACTAACCCCTAATACCTAACACTAACCCCTAAGACCTAATCCTAACCTCTAATTCCTAATACTAACCCCTTCAAACCCTAACACTAATACTAATCCCTAATACTAACACTAACCCCTAACACCTAATACTAACCCCTAACACCTAATACTAACCCCTAACACCTAATACTAACCCCTAACACCTAATACTAACCCCTAACACCTAATACTAACCCCTAAAACCTAATACTAACCCCTAAGACCTAATCCTAACCCCTAAAACCTAATCCTAACCCCTAATCCTAACCCCTAATACTAACCCTTAAGACCTAATTCTAGTAATACTCACCCTGTACACAATCCCGTGATGAACTCTTGCGCAATAGGTCGCGGTGAATCGGCTGTGTTTAAGCAGCCGCGATGAACTGTTCCATCCCCTGAATTTACACCTTATGTCTCTCAGAGCAACAGCACTACAGATGCAGGGGATGCCACATTTTCTTCGATATAATACTGACCACGCGAATGCCTCCATGGACCTGGAAAAATCTTACTGAAAATTGATGTCCAATCGGTTCACTAGCAGAGTGAGAGAGACAGTCGCTGACAGGACTGGGTTGCCTGCCTCCCAGGGAAGTGAGGCAGCGCAGGTCAGATGATACACTGGCCTGTACTATGTAAAAGTATATGCCAGTTTATCCTCATTAACTGTTTTTTTTTTCACTTGTGTTTGCACAGTAGAAGCATAAGTGAATAAAAGAAGTTTAGTTGTCCTTCAAGGCCAAAGAAGTTATGTAGATTCAACTGAAAATGGGAGATTTTTTTTTCAAACTTGGCTACTTTGTCCTTAAGTTTGAAATTCCCTTCACAATTCCCTGCAATTGTCTCTTTCCTGAATAAAGTCCTTAGGATGGACCAGAGACTTGTTGTTATTGTCTCTACAGGACTACAACTACCAGGGTTCCTCAAGAGGGCGACTCAGTAAGAAACCTGCGTCTGCTACAAACAAACAATACATGGCATCTTGCCATCACAGTGCTGCAATTATAGTGCTCTAAGGTGTCCCTTTTGTGACCCGGATTCCAGAGGCCCAAGGGAACTAGAGGCTCTGTATGTCATGCAACTACTAACTGGCTTTACAAGAGTTTAGAATCCTACTTAATTCATTCTTCTGTGGATGAGGATGCAAAGGTCTTCATCATCCTAACACTGGACCACAAGGATCGGTCTCAAAACCTGACTATCCCTCTGAAGGTTAAATGGCTGACCATATACAGTGTCCCCTGAAATACACCCAACATGGTGCATCCGCTACTTAGTTCAATGATTGTTCCTTAATATGTAATTACAATTCTGTTCAATTTTATATATTTTACGAAAGACTAATTATTTGTATCAAGTTTTATTCTTCTTTATAATTTACAAGAGACATTTGTAAACACGGTTTGGCTCTAGATTTTGTATTATATGCATGCCAGTGTGCAGGACACCAGAGAATGCATACTGGGTGTGCATAGAATGGTGTGCATGTGCAGTCGCACTGACAGTCAATGTCCCAATCTCTATAGATTACTGGGTTGGTAGGTCTCAGGCAGTAGACGGAAGTCATTAGAACCCAAGGCGAAAGAGAGTGCTTTGGTTGTAGGCCTTTTTGATAACATCACACATATTAAAGACTTCGACTAAGGCAACTGTAACACAATGATGGAGCAGTGGGCAAGTGGTTAAGTGTCTCATAGATAACATGATCAATGGCTGGGTAATTAGTATGCAGAGATTGGGTTATGCTGATGGATGTTTAATTCTTAGAATGTTTTAAGACAAAAAAGGTAGAAGAGCCGAGTTCTAATATTAATGTAGTGAGAATAATTATAAATAAAGATGAAATAATATATCTAAAAGACATGGCTCAAAAGCTGCTCCTTGTTTTAGGATACATTAGGAAACATAACTGATAAGCTTGTGACCAGACTCTCTACCTCATGTAACAGTCTGTCTCTGTTTATCTAACTTATTATAAAGTTGCCTTCTATGCTCTGTACCAAGAGCTTAGCAAACTATTGGCGCTATATAAATACATGTTAATGTAAAATGATTGCCTTAAAATTAAAACAGTGAAACAGGAGAAACCAACATGCAGCCTTTTTTTAACGGCACCTTCTCGGGGTGTGAGAGGCGGTGGTTCACATCTCTAGAATAGAACAATGATGGGCTTCATTAATACGTCAAGCTAGACAAGTTGCGATATCTTCCTTAGACAGCACTAGTCCACCCATGTCTTTCATTTCCAAACCTGTCACTTCTTGAACAATAGACTTAAAAAAAAAATAGAAATGGTTTATTGAAAGAATACATTCAAAAGTACCTTATTATACCTTCTCTGCTTGTATGGCTCTACCAGGTGGCATACCTGTTGGGTCAGATGGATCATATCTTATACAATTTTCCTTACTAGCAAAGTAAAATGAGTCTATCACATATACACTGATCAGTCATAACATTATGAGCACTGGCAGGTGGCAAGCTGGTGGAGGCAGTGTGATGCTTTTTTTTCTGCTGTGTCCTGCCATTCATGTGGATGTTACTTTGACACGTGCCACCTACCTAAGCATTGTTGCAGACCATGTACACCCTTTCATGGAAACGGTATTCCCTGATGGCATTAGCCCCGTTAAGCAGGATAATGCTCCCTGCCACAAAGAAAAAATGGTTCAGGAATGTTTGAGGACCACAACAACGAGTTCAAGGTGTTGACTTGACCTCCAAATTCCCCAGATCTCAATCCAATCGAGCCTCTGTAGGACGTGCTGGACAAACAAGTCCAATACATGGAGGCCCCAACTCACAAATTTACAGGACTTAAAGGGTCTGCTGCTAACGTCTTGGTGGCAGATATCACAGCCCACCTTCAGAGGTCCAGGCGAGTCCATGCCTCGAGAGGGTCAGGGCTGTTTTGGCATCAAAGGGTGACAGCAGCTATTATACAGGTGGTCTTAATGTTATGGCTGATCAGTGTATATATGTACACACACATCATTTTTAGCCAGGGTTTTATAGCTATTAACTCTTTTAGTTGATATTAGACAACCTTAATATATATAATATATAACAACCAACAGAAAATGGATTAGAAGACTGGATTATATTTGAAATCTGTATTTAATAGGAAATCAATGAATCTCCAACAATCACTAGATACTCTGCAGGGAGAGGGCAAATATTAAATATAAGTCAGTAAACAATCCAATTCAGATTCAGAGTTATAACCACTTATATATGCCAACAATGTTACGGTCATTTAAAAGGTGATTTGAATGTTAAACCACTGAAGCACATGTGATATAAGACAAGATATTATGTTGAGTTTAAAAGCTGTATTAAGGTCTAGAGGTGAAAATCATGCTGGTTGGCACGCAGCACTAATTATTTCAATATTTACCAATGTAAGGAATAACTGATACATCTACCTTCATATCACCCAGGCCTCAAAATACAGACCAAATCCTGGGAACTGCCAATTGCAACAGTGGAATCAATAAACAAAAGCCAGTTTGGGTATTTATTACACCTAAAATCAATACCTCCAGACTGGGGATGCGCTGTGTAAACCTTTGAGCAAACCCTGGTTAGGCAAAGGGTTAAAAACATGAATGTAGAATAGCATCAGAGGAGGCCAGAGGTCACTGACCAGCGGTTGTTGGTTGGCTGAGGATTGCAGGTCAAATAACAGCTGTGCGGGGCCCCACAGCTACCCAACTCTGAATAGACAAACTACATGTTCAGAGGAAGCTGTATTCTCTGTAGAATAGAGCAGATTGGCTTTCTGGTCACATGACTGACAATCCATTATGTTCCTTTGGAACTATATAACTGCAATAAAGATTTCTTTATGGTTGAGTCTGGTGATGCTTAATCCAATGTAGGGTTATCCCAGTGGTGTAACAATATGGGTCAAAGGGGTTGTAAAGGTGACCAGGCCCCAACAAACAAAAGGTCTTCTCTGTCTGTTACTTTTATTTGTGATCCATTATCATGGGGCCAACGCTTGACAAACTATACCATTAGGACATCCAAAAGCTTCTCAAAGACCCATAGAGAATCTGTTTTTCTGCAAAGCCTCAGCCACCAGGATACCCTTCCTGGCTAAAACAGTTTGCTATAACTATTATCTAAAATATATAATAAAAAAAAGTTTTTCCAATTTAGATACATTTCCTACAATATTTATATCATTTAATAAATGTTTAAAATGTATATGCAAATTGCAAATAAAAGGTAAACAAAATATCAACTTATTTTCATGAAAAAAAAATCACCTTTTTGTTCTCAGTTTTAAGTGGTGGTGATGTGAGAAAGAAACCTGGGGCCACCATCACAAATTGTGGGGCCCTCACAGAAATATTGCCCCCAGGTCCCTTGCCATAGCACCGCCTTGCACACCGAGGACAGGCCCAAGCACCCACACTGCATACCAGGACTTACCCCAGCCAGTTCAGCACCCACACCCAAGAAATGCCCCATGATCCACAATGCACACCCAAGACATGCCCAGGACTTACCCCAGCACATGCCTCATATTGCGCACGAGGACTTACCCCAGCACATGCCTCATATTGCGCACGAGGACTTAGCCCATCACATGCCTCATCACCCACAATGCACACCTAGGACTTAGCCCAGCACATGCCCCACCACCCACAATGCACACCTAGGACTTAGCCCAGCACATGCCCCACCACCCACAATGCACACCTAGGACTTAGCCCAGCACATGCCCCATCACCCACAATGCACACCTAGGACTTAGCCCAGCACATGCCCCATCACCCACAATGCACACCCAGGACATGTACCATCATCACATTGCACAGCCAGTACATGCACCATCACCACATTGCACAGCCAGGACATGCACCATCACCACATTGCACAGCCAGGACATGCACCATCACCACATTGCACACCCAGGACATCACCACATTGCACAGCCAGGACATGCACCATCACCACATTGCACAGCCAGGACATGCACCATCATCACATTGCACAGCCAGGACATCACCACATTGCACTCCCAGGACATCACCACATTGCACACCCAGGACATCACCACATTGCACAGCCAGGACATGCACCATCACCACATTGCACAGCCAGGACATGAACCATCACCACATTGCACAGCCAGGACATGCACCATCACCACATTGCACACCCAGGACATCACCACATTGCACAGCCAGGACATGCACCATCATCACATTGCACAGCCAGGTCATGCACCATCACCACATTGCACAGCCAGGACATGCACCATCATCACATTGCACAGCCAGGTCATGCACCATCACCACATTGCACACCCAGGACATCACCACATTGCACAGCCAGGACATGCACCATCATCACATTGCACAGCCAGGTCATGCACCATCACCACATTGCACAGCCAGGACATGCACCATCACCACATTGCACAGCCAGGTCATGCACCATCACCACATTGCACAGCCAGCACTGCCGTAAAGCATCGGATTGTATAAAAAAGGCGCAAATCCCTGTTATACAGAACACATGGTAATTGTGCCTTTCCAGTGCAGGAGGCTTTATACATAACCTCCAATGAATTAGCTGGGAAACACTACTATGGCATCGGGTGAGTGCTTCAGCATGCATTTTGACCTTAGTTTGGCACAAGAGCACAGAGCTTTAACACAGGCATACCTCCATTGTATGTACTAATATGAAAATGTACAGTATTCTCCCTGCCAAACAGTGAAGCAGTACTAACATTAAAAGGGGCAGCTCCACCTACAGTGTGCAAAAAGTATTATTAGATTACTGCTACATTATATGAAGCATTGTAGACTGTAAACTAGATAAAGCAGTATCTCAAGGGAAATGAATAGACAAATCACTGAAAGCACAAACGCAATCCTTTTGGGAGTTTAAAGCTAAATTTCAGTTGTATGATGTTTGGAGAACACTTAATCCTCAGGAGAACAAGTATACTTTTTTTTACATTGCTTTTTTCTACAAAACAAAACCCCAAAAAACCACCTGTGGTTTGGACTGATACGATACCTACCAAGGTGTTTACAATCAAATATTGTGAGTCTGGATTTAATAGACCACTGTAGTAAAACACCTAGGACGCTTGCAGAATTAACAAATATTTATTAAAAGATCACACTAAATTGAACAAGGGTGATTTCTAAATTATTTTTTTAACCCTTTGCTGCTTGTAGGACATGCTATGCCATCCTAATTTTCAGGCCTCAAATGCTTTTAGGACACCATAGAACATCCTAAGTTATACAGTTAATTGCAGCCCCCCACAATGGGCTGTGCTGTGGAGCCCACCACAGGAACATGCAGTTGGATCCCCACTACCAGATAAGGCCTCAGTCTGACATGTAAAATGAGGGTGCGACGGGTACATAATACTAAGATGCGCTGTGCCCGGAACTTCCGTGTTCAGACACTCCTCCTCGACATCACATGTGACGTTGCAAAGTCTTGCAGCATTTTGGCAGGGTCTGTAAAGGCCTTAATCGGGTCTCTGCCTATATGTTCCTGTCTCCCGAACACAGGCCAGGAGCACAAAGACGCTGTTTTAGTGCTTTGGTCCTTGAAAGATGCTGTTTTGGTGCTTTGGTCCTTTAAAGGGACACTCCCACCAAAAATTGAAAAGGGTTGTTTGTCTTTTTTGTATTGTTGATTTCAGATTTGTCTTTTGTTTTTGTTTTGTTATTTGTTGTTATTTAATAAAATATGTAACTAAACAAGTGTGACTGGGTGCTGCCATTTTGTGAAATATAGTGTTTTGGGGTGCCAGCCCCAGGGACTTTATAGCACAAATTTCTCACTTTGGGGCTGGGGACACAGAATGCAGTCTATAAGTCAGAATTTTGATCATAGACATGCATTGAATGGGAGGGTAATGAAACTATTACATCACATGGGGGCTGAGTTATTATCCGGTTTGATCAGGTTAATCTCCTCTGTATGTTGGAAGGAAGGTAAAAAAAAAAGTGTCCACAGCCACATAGTCCTGCCTACTATGATATACAGGAGCCAATAAGAGAGCAGGGGAGTATCTTATGACCTCATCATGCAGGCTTTGGCAACAGTTGTAAAGTGAGAATGGTTGGAAGATTTTGGACAATGTTGCATCATGGGAAATATTCACAAAATGGAGCCAGGACATAAATACCTAATTTTATTTGTTTTAAATGACCAGGTTACCTAGTTACATCTTATGTAAGTGGCAGTGTCCCTTTAACTATTTAACTTTTTTTTTCACTTGTGCTTCTAAAAATGAATGGCCCAAGTATGAGAATAAACTGGAATGTATTTTTTAAGACATGTACTTTTTAAAGGTATCCTAGCAGTGAGAGACCCACGATCAGACAAATGGTGCAAGCTCTGAATAGTTGTGAGCACGCTGTAGAGCCGAGAGTAAACCCCTGTGTATTTTTTAAAGATACACGTTGGGTTTACTATGGATTTTTTATTTTTTTTTAAGTATGATTTTAACCCTTGCTACCTTCGAGGAATCAAAGGGTTAAAAAACAAAACAAAAAGAAATTTAGTCTTCCTTTAAACTGCCAAGGTTAGGGTCATTTAATGTTGGGGAAAAAAAGGGGCATGGTATGTCAAACACGTGAAGGTATGTGCTTATTGAAACTTTACATAGCATTGAGCAATTTAACGACCCAGTACAAGTTACAAGAGAAAACCAACCCACCACTCATGGATAAAGCAAGTAGAATGTTGTTGAGTTAACCCCTTGGTGACGCAATGACGTTCTATGCCATCCTATTTTTTTCGTCAAGGTCGGGGCGTTCCTCAATAGAGGAGTTAGTGGGAGGAGTTAGGAAGGGTTAAAAAGTTAGGGAACAGGAAGTGAGCAGCCATTTTATGTAAGCAGTTTCCCCTACCTTATTCCCCGCCCACCCTTCCCCTTTTTTGTTTTCTTTAAGGTTGTCTAATTCTGTATCTTCATGTCACAGTGTTGGCGGAAGCTTGCCGAGTATCCAGGAGGGTTAATGGAGGAACCGAATGGGACGAGTCAATCAAGACTCTGGTGGGAGGTTCGAGGGGAAAGTGGTACCTCGAACCTCAGGATATGAGGGGGCATTGGTATATGCCCAGAACACCGAGGTCATTCGGCAGTCACCTGGATACTCGTGCATGCTTGGTTGGTTTTCTGAGGTTATGTCAAATGTTATGTTAGTCATTGTGTAATACTGAATATGTTGTGGAATGTATACAATGTAATGCAATGACTATTTAAATAAAGTGCTGTGGACGTTTTTCTATCCCACAGTTTGGTTTTAAGTGATCAGTTATTTCTAGGCGAATACATGCCCCGATGATCGAAGCTACTCCTGTCATGCGTTTCACAGCTCATTGCGGCTCCCCGCGATAATCTGTGCTCGGATCCCACTACAGGGACTTGCAGCGGGATCCCCCCTGTCAGATGAGCCCACTTTGAGTGGCCTCAGACTGACAGGGAAAATATAGCCAACGCTCAAAGTGAGCACCGGCTACATTTTACTAAATCGCACCATGCCCGGAACAAAAAAAGTGGAATTTTGGTGCTTGCGTCTTCCAGAATGCATCACAAAGGGGTTAAAGCAAAATTGCGACTATGTTAATAATAGAGCAGTTCACATGTTCTCCAAACAATTATTTAAAAAAAAAACTTTAAATTCAGGATACATAAGATTTGTAAAGATGGTAACATTATGAAATTTACACAGATTTATATAATCGTCCTGGGTTACTGGATCATAGAGAGGGCTGCCCTGTTGTGGGCAAAATATTCGAAAGCGGTCAATCACCACTTCCATCATTTTTTTCAGTTACTAGACTGTCTCTACTGGCAATCAGCATCATTACACCATTAGTTAGGGTTAAGATCTAGGGTTAGAGTTAGGGTTAAGGTTAGGTTTAGAGTTGGGGTTAAGTCAGTTTGGAGTCAAAAAATCACTGTAGGGCAAAATTGTTAGAAGAAAAAAAACTTTTGCTAAGGCAGATTATTGCCATAGCAAAAAACAAACCAAAACATGTGAAACTCAGGTCAGAGCTTGACAAATTTAATTTAGATTTAGGAGCCAGCAAAAAAATTTTAGGAGCGAGACAATGTCACATCAATCACAAAAACAAATATGGCAATGGCAAGCTGTTTGGGGACAAACATGGCAGTGGCATGCTCTGAGGGGACAAAGATGGTACGAAGTGCAAATAAGTGCAAGTTTTATTTGCAAACTGAATTACAGCACGTCTTGGGCCGACCCTGCATTAGAGTTACTTCCCTGTGCTTGTCTTAAAGCAGTTCTGTTTAATTTTCTATTACTTTAAATAGTATAATAATTATTTTATGTTTTACAGAATCCATATTTTTTATTAAATAATGGGTACCTATCTCATTGTTCAGAAATCAACATATCCTAAGGTCAGCCATGAAAGACAGGCAGACATCCCCTGTTGATAAGAACGAAATGTAGACATTCAGACTTGTGCATGTCCAGACACAGAAATAGTAAACAGATTTTATTTTTAATCTTTAAGATTGAGGAATATTTTGAGTGCAGTGATATTTAGGGTAAAAATGCTTGCAAAAGCCCGAGAGCCCCCTATCCACTATCCCTAGTATTAAGCTTAAAGGGGCAGTATCACCTAAACATTGTTTTTAACTGTAAATGTAGAGAATAGAAATGATCTATACATTGTGTTAGTGTAAATGCCTAAATTAGGAGAGAAATGTTTTTTAAATGTGTCTGTGGAGTCTCCTGTGTACTGAAAACTAAAACAATGTTTAGGTGATATAATCCCTTTAAAACCTTCAAAACATGTCAGGTTTTGCTGTTTTGTATCTAGTTCTCCGTAGGTGTTGCCACTCCCCGAGACCTAAGCAAAACCATGAGAATACCCCCTCAACAATTTAAGGGTGCATTTTCCCCTCCCTCCTAATTCTGGCTGCTTGGTCTGTTCCACATGGCTGGATTTTATGCTGTGTTATCAGGCAAGTTCTCAGACCACTGGTCTTAGCAAGCTTAGGTGCCATGCATAGAAGTGTGTGGGCTTAGCGGTAGTGAGACAGTCGTATGAGGATTTCGTTTCAAGTTACAGAGATGCAAATCCAGTACTGCGCAGTGCTGCTGAGACCCAATATAAGCACAGCTCTTATCGGACATAACAATCCTTTATCACAAATCAAGCTGCAACTTAGTTTATGAGCAGAGTTTCACACATCAAATGTAAGAAAATCTCAACAAAAACTTAATTAAATAAATAAAATGTATATAACAGCAGATACATCTATCAATGGAATTTGCTAGATTGGACAGCTGTTTTACAAGTCTCTGGAGAAGTAATGCACAACAAAGTGCCAATAATGCATGCATGCACACATTTTTGGGTTTATATGTGCATACGTGCACTGCACACCAATCTTGCCAGAGCACCCAGGTTGCAAACACAAGATTTGCCCCAGCACCCAGATTGCATCTAAAAGACTTGCCCCAGCACCAAACTTATCTATGACTGGGTTCCTTGGTGTCAAATGGCAGGTAGCCTGATGACTTTGCACTGCCCACAGACATCCTTTCAAGTGAACTCCACCCCCCCCCCACACCATGTCCCGCGGGGGACTTGGATCCTGGTGTAATAATCAGATCTCAGATGGAGGCCTGACTATAAGACGACGTCGATGACGAGGGGAAAAATACTCAGTCTTATATCCGAGAAAATACGTTATAAATATATAAATTTTTTCTTTATTTTTTTAGGAGAAGTAGGGCTTTCTTTTGATACCATATTATGCTATTTTATTATTATTATGCATTTTTTTTTATACTTCTACCTGTGACACTTATTTTACATAGTGATTTAAAATGAAGCAGTGCATTGTATAAAGCAGTTATCACAAACAGGTCTGCAAGGAGGATCCAGGTCCTCTGCAGCTTTTTGGTGCACCTGGAACCTAGTGATATAAATCATGCCTCAAATGATTGTAAGACAAGACTCAAATATAAGACGAGGGGGTCTGTTTCAGAGCATGAAAAAAAACCTTATCTTATATTCAAACAAATACAGGTTTGGTTTATTCCTGCCCAACAATTGCTGTGAGGCAGAGAGAAACTAGAGCTGTCAAAGCCAGGCACCAGCTTTGAAACTAAACACATATTATCCTTACAGGGGAGTTGCTAGGTGTCCAAAAGAAGTGGGGCTAGAGTTCATGGCAAATTTGAAAAGTGTGAAGAATATAGCAAAATGCATGTATTATATGACCCAGCAGTTATACAGAATACACAATTATGTACGAGGGTGAAATCTTTGTTCTCTTAATCAAATATATATGTAAAATACATCTTCAGACTGCATTACCCCAGCCAGGTAAAAGAAGGATGAATACATGTTGTAGGGAGTCCCTAAAATGTTCCAGAAATCAGTTAGCCAAAAAAGCTTGCACTCTCAGTTAGATAGTGAATACAGCTTATACTCTAATGTATTTCAGTTAGTCAATACAGCTTGTACTCTAATGTATTTCAGTTAGTCAAAGATTGCACTCTAATGGTATTGAGATAGCCACTAACACTTGTGCTGTAATCCATCTGTCACAGTGATCACATGTGGAAGTGCGGGTTCTGCTCTTTCTGTGACTGTCTTGGTATATGGAAGGACACAGAAACATTGTTTAACAGACGCTGATTGCATTAGGAGTAGAGCTCAGTGGATTTGCACTGGAGATATTCAGTTGGTTAAGAAATTATTTTCATTAAATTAAAACGCACAATATAAAGTGAGTAATTAAAACATTAAGAAAATGAAAATTAGATTTACTAGCTGCTGATTAAAGGGAAACTACTTTGCAATATGCAGAAGCAGAGTGTTAAATGCATCTTTACCGAACCAGTCTCTCCACATGAATTCTGCAAGATATGTTGGAAGCAAATCACGTATCATCTTGATACGAGCCTTACATTTATTCCAGTAAGACTTTAAACGTCAACTATGGTGCGATCGGACAGTCCAGTCAGTTGTGCAGCTTTTCAGAGGGGTAAAGTTTAGCAATTTATATAGCTATAAAAGTAAGAGTCACGGTGACCGTTGTGGTGAAAGAGTGACAGTGATGGTTGAGGTAAAAAAACAAGGGGGACATAATGTTCACTTATTTATTCAGGGGGAAATTACCTTCATTGACCCGGAAAAAAAAATCAAAACATTTATTCCATACTGGACATGCTTCTTTTCACAGTTAAATGAAAGTTTTTAGTTTTAGCAAAACTTCTGTGTCTTCCAGTCTTTATAAAAGCACAAAATAAAGTGTATGTGTGTGTGTGTGTGTGTATACATATACACACACACACACACACACGAGCATTGGAAGATTCCATCATTCTGACAGTGTTCAGGATATCATACTTTATTCATCTGACAATATCACATTCAAAAATTAGATTAATTTATTTTATTTATTTATTGTTTTGTTTTTCTAAGTGCAGACCCCTAGGAAACTTAAGGGTGGGTTCCATTTTGAATATGACCCCTTGGCATGGCTGTCTGCTGAGTCATCACACCTCCCCTCAGACTATTTTGGTGCAGTCCTAGCTGGTTCTAGCCGGCATCCTGTATACTTTGTAGCATGTTCACGTGTGTCAATGTTAGCCAGTGCTCTGAGCTTGCAGAGTAGGGTCAGTGTACAGCAAGCTTCCAGACTGGGGCTGGCTGAATTCTACAACCACTTTACACCCCACTACCCCGAATATCGGTGGCACCAGGACCCCCCTATCTTTAGGAATGAATGTAGAGTCAACAAGGGCCCCATTTCTAAACTGCTCCCACCCAGAAATACATATATCATCAATGCCTTGAGGTTAAAACCATGGTTCTCAAACCAGTCCTTGTGCCGTCCCGGACAGTCCAGGATACAGGGATTTGTGTTTTAAATAAATAAATAAAAACCTGTTTTAAAAAAAAAACCAAGTGGGTAATCCTTAAATCCTGCACAGTTGGGGCACAGGGAATGTTTGGGCTAATAAAGAAGTGTTTCTGGCATCTATTAAAAGAACACTAAAACAACAACAACAAAATAATTTGTAATAAAGAAGCACAAGTGAAATAAGTAGTGCAAATAGTAATAGAACACACAGGGGTGTACTTTTTATAGTACATGCCAGTGTATCCTCTGACTGGCAGCTGCTATGCTTCAATGTGAAGCAGAATAACCAGTCTGTTCGACAATGATTTCTCTCTGCTGGTTCAGAGAAACCCTCCTTTTTACATGGGAGCAGCAGAAGGTACATCACGACCAGCTCAGTTCTGAGGCAGAGCTGAAAATAAATCTGGTGTGTTCTCTTTCAGAGCTCCTCATACGTGAAGTCTCCCAGATTCGACCAAATCATCCTCTAGTAGGGTTGCCACCCAGCTGGTATTTTACCGGCAGGCCGGTAAAAAAATTGGCTTTATGCCAATGTTAAGTCTATGGAGGCACCAGCAAGGCCGGTATTTTTTTGTAGAAAAGGTGGCAACCCTATCCTCTAGTCTAAAATACCTGAAAAGAAGAAGTGTCTCCAAAATCATAAATGCAGAATATGCCTGTTATTAGCTTACAAACTCCTATTTATACCATACATGTCTGTTGTTGTTTTCTTTTTTGTTATTTTTGTATAAATAATGATTTAACCTGTATGCTCTCTCCCCAACTTTCCTGTATAAATATTTGTAGGTGTGTATTTTTTTATTGCTAGAAATGTAAAACATTGTGTAATAGAGTTCTAGACTTGGTCCCCAGGACACACTTGAAAATGAGAGAAATTTAAAATGTATTCTTCCTGGTAAAACACTTTCTAAATAAATAAAATAAAACCTGTGTGTATCTTGAAAGATGAGTTTACTCTGGAAAGAAGAGACTAATTAAAAAAAAAAAAAAGTTGACTTTCCCTTTAATATCTATGCACCATAAAGGCAGGAATGTAAACATCTGCTAAAGGGCCACATAAATAACCTACCTCCATGAGCAATAGGGAAAAGTCAGAAGAAACCAAAAACCCTGCCGCAGTAGGACCCCTGGGCCCGGGAAATGTCAGTCCTGGTCTAACCCACAATTAACAACACTTACACAAGCGAAGTTCCAAATATCTTCTTTCAGAATAGGGGTGTTCAGCTATTTCTATATATTTAGACAGAATGACCTGTCCAGGGGTCTCCTACTGGTTAATGTGATGCTACACTAGCCAGAGAAGTTAGTAAGAAATTAGAGATGTAATACTAATAGGAGTCTACAGTGGTGATGAATCTCACTGTTTAATATTAAAAGGGACACTAAATTTCAGTAGTCTTACTAAAAGGATAAAATGAATACCTCCCAACTGTCCCATTTTGACCGGGACAGTCCCGATTTGGGAGGTATGTTTGCCGCGCTCTCTGTCCCCCGCTCTTCGAGACAGAGGTAAAGCACAGTGGGACAGCAGGACTCAGGACCGCAATCCCGAGGTGCTGATCGCATTCTCACGTGTCCCAGACACCAGTGAATGCTTACTGGGCATGCACAGCAGCTTCAAAAATGGGTGACAGTGTTACCGCACATGAGCGGTAGCACTGACATCCCCCTCCCCAGACTCTGCCCCGTTGTCCCGCCCCATCTGAGACTCATCCCCGGCATCCCAATTCGCGGGGGGCATATTTGGGAGGTATGAAAATGGCAAGTACAATGGTCAGAAAAAAAAAAAGATATATCCCCTCTACAGATTATTTGCAATCTTTATGTATAAGCATAGAGACACCATCTGACTAAATGCATCTCAGTAAGATCAAGTGACAGTTGGCTGCTCCAATTGGCTGAACACACTGTACACACACAATTGGCTGAGAGGGAGAGCTGAATGAAAAACCAATGTATATCAGCATATGACATATGAGTTGTGTTTATGCGAGAGAAGGGGAACTAAATTTTTAACTTCTTCCAAAGAAGTCAAAGTTAAAAAAAACAATGTTTAGTTTCCCCTTAAAAGAAAATTATTTGAAATGAATAGCTTGGCTTTTATGCATTAAGTGTGTGTTTTTTCAATGTTTTAATTTTACGTCTATTTCATGAAGTTGAAGAAATGTAAAAGAAAGGTGGAGGTCATTTAATGACTCTGATCTTTGATTAAAAGATAACTGTAGCAAAAAAAAAAAAAAAAAGTTGTTCCATTGGAATATTGAAGTGTAGATAGTTTGTATAGAAATGTGTTACTGAAAGAATACAAATAATATTCTCTATTTGGTTCAAATAGCTCCAACAGGGGTGGACATGTTTATACTATTCCGTCATCTGAACCAAAGTGTATGAAGAACTGCCCCAAGATTATAAACAACATGTCTGCCCCTTGATAGAGTTGTATAGGGCAAAGAGGGGTCAGTAAGGTACTTTATTTTTATTCTTTCATTAAAGCATTTATATATAAAATGTCTACACTTAGTGCTATCTTTCAATTAAACATAACTTAAAGGCACTGTCTAGTGCCCAAAATGCATATTCCAAATATGAATGCATATTAATGTGCTTTCAAAGTACTTTAAATGCATGTTTTCCATTTTGCATTGCTTAAAATATAAAATACTTATATTATTATATACATTTTGTAAGTATTTTGAAATTACAGCAGTTTGCAAGAAACCAGGACTGCCCACACTAGCCGAGTAAAAGTAATTTCCTTTTTTTTTTGCTGCAGGAACCAATGAGAATAATTTCATTCAAATGAATAGAACTTTTTTTTCTCTCTAGTGATGTCATCAGACAATGTGTTGCACTTTTAAGAGATCCTACTGTGTACAAGAGCAAGGTCACTATTAGTCCACACAATATGTATTCAATTTGAGGAGCACAGGAAGTGACTAAATGAAACAAAAAAACTTTATATCCTCAGTGTCTATATCATCAGTGCTGCAACACCTGCAGTAAACATGCAGAGTAGTCACTGGGGAGGGTTTGAGTCAAATATTAAAAATGTGATTTATCAAATCACACTGGGAAAAAAAAGCCTGTGCACTATACAAGCAGCAGTCTTCATCTTGCACCAAAGTGAGTTTGGGGACTAGGCTGTCCCTTAAAGTTTTTGCCATCGTTTTTTTTAAGGAATAAAAAAAAGTTAAGAAGTAGGTGCCAAAAAATGACTTACCGTATATACTCGAGTATAAGCCGAGTTTTTCAGCAAATTTTTTGTGCTGAAAAATGCCCCCCTCGGCTTATAATCGAGTCGGTGTCTGGGGGAAAAAAAAAATCTAAAACTTACCTCGTTCCTGCTCCGTCCCCCGGTGCTCTGAAGGTGCGTGGCTGTGAGGGAAGCGTTGTGAGCTCCCCTCCAGCCGCGCGGTCAACAAAGTGTGTTTTTTTTAAACAAACTTTATTGTTCCGCGCGGCTGGAGGGGAGCTCACAACGCTTCCCTCACAGCCACGCACCTTCAGAGCACCGGGAGACGGAGCAGGAACGAGGTAAGTACTGGGGTCTGGGGAAGGGGGGGAGGAGGGTGGCATAACGAGCATACTAAGGGGCAATATCCTGGCATTTTAAATGGCATATTGGGGGCAATATCCTGGCATATTAAATTGCATATTTGGGGCAATATCCTGGCATATTAAAATGTCTCTCTTTCTGTTTTTTAGACCTATTTCTTGATGTCTTCTAAAACTAAATCTAAAATCTTCTAGTTAGTTCTACCTGAGGATAGTGGGGACAGTAGTCCTGCATTTGCGATTATGTACCACATGTACCAGAGCCTCTTTTGGGGGGGCCATATCATATTTACTGGCTCCTTCAGTGTCACACATTGTTTGTTAATTCTTTCTTTTTATATGAACATTGTATCAAGTTTATACGGCATCTAATCATCAAGTGTGTAAAGATAAGTATCATTATTAATTACTCCACTGTGCAACACTTTTTTTTTTCCATTTGTCCTTTTAAGGGATTCTTCAACCTGTACCCACCGGCCAACAATGTTTAAACTGCTCTGACAACTAAAACAGGTAAATCCAGAAACTAGCTGTGCCTGAGAAATACTCGTCTCGAGAAATCAGATGTTCGACTCTTAAGAAAAGAAAACAGAAGTACAAGATACTGTGCATTCCCTGCGGCTGATTTGCAGCTCTGGGTTCAGCTGTGTTAAACAAGGTTTGGAGTGACCTGTGACATTAGCACAGTGATTTGGGGGCCTGGATTACTATAGAAAAATCATCTTTAAACTGCAGGTACATAGAACACAAACTTATTTTATTATATTGTGCATTTCCCCTTAAGGCAGGGCTTGACAAATTTTATTTAAATGTAGGAGCCAGCTGCAAACTTTAGGAGCCAGTGCCAAAAGTTGCATCACAAAGGAACATGCTTGGGTTACAGTCCATAAATATATATAAATGACATACACCTATACACACACACACTATTCACACACACACACACACACACACACACACACACATACTAATGCACACACATGCTCACCATCCTGCTGAGACACCAACATGCTGACAAATACATATTCTAACATACACATACAGGCACAAACACACATGTAAATGGTAGCACACACTTATATGTTAACACACACATGCTGAGACACACTGACACATGATGTCACAAATACATACATAGACACTAATATGCTAATACATACACTAACACATGATGTCACAAATTCATACATAGACACTAACACATAATGTCACAAATACACTGATAAATACATCAACACATGCTGTCACACATACATACTCACACAATAATCTGCTGACACATCCATGCTGATACATACCACACTTCATGGTAATCATTTTATCAACCTCAGAGCACCCAATAAGCAATTACAGATGCAATCAAATCACATAGCGGTAAAACAGAACTAAGGTGGTCCTGGCAACAACTGAACCCGTGACCCGGAGCTTTAAACAGGGAGTGAAGTCGAAACATTTACAGTGGGACAGCATTATTAGTAGACCATAAGTAGCAATTAAAGCAAACTTTATTCTACTATTGGAATAGTACACAGGAGCAGTGCCATGCATTTTATGTCAGCGATACAGATCTATCGACTAGAGAACTTCCACAATCCTAGCGGAGGCAGTGCGGATCTGGAATGTGGCGTGCACTGAAAATGTCATCCAATCCCAGTGGGGGCTCGCAGGTCATGTATACATTGCACCAACAGGAAGGGCCTAGTTTAGGACTAGTGGCACGTAAACATAAGGGTCAATCACTGCAAGTCCATACCTTGACTGAAAATGTTATTCAAGTCCCTTATTCCCTTTGAACAACATGACTTTGCTCAAAAACACCATCCAATCCATAAAGCCCGCCCTATTTCTGATGGACTGCACATTGGAGGGACTGTGCATATGAATTCTCCCATAATCCTTTGCACGTGATCACCCAATGTTTAGCAGGCAGCCACATGGTGGAATTATAGGGATCTCCTGCTAATACACACCTGTAGTTGTAGTTCATCTCTGTGTGTCTACTTCAAACGGATAGATGTGCAAAATGTTCATCAATTAATCATACATCATTTATGTATAATTGGGGCACTTTCATTGAGTTTCTACACAAATAGGCCTCTCCATAGGACTTAAATATTAGGACTTAAATATCAGTTGATGTCCAGAGCTGAAACGCATTGAGCATCTCAAAAAGACGCCATTTTGTGAACCACGGCTACTGTACATTTCTTCCTTCTCTTTCATGGGCAGGTTACTCTTGGACAGAAACATAGGATATTTACTTCATAACAAGTATGGTCAGTCACAGGACTCATCCCATTATTATAAGGCTTCACATGGCTAGTAGACCATGACTTGAAATAATTCTTCACAGAACTAAATAGTTTTAATCTGGTTATATAGCCAAGATATTGCACATGGTGGCTGTTTGGGGTATAATTATTCATTTCTACAGTATATATTGGAATGTCACATGTCATTGTCCCTTTATATATAGCATCATGGACTGTGATGTCAGATAAGAACAGAGTGGCCCCGGCTGGAGGCTCACGAGGACCCATCAGTTTTATTTGTTCTTTAGGACAGACGACAGGTTCCTTGTTCAGCTGGAGTTGGGGGCAACAGATCTGATAAAAAGTTGGCAAATTCGCCATTTGCAGACCTTGCAGGTTCAGTGATCACGGCCAGAAGCTGAACCGAGAAGAAACTCGGAAACAAACTGCTAGCAGGTACTTATTGCTGGATTCTGGGGTCTAGTCACTTAAAAGGGAACTGCAAAATTCAGACAGACATTCATAGCCGAGTGGGAAAAACTCTCCCACATCTCAGCTTTCAATGCCTGATTTGTGCAGTTCACCTGTCAATTCTCTACCAGTTCAGTATGTATAGTGAATCAACCCCATACCGGATTTCAACGAGGCCAGTGGGCCTAAATGATAGAATGTGAAATGATAACGTGAGAAATGTCACCTCGGGGCGAGAGGCGGGATCTGTCACTGCTCACTTAGCGAGTCCCTGCACAACCCCGCCCATCTTCCTATTGCACTACAACCCATGTCCTCGAGCACTCTAACGCAATACACAATATCCTAATCAATCTGCAAGGTCATGCAAATAAGCCGACGCTAAATGGATCAGACATCCCATATCTATGGTAAGAAGTTAGCACAGGGAGCTTAAAGAGGCAGTTTCACCTATAGATCTGTCTGATCAAGTTTTTATTCCCCCAACTCTTAATAATTGCAATTAAAGTGACATAAAAGTATCGTTGTTGCCACAGAATGCAGAGGGCCCTGTAAAATGATGTTTAATTTTACAGTATAGAACTGTAAGAGAAATAATAAGTGCATTCCATATATATTAAGAACATTTACAACATACAGAAAATAAGCTAGATCCACTTATCAGGACAGCAGTAGAGCTCGGCAGGACAGCGGGATTCAGGACCATAATCCCTCAGTCCAGATCTCCTTCTCCGTTGTCCTGGACACTGGAGATTGCATATTGCACATGCAAGTAGCGCCGACACTTGACCTCCGATGCTCCGCCTCCTTGTGCTCGGATTCGCTGGCGGCCGCAGTTAGGAGGTATGTTTTAATATACCGACAGCATTAAATATCATTGTTTCTTAGAGCGGTTAAATCATTAAAAAATGAAAAGAAAACTAGAAAAACTGCAAAGCACATTGCTGCTTCACACACACACAAAAAAATTATAATCACAAAAAACCCAATATTATATTACTGTTTTGTTTTGTTTTTTTCATTTAGACATTTGAAAATATAATCCATTTATTATTTGCGACAAAGGTCCCTGGAAGTTTTTGCTCAGAGACTCTTGTTCTAAGCTTTGATTTAAAGCTCAGATAGCCCAGGTCTGTTTAGAATTTCCATTGTATAGCCGAGGGACCAGATCCCTCTCGCTCTTCCTGCTGCAGCCGAGGGAGCAGATCCCTTTGGCGCTTCATGCTGCAGCCGAGGGAGCAGATCCCTTTGACGCTTCATGCTGCAGCCGAGGGAGCAGATCCCTTTGACGCTTCATGCTGCAGCCGAGGGAGCAGATCTCTTTCAATCTTCATGCTGCAGCCGAGGGAGCAGATCCCTTTCAATCTTCATGCTGCAGCCGAGGGAGCAGATCCCTTTCACACATCATGCTGCAGCCGAGGGAGCAGATCCCTTTCACACATCATGCTGCAGCCGAGGGAGCAGATCCCTTTCACACATCATGCTGCAGCCGAGGGAGCAGATCCCTTTTTTGAGCTTCATGCTGCAGCCGAGGGAGCAGATCCCTTTCACGCTTCATGCTGCAGCCGAGGGAGCAGATCCCTTTTTTGCGCTTCATGCTGCAGCCGAGGGAGCAGATCCCTTTCACGCTTCATGCTGCAGCCGAGGGAGCAGATCCCTTTTTTGCGCTTCATGCTGCAGCCGAGGGAGCAGATCCCTTTCACGCTTCATGCTGCAGCCGAGGGAGCAGATCCCTTTCACGCTTCATGCTGCAGCCGAGGGAGCAGATCCCTTTCACGCTTCATGCTGCAGCCGAGGGAGGAGATCCCTTTCACGCTTCATGCTGCAGCCGAGGGAGTAGATCCCTTTCACGCTTCATGCTGCAGCCGAGGGAGCAGATCCCTTTCACGCTTCATGCTGCAGCCGAGGGAGGAGATCCCTTTCACGCTTCATGCTGCAGCCAAGGGAGTAGATCCCTTTCACGCTTCATGCTGCAGCCGAGGGAGCAGATCCCTTTCACGCTTCATGCTGCAGCCGAGGGAGAAGATCCTTTTCACGAATCATGCTGCAGCCGAGGGAGCAGATCCTTTTCACGCTTCATGCTGCAGCCGAGGGAGCAGATCCTTTTCACGCTTCATGCTGCAGCCGAGGGAGGAGATCCCTTTCACGCTTCATGCTGCAGCCGAGGGAGTAGATCCCTTTCACGCTTCATGCTGCAGCCGAGGGAGCAGATCCCTTTCACGCTTCATGCTGCAGCCGAGGGAGCAGATCCCTTTCACGCTTCATGCTGCAGCCGAGGGAGCAGATCCCTTTCACGCTTCATGCTGCAGCCGAGGGAGGAGATCCCTTTCACGCTTCATGCTGCAGCCGAGGGAGGAGATCCCTTTCACGCTTCATGCTGCAGCCGAGGGAGCAGATCCCTTTCACGCTTCATGCTGCAGCCGAGGGAGGAGATCCCTTTCACGCTTCATGCTGCAGCCGAGGGAGCAGATCCTTTTCACGCTTCATGCTGCAGCCGAGGGAGCAGATCCCTTTCACGCTTCATGCTGCAGCCGAGGGAGCAGATCCCTTTCATGCTTCATGCTGCAGCCGAGGGAGAAGATCCTTTTCACGAATCATGCTGCAGCCGAGGGAGCAGATCCTTTTCACGCTTCATGCTGCAGCCGAGGGAGCAGATCCCTTTCACGCTTCATGCTGCAGCCGAGGGAGGAGATCCCTTTCACGCTTCATGCTGCAGCCGAGGGAGCAGATCCTTTTCACGCTTCATGCTGCAGCCGAGGGAGCAGATCCCTTTCACGCTTCATGCTGCAGCCGAGGGAGCAGATCCCTTTCATGCTTCATGCTGCAGCCGAGGGAGAAGATCCTTTTCACGAATCATGCTGCAGCCGAGGGAGCAGATCCTTTTCACGCTTCATGCTGCAGCCGAGGGAGCAGATCCCTTTCACGCTTCATGTTGCAGCCGAGGGAGTAGATCCTTTTCACGCTTCATGCTGCAGCCGAGGGAGTAGATCCCTTTCACGCTTCATGCTGCAGCCGAGGGAGCAGATCCCTTTCACGCATCATGCTGCAGCCGAGGGAGCAGATCCTTTTCACGCTTCATGCTGCAGCCGAGGGAGCAGATCCTTTTCACGCTTCATGCTGCAGCCGAGGGAGTAGATCCCTTTCACGCTTCATGCTGCAGCCGAGGGAGTAGATCCCTTTCACGCTTCATGCTGCAGCCGAGGGAGCAGATCCCTTTCACGCTTCATGCTGCAGCCGAGGGAGCAGATCCCTTTCACGCTTCATGCTGCAGCCGAGGGAGCAGATCCCTTTCACGCTCTTCTCAGACATACTGTTAACTCTCCTAATATTTACCTTAGCGCAAACGGCACTTGGGCTGTAAATTTTTCTTTACGTGTTGAAAAAGCCTGTCACGGCCAAATGGGAAAAGATGCATTGACGTGAGAAATGCCAAAGTACCGGAATAGACTTTAAAATATCTGTCCAGTCAAGTTCTAGGAGCCCTGCCTCTTAACCCTTTACCTATGCTTTGTGTGTAACAGTACGAGCACACATCCAGCACTCAAAGCGTTCACTATAACAGGAGTGTGATTTTATCTCTTTAGTGCTATACAATAAACATCACAGAATGGTGCCAAACAGGTGATCGCTGGGTGTACATTGGCTTATAGATTACACACCGTACCTGAAACTGTAACAAGCAGTGTGTGAAATAACATAACTAGCAAACAAGATCTACACCCTAATGAGATGATAAAGTCACTCTGTCATCTAAACACTGTTTACACTGAAATGTAGATATCAGAAATGATCTTGTGGTGTTAGCAGATGTGCAAGCAAGAAATACAAAGGTGTTTTACATGCGTGTGAGATCTCCTGTTCCAAGTCAGCACTCAATGCTCAGAGAACGCTGGATCCACATTCCCAGCGCTAAAACAAATTCAGTAAAGCTAATCAGCACTCCAAATTCCTTGGGACTTTCAACCCTATGGGTATTGTGGTTCTGTTCACTAAAATTCCACTTTGGAGTTCGACTTTTATTTTGAGACTTTCAAATTTGGCACCCGAGTTTGACTTAGAAACCTTCGCCCCGCCGCCCCCGCCCACCCCAAGTTTGAGTCTTCCCCATTGAAAGTAATTGGAGGTGAAATGATCAAAGCTATTGTTGAGACTGAGTCAGCACCTGAGTTTGACTTAGTCCCAAAAATGGCTTCAATCAGTTGGGCACTTGGTTGCCGAAGTCTCACAATGAAAGACGACGTTCAAAGTAAAATTAGTGAATAGACCCATATGTAGGGTTGCCACCTTTTCTCCAGAAAAATACCGGCCTTACTACTGTCTCCATAGACTTAACATTGGGCTGATGCTAATTTTTTACCGGCCCGCCGGTAAAATACCGGCCAGGTGGCAACCCTACCCATATGTCTTTCTGTTAGTAGAATTGCAAGCAAATGACTGAATGAGAAGAGGAGGGGAAGTGTGTGGCATATCCTGTTTATGACATCACCCTGTGGCATTATATGCGTATTGTGGTTCCCATTTAAAGTAGTTCATTTGCATATCAAGCCACAAGGTGACGTCACATATACACACACACACACACCCCACTTCACATATACACACACACACACCAACCCACTTCACATATACACACACACACACCAACCCACTTCACATATACACCACACACACACACCCCACTTCACATATACACACACACACACACACACACACACACCAACCCACTTCACATATACACACACACACACACACACACACACACACCCCACTTCACATATACACACACACACACACACACACACACCAACCCACTTCACATATACACCACACACACACACACACCAACCCACTTCACATATACACCACACACACACACACCAACCCACTTCACATATACACCACACACACACACACCAACCCACTTCACATATACACACACACACCAACCCACTTCACATATACACACACACACACCAACCCACTTCACATATACACCACACACACACCCCACTTCACATATACACCACACACACACACCCCACTTCACATATACACACACACATACACACACCAAGCCACTTCACATATACACCACACACACACCAACCCACTTCACATATGCACCACACACACACCAACCCACTTCACATATACACACACACACACACCAACCCACTTCACATATACACACACACACCAACCCACTTCACATATACACCACACACCCCACTTCACATATACACACACACACACACACACACAAACACACACACACACCCCACTTCACATATACACACACACACACACACACACACCAACCCACTTCACATATACACACACACACCAACCCACTTCACATATACACCACACACACACACACCACTTCACATATACACACACACACACACACCCCACTTCACATATACACACACACACACCCCACTTCACATATACACACACACACACAGCAATCCACTTCACATATACACCCCCCCACTTCACATATACACCTCACATATACACCCCCCCACTTCACATATACACCTCACACATACACACATACACCTCACACATACACATATACACCTCACACATATACACATCACACATATACACCTCACACACATACACATATACACCTCACACATACAAAAGTTGTTTTTTTCCCCCTTTCTTAAGTTGTGAGTGCTGGGTGTCGTCACTTGACAACCCAGCACTCATCCGAAATAGCAAGGAAGAACGGCTGCAGCACGAATGTTCCTTCTCTGCTGCCTTACCTCATTGCAGTGCTGGGGAACATTCGTGCTGAAGCCGATCTTCCTTGCTCTTTCGGCTGAGTGCTGGGTTGTGAAGTGACGACGCGAGGGGGCGGAGCTTACTGTCTGTGTGATCCGCGCTGCAAAAATCCAACACACGAATGGCAGCAGCAAGGGGGTCATGTAGGGAACCGGGGTTTGTCGAGCCCTGCTGTATAAATCAGTTTTTTTTTCTTTACATTCACAGTATAAGCAATGTTTAGGTGACGCGGTCCCTTTAATCACCAGCTAGAGCAGTGAGTGCCAGCAGTGATGTCATAAAGTGTGTGGTCATGATGTCATAGAGGCAGCTGCTGATGATAACTGTGTGAAAATTCTCTTTCCTCTCAGACACATCCGGAGCTCTGACGGAGCTTCAGCGTGCGTCCCTGGTTCCTTGGTATAGGTATCTATGCCTGACTTGGATGTGTCTGAAGACTTGGAGCTTGACTACCCGAAATCTGACCTTGAGCTTTGGAGGTTCTAGCAGGGGATTTATTTGGCAAGCGCAGCGACTCGTGTACCCTTTATAGGTCTGTTCTTGGGTGGGATAGAGGGGTGGGCCTAGTATTTATCGGCATTCACTGCGTCGGGAGGGCCACATCTGGGGTGGCATGGGTGGGAGAATATATGTACCCTGCAATGTCAATTTATATCAGAGCTGTCCAACTGCAGTCTGTTAGCTGGATTGTAGCTAGAGGGCCACAGTTGGACACCCCTGGTCTATATAATGTTTAAATGAATTGTTGTGTTAACCTGTAGTATAATTATAGTCTCTGCATTTGCCTCTTAATGCCCAGAGGGAAGGGCAGTCCTTCAAGCCATGGTTCCCCAGAGGTTTCCCCCACAGGGGGTTTTTCCTCTCCTGAGTGCTGAAGGATGACTCTTCGTGAGTCTAGAGGTAGCCCATAGCTTGACCAGCTTTCTGGTTTAATCTGTGATAATACCCAGGCACCTGCTGGGCTGTAAATTCCCTTTTCCCATTATATAGAGACTAGAAAATTACTAATTCTATGAAATTCCTAAAATAAATGTACAATTAATATATATATTTCTTGCCTCATGTTGTTCTTCTTTATATAAGTGTATCTATCCTCATATAACAGAACATATAAAGTAGGATGTTGAGTCTGAATGTGATGTTGGGGAAATAAAAGGAAATTAATTGTTACAATCTGGAATGGTGGGAATGGATGTTTTGGGGTCACAAACTAAAGAAGGAGGTGGGACTGACTGGGGGGTAAATACATTGTTTAGAGACACATGAGTATCAGCTAATAAACCTGTGAACAGATAGTAGAACACTAGATGGTGGATACAGAAGACATTATGGGATAAGTTTGGAAAACACTGAATAATGGAAACTAATATTACAGGATTAAAATATGGAGAGGATTATAGTATTGAGAATAAATAATGCTGTGTTAAGAGTCCTCACAACCAACAAGTATACATTTTGAATCTATTTTATCTTATATTTATGCAATTGCGCTTCCAATATCTATAGATCATTTTTTTATATTTACATTCCCAGTATCACCCATATTTAGGTGACAGAGTCCCTTTAACACCTTTTTCTTTAAGACTGTCAGCCATTTGGAACATGAATGAAAAGTTGAGCATGTCTCTAGCCAGTGAAAATAAATTATTTTACTGCATGCGGATGAAAAAGAACGTGCAGACAACACAACACATGTGGGAAAAGACTGATTCGTCTTACGCGTTTCGCGTGAAACCACCCCGCTTAAATCACAGGCTAGTTAAAGAGTGAATACAAATCTATGAAATACAGTGCTCCAACAAATCAGTGAAAAGGCTAAATTAACCACAATGATTAAATCATCAAATAAAACATGTTTTGTTTAAATACTGTGCGTACAAACATCAAAACAAGGGTTCACTTAGCAATATCTATATATATTAGCAAAAAGAAACCATTGCGCATACATGATTTATAATGAAATGTGTGAAACCCTAGAGACATGGTATACGGTTAAATAATAAAATAAAGAAAATAATAAAATAACATATATTTAAATAATGTGTATAAATGTGTATATTATAAATGTAATCGCTATTATTTAAAAGAAACCCTCAAATTTCTATGAGAGGTAGACGTATCATACAGAACCATTTAAAATCATTACCACTACATGTGTTTAATAAGTAAAATACGAATGTAATACTAATATTGCATGTTACTGGTTAGCGTAAATTACCGTATTTGCTCGAATATAAGACGAGGTTTTTTTCAGAGCAAATGCTCTGAAAAATCCTCCTCGTCTTACATTCGAGGTCTTCTTATAATCTGACCTCAAGTTGAGCATGTCTCTAGCCAGTGAAAATAAATTATTTTACTGCATGCGGATGAAAAAGAACGTGCAGACAACACAACACATGTGGGAAAAGACTGATTCGTCTTACGCGTTTCGCGTGAAACCACCCCGCTTAAATCACATAATCTGACCTCAAGTTGAGCATGTCTCTAGCCAGTGAAAATAAATTATTTTACTGCATGCGGATGAAAAAGAACGTGCAGACAACACAACACATGTGGGAAAAGACTGATTCGTCTTACGCGTTTCGCGTGAAACCACCCCGCTTAAATCACAGGCTAGTTAAAGAGTGAATACAAATCTATGAAATACAGTGCTCCAACAAATCAGTGAAAAGGCTAAATTAACCAAAATGATTAAATCATCAAATAAAACATGTTTTGTTTAAATACTGTGCGTACAAACATCAAAACAAGGGTTCACTTAGCAATATCTATATATATTAGCAAAAAGAAACCATTGCGCATACATGATTTATAATGAAATGTGTGAAACCCTAGAGACATGGTATACGGTTAAATAATAAAAAAAAGAAAATAATAAAATAACATATATTTAAATAATGTGTATAAATGTGTATATTATAAATGTAATCGCTATTATTTAAAAGAAACCCTCAAATTTCGTTGAGAGGTAGACGTATCATACAGAACCATTTAAAATCATTACCACTACATGTGTTTAATAAGTAAAATACGAATGTAATACTAATATTGCATGTTACTGGTTAGCGTAAATTACCGTATTTGCTCGAATATAAGACGAGGTTTTTTTCAGAGCAAATGCTCTGAAAAATCCTCCTCGTCTTACATTCGAGGTCTTCTTATAAACTGACCTCAAGTTCAGCATGTCTCTAGCCAGTAAAAATAAATTATTTTACTGCATGCGGATGAAAAAGAACGTGCAGACAACACAACACATGTGGGAAAAGACTGATTCGCCTTACGCGTTTCGCGTGAAACCACCCCGCTTAAATCACAGGCTAGTTAAAGAGTGAATACAAATCTATGAAATACAGTGCTCCAACAAATCAGTGAAAAGGCTAAATTAACCACAGTGATTAAATCATCAAATAAAACATGTTTTGTTTAAATAGTGTGCGTACAAACATCAAAACAAGGGTTCACTTAGCAATATCTATATATATTAGCAAAAAGAAACCATTGCGCATACATGATTTATAATGAAATGTGTGAAACCCTAGAGAAATGGTATACGGTTAAATAATAAAAAAAAGAAAATAATAAAATAACATATATTTAAATAATGTGTATAAATGTGTATATTATAAATGTAATCGCTATTATTTAAAAGAAACCCTCAAATTTCTATGAGAGGTAGACGTATCATACAGAACCATTTAAAATCATTACCACTACATGTGTTTAATAAGTAAAATACGAATGCAATACTAATATTGCATGTTACTGGTTAGCGTAAATTACCGTATTTGCTCGAATATAAGACGAGGTTTTTTTCAGAGCAAATGCTCTGAAAAATCCTCCTCGTCTTACATTCGAGGTCTTCTTATAATCTGACCTCAAATTGAGGTCAGATTATAAGACATGGATCCAGGTCCCCAGCATAGCTGCAGGGGACCTGGATCCCCCTCTCTAGCAGCAGGGGATGTCTGCGCGATGAGCGCAGACCTACCCTGCTTCCGCCTGGCACTACCGCCGGGGCTTCTGTGAAGAAGCCGGGAACTTCCGCTTTCGTCACAGAAGTCCCGGCGAGCGTGCCGGGCGGCAGCAGGGGAGGTCTGCGCTCATCGCGCAGATATCCCCTGCTGCCCCACTAGCCACCAGGGAGAATCGGGCAGCTGGGGGATGTCTGCACTATACGTGCAGATATCCTCCATGCTGCCCGACACGGCAGTCTATTATGACGGACCAGCTGTCCGTCATAATAGACTGCCGTGTCGGGCAGCATGGAGATCCCCCGGCTGCCCCCACTAGCCACCAGGGATCGAGGTAAGAGGGAGGGGGGACGGACGGACGGAGGACAGACAGACAAGGGGAGGGGGGGATAGAGAGAGACAAAGGGAGGGGGATGGGGGGGAGGACACAGACAGACAAGGGGGGGGGGGGAGACACAGACAAGGGGAGGGAGGGGGACAGAGAGAGACAAAGGGAGTGGGAGGACACAGACAGACAAGGGGGGGAGGGGGGAGACACAGACAAGGGGAGGGAGGGATAGATAGAGACAAGAGAGAAGTTTTGGGGGAGGGAGACAACGCTGGGGGGGAAAGAGACAGCTGGGGGAGCGTGAGAGAGGCCGCATTGGCACATAAAAGCAAATAAAAACAAGAAATGCATTTGTATAATATAAACTTTTTATTAAATATTAAAAAGCAATTTACATATATACAAGTTAAACTTTTTTCCTATAGGGTAGTCTTATAATCAGGCTTTTAGTTTTTTTCCTAAAGGAATGTACAAATTTGGGGGGGTCGTCTTATAATCAGGGTCGTCTTATAATCGAGCAAATACGGTATGTTAGAATTGTAATAAACAGTATTCATTGCTCTGATACTGATCCTGGTTATATAAATCATAAATTATTAATAATATATAAACTATTATTTGGGCAAAATACTCCTTTTGTTTAAATACCTCCAATTTGTACAGGTCTGTGGAATATGATGGAACTTTACATACCAAAATAATAATAATTACCAAACTGAAACTTTCTGTTTCACATGTTTCTATTTCGCTTGTGGGATTTTATCTTATTTATACTAAGCTTGGCCTGGCTCTGTACAACGCCTAGACAAAACAAGAAAGAATGCGTGCATTTTTATACGTTGCCTAAAATATGTTTCGATATACTGTACAATCAAAGTTCTGTTTGAAAGAGAGATTCCACATGATTACCTTAACATAGCGTGAGAAAAATATATATTTCAATTAAATCGCGAAGGATGGTGTCTTTATTAGGAACTCCCACTGAATATAATACCAGAGACCCACGTGTGAGGAGTCAAAAAAAGGCCTGAAGGGTAGAAAGCTGCGCTTTTAAAGTGATGGCTAACCTTGGCACTACAGATGTTTGGGAACGGCATGTCCCATGATGTCAGCTTACAGGTTAGGGTTGCCACCTTTGCAGGCTGCTTTGCAGTATGGAGACTTCCATATGTGACCAATAGGAAATCAATTAACTAATCAAGCAGTGGATACCACAGAACCATGTTGATTAGTTAATTGATTTCCTTCTGATCACATATGACTTCTATATACTGTAAAGCAACCTGCATAAGTTATATGTGGCCGGTAAAAAATACCCGAGGTGGCAACTCTATTACAGGTTCACTGTGCGCCATTTGCCATGCCAAAGTATGCCATCACTGTAATAAACCATCAAAATGGGGTTAAATTGGGCCCCTGATGTACATCGCTCAAAAGATTTTGCAAAAGCCAAGGGGGCTGCCATTTGCTGAAGCAAAGAGAGAGCTGGAGGAGTGACTGTCTCTGTCCGTCATCAGCATGTCAATCCCACCATACACAGTCAGCAGCTAGGGAGGTGATGCTCATCTCTTGCCATATGGAGGTCTTAGGAAGTTTTAGTTCCAAGACATGGCAGCCTGGACATGCCACACGCTTAGATTTGCTCTTGAAATCAGTCAAAATCAGGCTTCTGTCTGCCAGGGGTCGTAGTCCCTGTTTAAAGAAATATTCTATCTCCGGCATATGCAAAACTGCCTAGAAAAACACTGGTTCTCACCCACACCTCAGGCGAACCGAAGTAAAAACATTGGTCTGTTGCCCCATTAGTCTAGAGTGCCTAGGGGTATATGCAAATCTAAAGAGGGTGAGGCTGTTGTATCTTTGGCCACTTTCATTATTGTTTTTTTTTTCTAATATTCTCTTGAATTCTCTCATGTGGTCTCTTGGTTAAGCATTCACGTTTAAACCCATGTTAAATATGTGGGAAGACATTAGGTGCTCCCAGCTTCACCCCCAAGATGTGGGCAGCACTGCAGTAATTCCAGTTTCCCACACATCACTGGATCACCATTCTATACATTGAAGTCTAATACACAAAGCGTGTAACACACTCTAGTACCTAGAGTCCATCTGGGGCACGCCAGCTGTTTCTGGACTACAGCTCTCAGAATTCTCTACTAGTGTTGAGCGAACCCGAACCGCACTGTTCGGGTTCGTACCGAATTTTACGGTTTTTGGACCCCGGACCCGAACACGGACATTTCTCTGTATGTCCGTGTTGGAGTTCGGGTTTCGACGATTACATTGTATGTAATGCTATTGGCTATTCCATAAGCCGAAAGTCTATAAACCGAAAGACATTCTGTTTATGGACTTTCTTTTTATAGAATAGCAATAGCATTACATGAATTCTATAAAACGAAAGACTATAAACCGAATGTTTTTCGGTTTATAGACTTTCGGTTTATGTGAGACATGTAATGCTATTGCTATTCTATAAACCGAAATAGAGTCCCCATTCATAAGAATAGGTCAATTGACCTATTCGCATGAATGGGGACACTCACCCACATTTTACTTCATTTTGCAGCCCTCTAGCCCTTTCCAGGACTTTTTTAGAGGCATTTTAGTGGCCAAAAGTTCGGGTTCCCATTGATTTCAATGGGGTTCGGGTTCAGAGTCAAGTGCGAGTCAGCCGAACCCGAACATCCAGGTGTCCGCTCAGCTCTATTCTCTACCAGTCTAGAATGTTTGTGCGGAATTAGGGGATTTGTAGTCCAACAGCAGCTTGAGGACTGCAGTTGGATGCCAAGGCTCTAGTATACTGTAGGGCCTACTGAATAAAGAGAATATTGCAGAGAAGTGAAGGGAATTTCAAACTTAAGGCCAAAGTAGCAGAGTTGGAAAAATCGTCCCATTCAGCTGCATTGGAGAATTCTTCAAGCTTTGCTACATTGGCCTAAAATTTGAAAATCCCATCTCTCTTTATTGAGTAGACCCTTGTGTGCATATTTGACAGATACAGTATAACTAGATTAGAGAATGTCAGCCCTAGCTCTGTATGTGTTTCCCAATCACTCCCAGCCACGGTAAATTGTGGTTTGTAGAGCTTCAGAAGTGGCCAGTGTTTAATTCTGTTGCTCTGTTCTTAGACTGCCTCTAGAAGCAGGCAGCAACATTACACTTAAAAACAAGCATTAGTTTGCATCTAGGGTGAGGGTTACAATTAGGGTGAGGGTTACAATTAGGATTATAGTTAAAGGTTATAGTGAGGAGTATGGTTGAGGTCAAAAGGTCACTGTAGAAGAAAATGGTTAGGAAAAACAATACTCTACTTTCAGTTATTGCCATGTAACTTGCAAGAAAAAGAACAGAAACGCATGTAAACATTTACTATTTCTAAACACAGGTCAAATATTAGATGAGTATTCTAAAAACAATAAAAATTGTTATACAAAAAAAAAAAAAAAGTTATAAAGGGTGTTTTCACCATATTTTATTTTTTTAACAGTACATTACATGATATGAACAATATAATGGTATCTAAAGTCCTTCTTGTGTGGGTACAGTAAAGGAAAAAGATGAAAATTACAGCTAAAAAAAAACACTGCAGAAGTGTAAGAACAGCCTCTGTCCTACGGGCGCAACATTCCAAAAACACTCTTATCCTTAAGGGGTTAATGTACCTTTTAAATGTTGTTTGATTGATGGTCATAGCAAATACATGCAAACATTGTCCTAAAGCTATTTTATGGAGCTTTTTTTTCCAGGACTCCTTCCTGCAAGCTTCCAGCTGCTTTGAGACTACAACTCCTACCTGCCTCTGACAGCCACTTGCTATCTTTCTGGGTGTTAGGAGTTAAACATCTGCAATCGACGAACCCCTGATTTGAGGCAGCCACACTAGCATTGACGCAGTTCAGGGAGGTGGTGCTATGAAATCATTTATTCTGTAGGATAAATTAGATTAATACACCCCCACGGGTTTACAGTGCAGACTCCTCTTTAAACTGTTCCATGCTGGTGGAGGAACGAATGCTAAAGAAACAGTGTTACAGACAATGTTTTCTTGAGGTAACACTGTTTGTATTTAAAGAGGCAGTACATTTACAACGTATATTGGTCCCACATAAAATAATTAACAAAGAGAAGTTTGAACATCTGTATACAAATTACAATTGGTGCTATTTTTGGGGGGGATTGGTCAAGTACAGTTTGTATGTCATGGCAGACAGGGGGATGCTATGGTTTTTAGATAACGGTCTGTCATGTCAGTTCAAAAGTTGAGATTTGGCTCAAATCACCAAGAAGCTCCTTCTGGTCTAGCATGAAGGAGCCAGGAGATTTTGCTTCCTCTACACCAGGGCTTGACAAATATTTGTAGTTTTTAGGAGGCAGCCATGCTATTTTTTAGGAGCTAGAGAATAAACACTTCCATAGAGCTCTATGAAAACAATCAACAATTGAATTAGGATCCAAGATTTAAGGGTCCTTGGCTCCTGGGATTTGTAAAGCCCTGTTCTACGCTCTCTGAACATACTATAACCTCAGTGTTCTAGAGTGACCACACCATGGATTCAGGCAATCGTACAAAATACTTTGTAAGGTATAGAGGTTTTAGCCGCAACCTGATGCGGAGTGTCAATGGCAAACATGGGATCCTGGCTATATAGACTTCCAGGTTTTTACACTTGTATCCCAGAAAGCCTCATAGAGACACCACGTTAGCCAATGCTGCAGTCCTGTGGCAGACACTCATGTTCAAATAATGCCCCCTGCACATAAACCAAACAACTGTTAAATGTGGAATCTCTAGGTAAGACTCCCAGCTAAGCCCCAGTAGTCTAGTAGCTCCTATCTACTGCAATGTTTTGGGATATCTGCCTCCCTATCCCTTGATGTGCAGGGCACACTTTGATAATGAATGCACTGGGGGTTATGTATAAAGGTCAATTGTGGGCCAACGTTCAATAAGTGGTCCAGTCACCATGGAAACCAGTGGAATGTTCCTGCTGATTAGATCACTTTTAGAACTTTGCCCCAGAAATAACCTTTATGAATAATCCCTATTGACTTTTATATTAATGGAATACTCTGCATAACAGCACACAGGCATAGGAAGAGCACCATGGACTCCTGAAGGGGACAACCAAAAATATTTTCCATTTGCCCCTTACCATCTAAACATGCCCCTGTTTAGAGACTTTTTAAAACAGCAGCTGCTATGCCGAGTGCTAAATGCTAATTTCTAAAGACAAATCTTTATTTTATTTTTTTTTTAATGTTTCAGCTCTGTAAATGTACACTGAAAACAATAAATGCTCTGTCATGGGCCGATCTGAAAAGGTGAAAAGAAACAAAAATTGAACTACAGACCTACTAAGGCTTTTTAATGGAGCTGGACTGGAACGATTAGAGTATCAAATTTAAAACAGAAACAATGATATAACACATATACATATCTAAATACATATAATGATATAACACATATACACAACTAAACACATATACATATACACCATGATCATGCATGCTGAAATATGCACAATATAAGATTAGAAGAATGCATTATTATAAACATCACTGTTAGAAAAACAACCTTTCAATTGAAAGAAAACCTTTTAAATTTATCATCAAATACGTGTCATTTAGGCAAAAGTAACAGTACAGGATGTTAAAGAGGTCTTTATCTTAGATACAATACTAATGTTTTCAAGTCTGCACATTAATTATGACCGAGGGCCTCCTGTGACCTATACACTATGAAGAAATGGACTGCCAAACAGTCTGTTTACTAAACAGTGACCTTTTGGTGATCTGACAAGGGATCAGCAAAAACCAGGCTTTGGTCAATTTACTTGTCATGTGACCGTAGCGCCCCATTTTGCGATGGAATGCATATTCTAGACTAGTGACAAGTCCACTTGAGTTGTATGGCTATGATCACATTTAAGCACCGATCAATCTAGAAAGGTTCTTTATATCATTGCCTACATAATATTTAACACATATTAAAGTAACGTAGTGGATTAGACTAATGCGGCTGCTAGTTATGGGACAAAGCAATCAGGGTCTGTCAAACAGAGTGGGCTAATACTTCTCTCCAATCACCAATTTGCCCAGCCCCGATAGTTAAAACATCTTTTCAAAACATTTTCAAATATTCTAGAGGATCCATCAAGATATCCTGCCAATGACCAAAGACTGACCAAAGAATATGCCGAGGATGGAGAATATTCCCATGAAGCTCAGCCAACCATTTCCTGTGATACTTGATCAGTGTCATGGGACAGACAGATCACACAGCCAGAGTCCCAAAGTTAGGCATTACGGACACAGGCGCCAGAGAGAAATTTCCAGCCAGATGTGATAATCGCACTTGCCAAAGAACCAAAAAAAACAACAATGTCAGAGCACTTTGTACTTGTCCTGCTGTGTACAACACCAGCTGGACTAGTCAACACAGTCCACTATACACAGCCAGGGGGAAGAGGAGGGGAGTCAGGCAAAAAGTATTTAGTGGTCCATAGAGCAATTTTACAAGCCAAGCTGTTATCAACAGAGATAGACACAAATACATAGGCCAAACAGATATGCTGACAGATTGATAGATAATGGGATAGAACTTGTTATGCACTTAGGCATTTAGAGGTGGGGTAGCACTTGTCCCTGTTCCCCCCTTTACCAGCCTTCCCCTGAACAATGCAGAGATGTTAGAGAGAAAAAACACTTGTAAAACTTGGATGAAGTATGTGTTGCTGTATATTGTCATTAAATCTAGTGTAAACATGACATGCTGCTTATAAGCTGCAATAAAAATACAAACAGCAGTTTCCCTAAAACCAACACACAGGCAGAGCAGGGCTAAGATATCGGGTGTGAAGATCACTTCATATATCAGCCAAGAGCTGATCCAGAAGTCACTGGCTGGGCAAGCACCCATTTCACATTCCCGTGTGAACACCAGCCCTTAGTAAATCACTGCTGCACAAGAATATCCGATCCCAGCCAAGGCTCAGCACAACTTCCTACGTACTCCATTAAATAAGAGTTTATGGATTTATCAAACGCTCCATGACAGTGCCCAGGTTCAAACAGTAATAGGGAGGCGATTGCTCCTCCAGCGCTCAAGGGGTTAACTCGATGGAGGTCTAGCACAGGAATTGTGGGCAGCCGGAGGGAGAAAGTATCTGTTGCAGCCCTGACAGCACTCAGAAAGTTTAGATCCATGTGGAAGGGTCCACTGCAGAGTTACTAGGAACTACCCCCAATATATATATATACACACTATACAACTACCAATATATGTATATATAATCACCACTCACCATCTCAATGGGAAAGCTACAGGACAACAGGGGTCATGAATAGGTTAAAGTGACTTCATGTCTCACCCTCCAATAAATAAACACTTATTCCCTATACAAGCAGTGATGACCAGCTTTTGGCAACCCGCTAGTGCGGACTGAAGTTCCCCCCAGTGCTCAGCCAGCCATCGGGCTGGCTGAGCATCATGGGAACTGAAGTGCACAACAGTTGGCTGACCCAGAGTGCAGCCACTAAGCTGGACAGTCGGATGGTGCCTGGGTTGTATGGTACATACCTGATATAAAGCAGGTCCTGCAAGCACTGATGTTTGCACCCAGGTCCTGTCTGTGTTAGGCAGCTCCAGTGATCAACAAGCCCCTCTCTCTCTCTCTCTCTCTCTCTCTCTCTCCTCCTTCCCAGTGAGCTGTCACATAAGAGTCCCGATCACGCTGCTCCTCTGCTGGGTCCTCAGCCTAAAGCTGCGCACCCAATGGTAGAGCAAGCCTGGCTCTCCTGCACTCCTGCTGGCTCTGGGAGTGAGGGTGAGGCTACAAAAGCTCAGCTCCCTGTTGCCAGCCAGCTCTGGCTGCTGCCTGCCCTTTAGCTAGTGGGGAAGCAGGAGCCTGGTGTGTGTCACTTTGCGGGAACTTCCAGGCTCCCTCTAGAGGAAACTATTAGTAACTGCAGTCTGCAAACCAATATCAATCTCACCCAGTTGGTAGCCTTGGCTGCTGAAAGTCAGTGATGGCTATAGTTTGACAGATGTGCCCCCCGGCTGTGCCCGCAGCAGCAGCAGCAGCCATCACTGCTATAAGTAAATACGCATGTATATGTACTCAAAGGGCAAGACACCTTTGTTCTTTCCTAGAAAAATCTGTATATTGTGAAATAATGACTGTTACATATTGACTAAACCTGCCTTGTTTACTCAGTGTTTATGTTTAACTTTCTGGGGACCAGGTGGAAGTGCAATTATTAGTATTATTTAATTCTGTATATACATTTCGCCGTGCTATATAAACAGTAAATAAAAAGTATCACAAGTACATTTAAAAAAAATAAAAGATCCAATAAGGTTTGAAAGATCTGTCTACCAGGTAATAATCTAATATTGCAAATCTAACACATTCCATTACTTAGAAATTACCACACATAAGGTTAGTTTTACTTTTATTTTAAAGGGTCACCTACACATTTAAACTGGGATGTAGAGAATGCACTTTAAAAAAAAAAAATGATCTGTAGGTTGTGTAAGCATAATTGCATATAAATGCATATATCAGGGGGAAATGCCTGTGTCTCCTGTTTATGACACTGCCTGTGTCTTTGTATTCAAATTACCTACATTCAGTGGGAAATGTAAGCTACAAAATTATGTCATAAACATGAGACACTGCATTCATAATTTAAAATATATTTGCACTTGTTTACAATTCTGCTAACACAATCTATAGATTCATTTTGATCTTTTTATTCTTCATATTCACAGTTTACACACTTCTCCAGCAAGTTAGATTTATTGGGTTGGGTCCAGCTCCTATTTTTGTCTCCCCCCCCCACACCATTAAAGCTATTTAGGGCAGGCTTTTGTATTTTGATCAAACTACAGCACTAAATGCTTCATAATTATTTAAACATATATATATATATATATTTACAGGGAGCCGGTATGGTATTTTTTTCTCCTTTACCATTAAAAATGGCTGAATAGTACAACATGGCCGCTTAGAGTACCTGCATAGTTAGTCCTTGTTTAACTTATTGGCCATTTTATCTAGCAACCACCAAGTGTATTATGTAAGCTCCCAAAAAGTTTTGCAAAGCACTTAGTTTAGAAGGTTAAATCTCTCCCCCACTTTTTAGTTCTGACCTCCACGTTACGGGGAGTGAGGTCCAATGTACCTGCACCCACCTCATAGCAAAAATCAAGTTGTAGTGTAAATTTCTTGTCTATGATTTACTGTTATAAATGTCATGTTATGTACCACCTTTTGGACAAAGATAAGAGCAGCTTTTGATTCTCTTTACCTGAGAAACACTACTAGGATTATGATACTCACCACCCTTCAGCTCATATGTCTTTATGGCTTTCATTCTGCAGAGATTTCAAAACAGATGTCAATAAATGAGAAAGGTGGGTTGGGTTTGGCAAATTTACTGTTTACTATCAAAGTTCTTGGTGATAAGAATATTTCTTGCAGGTGGTCAGACAAGATATTAAAAAAATATATTGTAAGAGATAATAGATAGAAACACATTAAATTTGCCATGATAACAACATTCATATCGTTTCCGTTTTATGACATTTAACATTTATATTACTTTAAAAAATATTCCCCCCATATTTTAAACTGTGCTTTAAGTTGACCAGCATACGGTAATAACAACCGTCATGATAGTATTCCTTTAAGAGCTATTTCCTTTTAAATTGGATTTAAAGGTCAAAGACAGCATATTTTCCTTCTGCTAATCTGATATGCTACCTAGGCCCCAAAGCCTGATTTTTCATCCAGTAATGTATAAGCATGCTAAGGGAACTGTGGTGTTTGAAGAGCTCTGACTGAGTATGAGCTATGGATACCAGTTACAATTAAACACGTTGATTATTTCAATTTTGTCTAGAATCACAAAAGAGTATAATTAAAAGGACTTTGTCACCTAAATGTTATTCATACTGTGAATACAGGGAATAAACCTTGATAAACATTGTTGCATAACTGAAGAGAAAATATGTTTTAAACAGTGGTGTCTCATGTCTGTGATATCACTTGTGGCTTGATAAACCAAATTAACTACTATTCAATGGAAAATGCATGTGCAAATGAAGACATAAGGTGATGTCATAATCAGGGGACGTCACAGACAGACACATTTAAAATAACTATTCCACTTAATTTATTCATTTGCATGCAATTTTGCCAACACAATGTATAGATTATTTTTGATCATATTTTTATTTTCTACATTAACAGTGTAAACAATGTTTAGGTTAACACTTACCCTTTAGTGTAATGTAAATAGCATTCCTTAATAACACTGTTCAAGGGATTACAAGTAAATCCAGTTTCTAAACAAACCATATTGTTTTTAAATTGTTATGAATCCAGCACATTCCTTAATATGTAGAAATTACCAACATCTAAGAGGTGTTTATTTGTTTATTTTTATAGTTATATAAATTCCATATATTCCATTTATGAATAGTGAATTCTGCAGGGCAGCATGTAAGATGGCCGATCTGTTAACCTTGTTGTGAACTGACAAGGTAATTAATTGCTAAAGCCAGCCATTGATAACTGAGTTGGAAAGGTAGACATGTTGAAGAATTTTTCCAACTTAAAAATTGAAAGGACTGTTTGGTGCCCCAAATGCATCTTCCAAATGTTAATGCATATTAAATGCTTTTCATTTCGTATTGCTTAAAATATAAAAAAAAACATACAGTTAGAGGAATTTGTGAAATTACAGCAAGAAACCAGGACTGCCCACACTGGCTGAGTAAAAGTCAATTTCATATTTTTATTTTTTTTTGCTGCAGGAACCAATGAGAATAATTTAATTCAAACTGAATGGAATTTCCTGTCTCTCTAGTGATGGGACAATGTGTTGCACTGTTAGGAGATCCTACTGTGTACAAGAGCAAGATCACGTAAATGCCACACAATGCATTCTATTCCAGCTGCACAGGAAGTGACTAAATATGCTTGGTGTCTATATAATCAGTGCTGCCGCACCTGCAGTAAACATGCAGAGTAATTACTGGGGCAGGGTTTGAGTCAAACATTAAAAAATTGATTTATGTAGAATGCCTGTATCAAATCACACTGGAAAAAAAGCTGTGCACTATGCAAGCAGTAATCTTCATCTTGTAAAGTGAGTTTGGAGACTAGACTGTCCCTTTAATGCCTGGTATTTTTCATTTCATCATAGTTCACTGTTTAGTGAATAGACACCTTTTCTTGAAAAAAATACGGACCAAGCTTTTGCATCCTATTGCCATATGCCATTTTTATAACCGGCCTGCTGGCAAAATACTGGCGAGCAGCGGATAAAAAATAAACCTCATTATGATTTCAATAACTCCTCTGCTGACATTATTGTATGCACAGTGGAGTAAAAAAAAAAAATTCCTTTGCTGTAGATAAAGAAAATAATATGAAAGAGGAAATCCTAAATATATTTGTTATCAAATCAGTATTTAAGGACAACTGTAGACAAAAAAAAAAACAACGTATGTTTAATGGAAAGATTGCATCAAGTAAAGTCATTAGAAATACAAATGCTTTAATGAAAGAATACAAATAAAGTAGTTTATTGATCTTTTTGCTCTGTGTAGCTATAGGGGGCAGACATGTTGTTTGGAATCTTGCATTAGATCTTCCTTCATCTTGGCTTGAATGATATAACTAATATTTTATAAAGCTTCTGTTACTTACCCAATACCACTTTTCTGTGTTATGTTATCTTAATGTAAATACCTAGTGTTGCTTACAAGGAGCTTCATCAGAACTTGACAAAGTTGGGCTAGGAAAAACGTGTCTTCTAGGACTGTGATTCTCACCACGTGTAACCTCAGGACCCACATTTGTCCTTGGTCATTAAGTCACAACCCCCAAAATAATTTGTATTTCCGAAACATTAAAATTGAATCCACAAAAACATTTGTACAGTACAATGTACATATGCACTGTTCAAAACACAAAACAAACAAAAATGATTAGTGCAGTAATCACAGTGCAAGTGAAAATGAAAGTGCTACTGAGTTAAAAACCCAATAAAATAAAAATCTGTTGAAACGTATGAGACTAACTAGAACTAATGAAAAGCTGGGGATGCTTTTTTCTCCTGATAGGTGTCTCATATTCTGGGGTGATGGAAGCCAAAGCAATGTTTAATGCCCATTCTGTTCCTATATTTTGTCTTCAGCTGGACCAGAGTTGAGAAGCCCTTCTCACAAAGATAGGAAAATTAAATACTCACTGCTGTGTATCTGCTGTATCAATACCAAATTCTCAGGTGAATTTTGCCAAAGTTAATGGTGAAGCATTGACTGTTTCCTAATATGAGAGGGGTTACTGAAAGAGACATCAGAGGCACTATCAAAACAATGCTATCTGTCCCTTGGGGGCTTCTCAGCTTTAGACGGCGAATGCAGCCCCCCCCCCCCATTTGCCAATGCATCCACACACTTGTGCCTCTGACCCCCAGACTTGTCATTGCATCCAAACACCTGCCCCAAACTTGCTAATGCATCCACAAACTTGCCCCTCTCACCCTCCAGACTTGCCAATGCATCCACTCACTTGCCCCTCTTAACCCCAGACATTCCAATGCATCATCACACGTGGCCCCGTGACCCCGGCATTCTGTCATAGAAGTCCCGGCAGTCAGACCTCTCTTTGAGCTCTGTTTTATAAGATGACCTCGAATATAAGCATTTGCTCTGAAAAAAACCTTGTTTTATATTCAAGCAAATCCAGTATTTATTTCCTATGTGCAATCAGTGTTTGTGCTTTATTGTAAGTTGTTTATGCTTATGCACAAAACACTTGGCACTCTAAGGTAATCTTCAGCTATTATTTAGTGCAGCATCCAATTATAAGATGTAGTTCTAGCATATCAGCCAAGTGTTTTTTATATCATTGTATCGGATTTGTCTGGCTGCAGGGCTTGTTAAGCGGCCGACCTCCTGGATTTATTCCATTTCAGGGAGGCTTTATGCTTAAGCATAGTGGCTCAGAGTACTATCACGCTGCTTATTTATACATCTGTAATACATGCAAAAAAGCAAACCAAACATGCCAAGGCTTCACGGATAAGATGAACAGAAATCTATCCGATTCAACCAACTTTTGGAGTGTCGTTAAAAACATATATAACCCCCCACACCGTTCAGAACCCACCTCAATAAAAACGTTTAATGAAGTTCTATTGGCAATAACAAATGAATCCAATAACTACTTTGTAGGATGTTCCACAATTCTGATCACAATACATAAAAATGAGCATTGTGGCACTGTCTCTATGGCAGACAAGTCCTCCTCAATATCGCCCCAGGCCAAGCAACTTGCAGAATGTAAATTTGTACCGGTATCAGTGAAATATCAATCGCTGCTACTGATTACTGCATCCCTGTGCTCTGGTTATATTCCCAAAGCCTGAAAAATAGCTACAGTTGTTCCTATACACAAATCTGATGATGTAATCATAGTGTCTAACTATTTCACTGCTACCTATACTCTCTAAAATCGTGGAGAACTATGCCCATGAGCAACTGTGCGCGTATTATCAACAGTCCAACTTTCTAAACTGGCTTCAATCTGGTTTTTGTTGCAATCACTCCATGATTACTGCCCTCCTAAAAGTGAGCTATGATATCAAGAGGGACATAGAGAGAGGTGAGCTTACTGGAACAGTTTTCCTAGACTTTGCAATGGTCTTTGATACGGCTGATCATGATCTTCTGCTAAACAATCTTAATTGCTCCGGTATAAATGAGCGGTCCCTCGGCTAGTTTGGTTCCTGTCTCACCGTGTGTCTATTGTCGAAGCTTCCTCCCTTTTTGTTAAGTGTGGAGTGCCTCAAGGATCAATCATTGGGCCCCTGCTTTTCTCGCTATTTATAAATGATCTGTCTTCGGTGTGGAACCTGGAAAATGTCCATGTGTACGCTGATGATACTGTCATTTGTACGAGTGGGACAAAACTATCGCAAGTGGAAACCATGCTAAGAATCCGTTTTTCAAGGTTGAAAGTTGGATAACGAGCAACACGCTATTCATCAACACTGAAAAAATTGTGTCCATGTTGTTTGGAACAAAAAGCTAAACTATGTAAATTAAACAGTCCTCGAATATACATCAAGTCTGGTTATAACCTCACCCAAGGAAGCAAGGGTTAAACAAAACATATCCCGCACTTTGAAAGTAAACCCGAGGTGTATCTTAATAGATACACATGGGTTTACTATCTGCTGTGTATCACATGCGAGACACAGCAGTTCCCGGCTGTCGTGTGCTGACAAACGTCAGCACGTGCACAGCCAATCAGAGCAGTCAGTCACTCTGACTGACTAATCAAGGTCCCCCTGCTGATCCCATGCAAAAATAAGGGGCTCTCTCTGCGCTAGCTATGGAAGCATTGCAGCTGTAGGTCAGAGGATAAACTGGCATGTACTATCAAAAGTACCTGCCAGTTACTCCTCACAACATTAGCAACTTACGTTTCACTTGTGCTTCTATATTAGAAGCACAAATTAAAAAAAAAAACATTTAGTGTGCATGTTACTTACACAGTCCTATATATACCCAACATGTTTATTACACACTCCTTTATATATCCTACATGTTTATTACACACTCCTATATATACCCTACATGTTTATTACACACTCCTACTTATACCCTACATGTTTATTACACACTCCTATATATACCCTACATGTTTATTACACACTCCTACATATACCCTACATGTTTATTACACACTCCTATATATACCCAACATGTTTATTACAAACTCCAATATATATCCTACATGTTACTTACACACTCCTATATATATCCTACATGTTTATTACACACTCCAATATATACCCTACATGTTTATTACACACTCCTACTTATACCCTACATGTTTATTACAAACTCCAATATATATCCTACATGTTACTTACACACTCCTACATATACCCTACATGTTTATTACACACTCCTATATATACCCAACATGTTTATTACAAACTCCAATATATATCCTACATGTTACTTACACACTCCTATATATACCCTACATGTTTATTACATACTCCTACATTTACCTTACATGTTTATTACAAACTCCAATATATATCCTACATGTTACTTACACACTCCTATATATATCCTACATGTTTATAACACACTCCAATATATACCCTACATGTTTATTACACACTCCTACTTATACCCAACATGTTTATTACACACTTCTATATATACCCTACATGTTTATTACACACTCCAATATATATCCTACATGTTTATTACACACTCCTACTTATACCCTACATGTTTATTACACACTCCTATATATACCCTACATGTTTATTACAAACTCATATATATACCCTACATGTTTATTACACACTCCTATATGTACCCTACATGTTTATTACACACTCCAATATATACCCTACATGTTTATTACACACCCCTATGTATACCCTACATGTTTATTACACACTCCTATATATACCCTACATGTTTATTACACACTCCTATATATACCCTACATGTTTATTACACACTCCAATATATACCCTACATGTTTATTACACACTCCAATATATACCCTACATGTTTATTACACACTCCTATATATACCCTACATGTTTATTACACACTCCAATATATACCCTACATGTTTATTACACACCCCTATTTATACCCTACATGTTTATTACAAACTCCTATATATACCATACATGTCTGTTTTCTTTATTTTTCTGTATCAATAATGATTTACCCTGTATGTTCTCTCTCCAACTTGTATAAATATATGTATGTATGTAATTTTTTTTTTTTAACTGCATTATAATGTGTAACGCTGTGTAATTCCATTCTGGACTTGGTTCCCAGGACATACTTGAAAACGAGGGAAATCTCAGTATATTCTTCCAGGTAAAACACTTTCTAAATAATTAAATCCTCCTCCAGCTTCCAGCAGCGGTACATATGTTATCATCATATTATGCTTTTTTATGCTTAACACATTTTGCTTTACAGTTACAGTTAACCATTTCTGTACTTACTTGTAAAACAAGACAGAGTTGGGGCGCATGTACCGGGAAGAAAAACAAAAAACAACAATAGTGCAACACGGTTTAAATATAATTGGATGTATTGTACATTTCTACAGGGGTGCACTCACAAACGGATATTGAAATCAGGCTCATCAGAATATTGTAGTCAGTCGGTTTTAATCATTTCCATCTAAAAAACATTAAAAAACCATTGCGCAGTGGCTAACACTTTCAGTACTTTATTGCAAATTTGCACAAAGCACCAATCTCCTGAGGAAGCCAACAGCAGAGCCGGCGAAACGCGTTGAGAAGTGGATCCAGCTGTTTATTTCTTCAAAGAAAAGTGCCTGAGTGTCTCATCCTGGTGGCAGCAGGAAAGAAGTTTTACCTCTCGGGACTTTTTCACGCAAGTTGCACTTTCAGTGCTATATATTTTGTACGTGTATTCATTGTTTTTATTGCCTGGTTTGTGTTAGCCACTGCGCAATGGTTTTTTAATGTTTTTTAGATGGAAATGATTAAAACCGACTGACTACAATATTCTGATGAGCCTGATTTCAATATCCGTTTGTGAGTGCACCCCTGTAGAAATTTACAATACATCCAATTATATTTAAACCGTGTTGCACTATTGTTGTTTTTTGTTTTTCTTCCCGGTACATGCGCCCCAACTCTGTCTTGTTTTTCTATTGCCAAGTGCCCGAGGAGCACTTTAACAGGTGCTGCAGTGCCAGAGGAGGAGTATAATTTAATTACCTTTTCACTTTATTCACTAATTTTGTTCACTGTTTACATTTGGGTTAGTGTCACACCTTCTTTCTTTATATTGTTTTTTCCTTACTTGTACAAAGATTTAGAAAGTATCAAACCTATGCCAAGTTTGTTGGGTATATCTACCCTTGATCACCCTGAAATGTAAGTCTACTATTTGCATTAAGGGAATCAACAGAGGAGGAGAGTATATTTAAAATTAAAAAAAAAAACTACCACAACTAGAGGACATAGTATTAAATTAGAGGGGCAAAGATTTAAAAGTAATATGAGGAAGTATTACTTTACTGAGAGGGTAGTGGATGTATGGAATAGCCTTCCAGCGGAAGTGGTAGAGGTAAACAGAGTGAAGGAGTTTAAGCATGCTTGGGATAGACACAAGGCTATCCTAGCTATAAGATAGAGAACTGAGGACTAATAAAAGTATTTAGAAAATTGAGCAGACTAGATGGACAGAATGGTTCTTATCTGCCGACACATTCTATGTGTCTATTTAGGACATCTGTTAATAGATATGAGTGTATGATCTCCCAGGAGCTTGCCACCATTGCCTTCAAAATACCAGCCATTGCGTCCATAATACTAGCCATTGCGTCCATAGACGTAACCTTAGCCTCAAGCCAATATTCACATTCACTTATATTTTCTCTGTACAATTGTGAAAGTGTCGGTAAGCTGACTTTGTCTGGTGTATGTATAAGCTTTGCTTTTTTATTCTGACTGTCCTTCAATCTATTTTAAAATATACATCTTTATTCAACTGTTTTTTCGAAAATAAATGAATAAACTAAACATGACCATAAGTGGAAAAACACCACAACAATATTAAAAGATCTAGCAAATTATATAACTTGTTTTGAAAGCTAAATTATTATTTTTCTACTATTTCTGAAAATACCAGAATGTAATTAATCAGACAATGGGAAATAAAATGAAAAGTATCGCTGTGATTTTTTTATTTTTTTTATTTTTTATTATCTGAACCTGGGAAATTATAATGGAATAAGAGGCTCTGACATACAGCTTGCTGATGCAGAACAGCTACAGCTGCTCTCTCTCTCTGTGTGTTAGCATGATTCATCTTAAAGGGACTGCATCCCCTAAAAAAATTTCATATTGTAAATGTAGAGAATAAAAAAATGAGCTATACATTGTGAAAAAAAAATATGGCGTCTCCTGTTTATGACATCACCATGTGGCTTGATCTAAACAATACACATTTTCTAAAGAAAGTACTTCATTTGCATACCAAGCCACACAGTGATGTCATTAGAAGGAGACAGCACAAACACATTGAAAAACAATACTTTCTGTTAATTTATTAATTTGCTTGCATTTGTGCTAAGACAATGTTTAAAGCATTTTTATGATTAGTTAATGGAGTCCCTTTAATCATCATGCACTGATCCATTAAACTTCTAACATGTGGAATAAAGTGGAAAAATAATTGCCAACACCGGCCATGTTTCCAGGGACACATATTTGTTCCACATGCTGCAGAAAGAGCATGCAAAGTGCAACCCGGCAGTATGTAGGATGGATATACACTCAGACACAATCCAATTAATTAATCATGGTAGGTCCTATGAGATCTCCACCCTGATTAATTAATTGTATTCTGTCTGTACGGATATGCATCTTACATACTGCCAGGCTGCACTTTGCATGCTCTTTCTGCAGCGTGTGGAACAAATACCGTATTTGCTCGATTATAAGACGACCCTGATTATAAGACGACCCCCCAAACTTTGTATATTCCTTTAGGAAAAAAACTAAAAGCCTGAATATAAGACTACCCGATAGGAAAAAAAGTTTAACTTGTATATATGTAAATTGCTTTTTAATGTTTAATAAAAAAATTATATTATACATATGCATTTCTTGTTTTTATTTCCTTTTGTGCCAATGCAGCCTCTCTCCCCCTCCCCCAGCTGTCTCCCCCCCCAAACTTCTCTCTCTATCCCCCCTTGTCTCTCTGTCCCTCCTCCCCTTTTCTCTCTTCCCCCTCCCTCCACTTTTCTCTCTGTGTCTTTCCGCCCCCTTGCCACAGCCATTATGCCCATTAATGTCTTCCCCCCCTCCCTGCCCTTGTCTGTCTGTGTCTCCCCCCCTCGCCACAGCCATTATGCCCATTAATGTCTTCCCCCCCTCCCCCCAGCCATTATGCCCATTAATGTCTTCCCCCCCTCCCCCCAGCCATTATGCCCATTAATGTCTTCCCCCCCTCCCCCCAGCCATTATGCCCATTAATGTCTTCCCCCCCTCCCCCCAGCCATTATGCCCATTAATGTCTTCCCCCCCTCCCCCCAGCCATTATGCCCATTAATGTCTTCCCCCCCTCCCCCCAGCCATTATGCCCATTAATGTCTTCCCCCCTCCCCTTGTCTGTCTGTGTCCTTCCCTCCTCCCCCTCACCTGGTTTCTTTCCCTGGTGGCTAGTGGGGGCAGCCGGGGGATGTCTGCACGATATGTATATTATAATAGACTGCCGTGTCGGGCAGCATGGAGGATATCTGCACGTATCGTGCAGACATCCCCCAGCTACCCGATTTACCCTGGTGGCTAGTGGGGCAGCAGATGATGTCAGCGCGATGAGCGCAAACCTCCCCTGCTGCCGCCCGGCACGCTCGCCAGGACTTCTGTGACGAAAGCGGAAGTACCCGGCTTCATCACAGAAGCCCCGGTGGTTGTGCCGGGCGGAAGCAGGGGAGTCTATGCTCATCGCGCAGACATCCCCTGCTGCTAGAGAGGGGGATCCAGGTCCCCTGCAGCTCTACTGGGGACCTGGATCCATGTTTTATAATCTGACCTCAATTTGAGGTCAGATTATAAAACGACCTCGAATGTAAGACGAGGGGTATTTTTCAGAGCATTTGCTCTGAAAAAAACCTTGTCTTATATTCGAGCAAATACGGTATGTGTCCCTGGAAACATGGCCGATGTTGGCAACTAGAGGGTATATCTTCAACACTCTTTATAATTCATTGTGCCAGTTTATTCTCTAATCACTACAGATCATTGTCGTACAAAGAGATTATGAAATTATACAGGCTCTTTCTTCACCTTTTTTTCTGCAGGGCAGTGATGCTAAAGCCTGGAATATGTAGCAGAGGTCTGCTGCACGCAATACCTGCAAAGGGTCTGTCAATGCCAGGCTTATATCAGATAATAACCAGTGTTATGTAAAATCAATTAAATAAACAGACCTCCCTCGTCTGTCATCTCTAAGCCGAGCGTCGGGATAAATTCCAACTGAGAATCCTTCTGTCACTTGCCACAAATGTAGCACTAATTTAACCACAAATACAGGTTTTTTTTTAATGTGGTCTTTGTGCTTGAAAGGAGTTAACTATATTTAATTTATTTCAGTGATGTCATTAATGGGGTCTGTTAGAGGGACTCTATCACCTAAACATGGTTTTAATGTGTGTCACAAAGTGATAAAGGCAGGAACGCCGTTCCCTTTGCTCCTGCAAGACCAGGGCAGCTGCCTCATTTTTTTTTTTTCCCCCGGCAGCCGCACAGTACTTGCCTCCGGTCTTCTCCTCCGTGCATCTTCCCCACTGCACGGAGGAAGGAAGCTCCGGTGGTCACGTTTTTTTTTTTTTTTTACTTTATTGAATTCGCGCGACCTCAATAAAGTTAAAAAAAAAAAACGTGACCACCGGAGCTTCCTTCCTCCGTGCAGTGGGGAAGATGCACGGAGGTTAAGACCGGAGGCAAGTACTGTCTGGGGAAGGGGGAGGAGGGTGGATTAAACAAGCAAATCCTGGAATATTGAGGGGCAAAATCCTGGCATAGAGGGGCACAATCCTGGCATATAGAGGCAAAATCCTGGCATAGAGGGGCAAAATCCTGACACAGAGGGGCAAAATCCTGGCAAATAGAGGGGCAGGGGCAGAGTCCTGTCATACAGAGGGGCAAAATCCTGGCATATAGAGGGACAAAATCCTGGCATATAGACGGGCAAAATCCTGGCACATAGAGGGGCAAAATCCTGACATAGAGGGGCAAAATTCTGGCATATAGAGGGTCAAAATCCTGGAATAGAGGGGCAAAATCCTGGCATAGAGGGGCAAAATCCTGGCACATAAAGGGGCAAAATCCTGGAATAGAGGGGCAAAATCCTGGCATATAGAGGGGCAGAATCCTGGCATAGAGGGGCAAAATCCTGGCATATAGAGGGGCAGAATCCTGGAATAGAGGGGCAAAATCCTGACATAGAGGGGCAAAATCCTGGCATATAGAGGGGCAGAATCCTGGCATAGAGGGGCAAAATTCACTGAATTTTTGGTGAAATATATATTGGGGGGGGGGGGGGGGGGTCGCAGTGGATTTTGTGTGAGTTCCCACACTTTTTTTTCCCAGGACTTGACCCCTGCCTGTCCCCTGGATTTATTATTGACTTGCTCTATGAGGCCCCATGTTGTTCCCTGTTCCCAAAGCCCTAAGAGCCTGTCACTACCCAGGGCCTCTGTCCTGTACAGAGGCACTCATTCAGTGCAGCAAGACTTTATGACCAGGCAGAGCTTTCCAAGTAGTGTGTGCAATGTTATTATATGTTATTGATTAGATAAGTACACATTTCAACACTACAGTTTACTGTCCTGTGTTTATTGTGTCTTGTAGTCTGTATCTGAAGGTGGTTAATTAGATTATGTCTCACTGAATTTAAATTGCCTGTTTAAATAAGGTCTTCTATTGTTTGAGGCTTACCATAATATAATTAGTTTATCCTGTGCCTCCTCCCATTTGGTGTAATGTTTGTGTGTGTATATAAGTCTGTGCTAGAAAGTTGTTGTTCATTCTTGCTGCACCTAACTGCTAGTGGTCCTGTCTGCTATTTGGGTAGAAAGAGCAAGGTTCCAGAATGACTTGCTGGGTGAATGCTGAGCTTTAATCGGGGGCTAAGGAGGTGATTTCACACATCGGACTTGGGTAGCCATTCCGTTACAATGTGACTGTAGAGAACAACAAATATTCTATACATTCGGCTTTCAGAATCACAAGTAAAGGCATCAATTGGGAAATTATGGCCTTTAAATGTATCTGTAGAGTCTCCTGTTTATGGCTTGTGGCTTGATTAGCAAATTATGCGTTTCCCAGTTGATATCATACATTTGTCCCCTGATTTCGGAATTTGCTTGCGATTCTGCAACCGGAATGTATAGACAGATGTGTTTTTTTTTTTTTTATTATTCTCTACATTAACAGTATAAACTATGTTCAGGTCCCTTTAAGACTGCTTCATCTTCTACACTTAATTGTATACCATCAGCATCAGATCTATCCCTGGGTGTGGTCCATTTAAGTCCCAGTGTACCTGTCATTATGGAAAAGGACATACCTATTGTGTAGCATGTTAAAAACGTTTTAAAAAAGTCTTTATTGTAATATTACCTTAAATTTAAACAAATATTGATTTGGTTCCCACCCCGCCATCATGGCTTCTTAGATTCACAGTGTTAGACAAGGGACTGCACTGTCAGTAGTTAGTATATGTCCCAGACCTGAATCCTGCTATCCCGATTCTCTGTCCCAAATGACACCTTGGCTCGACTGTTTTTTAAGTATGTGGCAGACTTGACGTCACTCTGTGGAATAAAGAAGATCACCAAAAGGAGTGCTGCATAGACTTAGCTTTGTATTTATATAGTACTGTGCCTGTCATGTGGAAATACAAACCTTAGAGACTGTCTTACTTTACATTACTGGTAATTGAATTAAAACACACTGTATACATGTTTCCATGACCGGTAGACTAAGTCTTGTGATATCCCTTAATTACTATACAGACTCTACAGATTCTCTTGGCAACAAATAATGATGATCAGCCTTTTTTAAATTAAGGAAAATGTATACTGTGCGGCTTAAATACAGTCAAGTCTGCCCTTCAGCATGCTTCTTTAATAAGCATATACCATTAAAGGGGCAGTACAATCCCCTTATGTGTAAATAACCAACAACCAACACAATTCTTCATTGAAATCATGTGTATTATACATGAGAAAACTCCTATCCATATTTAATTCATTCAGGACTATATATAAGCACTGCAAACTACTGGGAAGGGATAAAACAGATACAATTTGTGGAGTGTTTTGTATAGAAGTGATTACACATTTTTTAGTCCATTTATGTACTTTGTTGAAGTTATGCCTGAACCTCAGCAAAAAAAGATTTGGCACCAGAGTTTAAACCACTTCTAATGCGCCTATCTTTTCATTTTTATACAAGGGATGTGCTGGCGCTAAGTACACCAAACCGACTCAGAAGAGCAGTTCCTGTACACGTAGCATTATATATTGGTATACAGGAGGATAGCACCACTGACAGGGGCTATTGACGCATCTGCCGCCATTATACAAAATCCCTATTACTCACACTTTCAGATGTGTCATTTGGTATCTTGCCTAATACTGAATACTCCATCCCAGATTTGCGGGGGCTGTCCCGCTGTCCCACCAGGATTTAGGACCACAATTCCAAGGTCCTGATCGCATTCTCCGGTGTCTGGGACACCGCCATGAGTAGAGCTTTCAGAATGACTAACATTGTCACAACTCATGCGGTACCGCTGACACTCAACATCCCAACCTCGCCCCCTGGCGTCCCAATTCGCTGGGGGGAATGTTGGACGGTATGCTGTCCTAATACATAACCAAAGTGAATTAATATTGCCAAAAAGAACCCAAATGGTAACAATTTTTATTGGAAAAGTAGTCCTATCAGTTGTGAGGTGGGGCCTCCATTGATTGGTCTGGTTTGTCCAGCACATCCCAAAGATGTTCGATTGGATTGAGATCTTGGGAATTTGGAGGCCAAGTCAACACCATGAACTCGTTGTTGTGTTCCTCAAACCATTCCTGAACCATGTTTGCTTTGGGGTAGAATGCATTATCCTGCTAAAAGAGACCACTGCCATCAGGGAATACTGTTTAGATGAAGGATGTGCATGGTCTGCAACAATGCTTAGGTAGGTGGTACGTGTCAAAGTAACATCCACATGAATGTCAGGACCCAAGGTTTCCCAGCAGAACATTGCTCAAAGCATCACACCCAGCCTCTGCTGGCTTGCCCATAGGGAACCGTGGTGCAATGTATTCTCCAGGTAAGTGACGCACACGCACCCGGCCATCCACATAAAAGAAAATGTGATTCATCAGAACAGGTCACCATCTTCCATTGCTCCGTGGTCCAGTTCTGATGCTCACGTGCCCATTGTGGGCACTTTCGGCAGTGGACAGGGGTCACTGTGGCTATGCAGTCCCATACGCAGCAACCTGCGATGCTATGTGTTCTGATGCCTTTCTATCAGAACCAGCATTAACTTTTTCAGCAATTAGAGCTACATTAGCTTGTCTATTGGATTGGACCACACTGTGCAACCTTCACTCCCCACTTGCATCCGCACAGACCACATAGTCCTGTCTTGGCCACCAGTGACTCTGTCGCCGGCTCACTGCCTTTCCTTCCTTGGACCACTTTTGATAGATACTGACTACTGCAGACTGGGAACACCCCATCAGAGCTGCTGTTTTGGAGATGCTCTGACCCAGTCGTCTTACCATCACAATTTGTCCCTTGTAAGTAGTTCAGCTCCTTACACTTGTCCATTTTTCCTGCTTCTAACACATCTGTTTTGCATCTTCCACCATATCCACAGACCTGACACTTATATCTACATTCACTACAACTGAAGACCGTTTAGCATCTTCCACCATATCCACAGACCTGACACTCATATCCACATTCACTACAAGTGAAGACTGTTTTATCCCATCCACCCTACCCCACAACTCATCCACCCCCTGGTCAATGTTCCTTTATAGATTGTTCCAGACACATGATGCTACTTAAACATAGCAGTTGCCCCACCTACACACAGGCTCTAGTAATCAGCTATAATATCCTTTTAGAAATAACTTCAGACTCTTAATTAACTGCATAATAGAATCCACTAATAACACCTTAGAGCCAGTCTGTTAATTCTAATTTACTACTATTCTACTCCATCATCACAAACTCCACATTAAACACACTGCTTACATGAGTTGTAGGCTCATTACTTTAGCATCGTGCAATATGATCACACTACAACTCACTAGAATGAATACCCATACTTAATCTCTTATATTGATTAGTGGCATAGAATTAACACTGACCTCCTAGTGTGATTACCAGCTCCTCCTCTCTTCAGCCTTTTACTCCTTCATCCGTGACACCTCCCCTAACCCTGGCCAGAAATAAAATCAGCATTTGCCACAGACCTCGTCTGCTCCATATCACCAACACCAAATGCAACACTGATAACCTTATATCTATCCCCTGCAATAGTCACCTGCACGTCAGCTGTGCCCTGCTAAACACACGCTCTGTATGCAACAAGCTTACAGCCATTCATCTATTCATCTCTCACTCCTTTAAACTCCTTGCACTCACTGAAACCTGGCTTACCTCATCTGACAATGTCTCTCCTGCTGCTCTCTCTTATGGTGGCCTACACTTTAGCCACACTGCAAGACCTGGAGACAAAAAGGGTGGCGGTGTTGGCATCCTCCTATCTCCTAACTGTTACTTTTAGCCCTTACCCTCTGCCTCAATCCTCTCATTTTCCTCATTCGAGGTACACACTATTCGTCTTTTCTCCCCTCTATCGCTCCGTGTTGTAGTTGTTTATCGGCCCGCGGGGCCCACTTCCCAATTTTTGGACAACTTTTCTGCATGGCTTCCACAACTTTTTTTCCTCTGATGTACCATGTCTAATTCTGGGTGATTTCAACTTTCCCATTGACCAAACCAACTCTCCTGCCATTTCAGAACTCCTCTCCTTAGCCTCTTTCTTGGGGTCACTTTTGACTCTGCTCTCTCCTTTATTCCTCATATTCAGTATCTAGCCAAATCATGTCGTCTTCACCTAAGGAACATCACACGCATTCGGTCGTTCCTCAGCGCAGAGACCACCAAAATCCTAGTGCACTCGCTTGTGATCTCTCACCTTGACCTCCTGACTGGACTACTTCTGGCTCATCTGTCTCCCCTGCAATCTATCCAAAACACAGCTGCTAGACTCATCTTTCTTGCACGTCGGTCTGACGTGCAAGAATCAGCAGCTCCTCTCTGTAATTCCCTCCACAGGCTCCCTGTCTGCTCAAGGATACAATTTTAAATTCTGTCACCTACAAAGCCCTCCACTCCTCCGCCCCTCCGTACATTGCCTCCCTTGTTAACCGATACCTCCCTGCACAACCTTTGCCCTCCTCAATGGGACTAAAACTCTCCTCCAGCCTCACCTCCACCTCTCACTCGTGTCTCCAAGATTTCGCCCAAGCTGCCCCCTCTCTCTGGAACTCCCTTTCGCAGTGCATCCAACTCTCTCCCTCCTTTTCACACTTTAAAAAGTCTCTCTAAACTCATCTCTTTAAACAAGCTTACTATCCAACCCACTAGAATACCGGTCACTTTATCGCTAACTAATCCCACCTAGCTGGAACACACACTATCCATCTTTGGCCTATCCCACCTAGTGCCACCCATCCACACTACTGTTACTACAACTTTGATCCCTCTGTCCTCTTCAATCCCTTATGTGTCTTACGGACCCCATTCCCTCTAGATTGTTAGCTTGCAAGCAGGTCTCTACCTCATGTACCAGTCTGTTCTAGTTTGTCTAACTTAGTATGTAGTTCCCTTCTATGCTCTGTATAGAAGCATATACTCCAGAATATACTCTAGCACTACGTAAATTGTTGGCGCTATATAAATAAATGTTAATGTAATGTATTGTATGCCTGGGCAGTGCACAGACATCATGTGGCCTGACACTAGACACCAGGGAGGTGAAAGTGTTGGCTGGAGTAAAAGTCCAGGGAGTGTAATGTAGTGATGGGGCATGTTCTTGATTGCAGGAGTAAGTCCTGGGAGTGTAATGTTGGTGATGGTGCATGTCCTAAGATGCTGGGGTAATTTCTGGGTATATAATGTGGGTGATGTGACATGTGCAGGGCTATGTTCTGGGGGTGCAATGTGGGCGATGGTGCATGTACTGGGGTAAATCCTGTGTGTGCAATGTGGATTATGGGCCATGTGCTGGGGCACGTCCTTTGGATGCAAAATGGGCTGTGGTTGGGATAGACTGTGGGTGCTGGGGCATGTTCTGGGTGTGCAAGGAGATGCTATGGCAAAGTATGTGGGGGCAATAACGAAAGGAGAAATGGAGTGGGGAGGGAACGAAGAGGCAGACCGTTTATTCTGTAAGGGCCCCACAATTTCAGATGGCAGACCTGTGTACTTGTACCTGTGTACTTGTACTTATTTTGTATCACATGCCTGATGAAGAGACCTGAGAGGTCTTGAAAGCTTGCACATTTAGCCAATAAAAGTATCAACTTGCCTCTATTCATCCCATATTGAGGTAAATTCTATGACCCCCTTTAAATCAAAAACTAACGCCAGTAACGGGTGCAATAATATTATTATTATAAACACACCCGCTAAATACCTCCATGTTTTCATGGAGGTTTAGCGGACGCCGTAAAAAAAAACTAGTACTGAAACACTGATTTGTGCGGTAATTACTGAACCAACAATGATTGGGTGCCTGCCGGTAAAACCTAACGGACAAAAAAATCTTTCAATTTTTGCCTGCCTGCTTCACGCCAAGAATAGCAGGTGTTAAAATATGCAGGCTACTTAACGCAGCCGAAACCTGCACTTTTTAACCCTTTCAGTGCTGTAGAAAACTCAAACAGGGCTCCTTACAGCACTGAACGTCTACATGTAAAAAAAAAAAAAATGTTGGTAGAGCCATGCCCACAGTCACTCTAAATTATAAATATGACCCCCACAGGGCCACAGACTGGCACGATCCCTGAAGCCCCTTTAAAAATGTAATAATTGCCCCCCATGTGGTTTGGGTCCCCATTGAAGTAAAATAATAATGCCTCTAAATGCCCCTGACACATGAAATAAAATTATTAAATTCCACCTTCCTCCCCCACCTCTAAATATCCCAGTTCCACAATGTATGGGTCATTTTTTTAGATTCTCTATATTCACAGTATAATCAATATTTAGGTGACTGAGTCGCTTTAATGAAGATGCATTGGCAACGGAAGAAAGTGTAAGGACTTCTAGGCCTGAACATCTTTATTTTCCATACTTGAGTAAAATGGGGATTATATATATTGTTTTTGTGTCAAAACGCCTGCAGCCATATTCCCTTCAGAATGAAAAGCTTTTTTTTTTTCTTCTTTTTTTTTTAAAACACTTGGTTCTGACATGTTTTTTAACCAGCAGCTACCTACCTGAGGAATTAGTATAATCCACTTAAAACAGGAAAACACATAAAACAAGACAATCGCTTGTCTGTAACATGGAATAAAAAATAGTAAGTTATCTTGTAGCAAGCCTGGAACGGGAGAAGATATCTCCGAGAGCAAAAACAGATCAAATACAGGGTTGAAACATTCTTGGAACCTGCTCTCAGGATGAAGAGAAACCTATACATTCCTGTCTAGAGCGCTGGGCTTCAACAAAAATTCCATAGTATTATTTATTTGCTTTTTCGCTGCTGAAAGGTAAATTCAATTTAGTGTGTTACATTTAAAATGTCAAAATGTACGGTAGGCGAGGCAAAAAATATACAGGTAAAACTTTGATATGAGATTTCGTTTAAACCACAGAAAGAACTCTTCAAGGAATACTGAAGGCAAAAACTAACATTATTAAATGAAAGATTGCTGAATAGTGACACATATGTAGCATGTTTTTGGTCGGGCATTTTAACTCCTATCTATGCCCAGCTGATATTTCAGGGGCAGGCCAGTAAAGGCAATTGTCTTGGAGCCAATGTTAAGTCTATGAAAGCAATAGATTGTCTGGTATTTTTTTAAAAGGTGGCAACTCTAGTCCCATTTCGTCCCAGCCTCTCGATGTCCCACTCAGGGCCGGCTCCACCGTAAGGCTGCTCGGGCAGCCGCCTTAGGGCGCCGCAGGGATAGGGGGGGGGAGATAATGCAGAGGTAATGCAGGGAATCAGATTTCCGATGCCACACAGATCTCATGCTGCTCGGCTCCCTGAAGCAGATGCCGCTCTGCTTCAAGGGGAGGGGGCGAACCTCACACCCAGTGAGATCCGTCCCCTCCCAGGGTGTGTCTGGGGGGGGAGGAGAGAAAAGGGGGGGGGAGAGAGAGAACAGGGGAGGGGGGAGAAAGAGAACAGAGGATGGGGTGGAAGGGGAGAAAACAGAGGAGGGGGAAAAAACAGAGATAGGGGTAGGAGGAGGAGAGAACAGACATGGGGAGAGAACAGAGATGGGGTAGGAGGGGAAGAGAACAGAGATGGGGATAGGAGGGGTCGAGAACAGAGATAGGGGAAGAGGGGTCGAGAACAGATGGGGAAGAGGGGTCGAGAACAGATGGGGAAGAGGGAGAGAACAGATGAGGGAAGGGAGAACAGAGATGGTGGAGGGAAAGAGATATGGGGAGAGGGAGGACAGATAAGGGATTTGGGGAGAGTGTATCAAAAAATCCTTCCACTGGCCCTGGTCCCACTCAGATCAGTTTTAGTTTCTCAGGTGTCTCCTGTGTTTGCTCTGTCTCCCATGGTATAGGTCCTTCAGAAGAACAGATGATAGGGGTATTACAGGAAGTACCGTCTTTAACTCAAGGCTGCTGCCCCAGGCCTTGTTATTGCTGGGTGGCCCAAAGCAGCTGCCACCAATACTTTATTTTATGATAGGCACGCATGTTGGATGCTGGGGCATCTACATGTGGCCCGCAGACATGTAGGTGCAGCCCGCATAAGATTGGCAGCGCTAACCACACCTCCTACTTAACTACTGACAGATGCTGGAACTTGTCAGAGTGCTGGGTGTCATGTGATATCCGGGCACTCCAAATAAGCCTGACTGCTGCTGGAGGTATGTGCTGGTCTGGCTACCTTGGACTATCCCCCGTCCCTGCAATACCAGTTAAAGAAGCAGGGAAGGGGACATAAAATAAAATGTTTTTTTTTGTTTCATAACAAAAATAAAATCTTACATTGTGTGAATGAGGCAATGTGTCTGAAAGAACGATAGTGTGTGTGAATGAGAGACACTGTGTGTGTATGTGAATGAGACAGTGTATTTGAATGAGACAGTGTGTGTGAGAGAGAGACACTTTTGTGTGTAAGAGACACTGTGTGTGGGAATGAGACACTGTGTGTGATAGAGACACTATGTGAGTGAGAGAGACTGTATATGTGAGAGAGACAGTGTGTAAGAGAGAGACACTAAGTGTGTGTGTGTGTGTTTTCTCGAATACAAACCAAATCCATTTGAGTCACAGAATCAATACACAAATGAACAACAAGACATTTGGATTTAAATATCACTTTATAACGGAGGAAGATTATGAGTTTCACATTCAAAAATAGTTTTGAACCCTTCTAAATTCTCAGCTCTGTGGTACTGAGCTACTGAGATGGTCAGTGTAGCTGATTGTTTGGTTCTGAAGCGATCATAAGGATCCGCAGTATGTTTTCCATATATATATATTTCCCACCTTTCCCAACACCCACTCCAGTAGCTTCTTAATTGCTCCCCATTGCTTACTTTTGTTGGCTCGGAAGAGGAGTTTCCTGGTGGGAGGCAAATGTTTGTTACCCATTAATAGGAAAAGTTATTTGACCAGCGTGGTAGCTGCTAAAAGACCAGCATGCACCTGTGCAACATGAGAACTTCAGTTTATAATAACTGGGGGGGGGGGGCAAATATTCGCCACAACTACAGATCCTATTAGAGTCGAGTGCCCACAGAATTTACATTTAGTTTTTATCCTTTCAGATGGGGGAAAAAAAATTATTTCGTCCAAACTGAATTTCATCCATTGATGCATTTGTTTTGGACGAAATATGAGCTTTGCACTGGAAATAAATTAAATTGAATGAAAAAAACATAAAAAAAATGTATCATTATAATATATTAGATGAATATAATATTATTATTATCTGGTGCCAGTAAAACTGAAATACCGGTCATGTTAATACTGGTATTTGTCTTGCAGGCAACAGGGAGAGGAGAGCAGCAAACACTTTGCTATTGCATAGTGTGTCAGGGCTCAGCAAATACCGGGTGCCAAATCGTCATGGCACCAGGAAATTAGACCTGGTGCCCCGGTATTCATCCACATGGCCCCCTTGCTGTATGTCTTCTTGTTTCCCCTGCAAAGGGGAAGTCTGTGCGAGGTGCACAGTCTGGAAGCTCCGTCCCCTCGCACATCACTGACTCCTGGCACCCAGCTGGAGTGCTAGGAGTGAAGTTTGCTGTGCTACACAGACCAGGCAGCAGGAATGCCCATCTCCCCTGGAGGTAAAACAGAAGGGAGGTGGGGCACATGAAGAAAGGGAAGAGAGTCTGTTTTTTTTTTTTTTTTTAAGTCTCAAAATTACTAGTTTGTGTGTGTGACTGTGTGTGAGAGGGTCTGTGTTAGAAAAACTGTCACTGTGTGTGAGACTGTGTGTGTATCTGTGTGTGTGTCTGTCTCTCTGTGTGTGTGTGTGAGAGACTGTCACTGTGTGTGTGAGCGAGACTGTCTCTGTGTGTGTGAGACTGTTTCTGTGTGTGTAAGACTGTCACTGTGTGTGACTGTCATTGTGTGTGTGTGAGTATGTGAGACTGTCTCTGTATGTGTGTGTGTAAAACTGTCTGTGTGTGTGTCACTGTCTCTGCGTGTGAGACTCTCTATGAGTGTGTGAGAGCACCTTCCTGTGTGTGCTTTAGTATATAAAATCATGAAACAATCAAAGGCATCTTCTTTTGCAATGGTGTATTTTGGTCTAGGCTGATTAGCCCTAGGGTGGCATGTCAGAGGGGGCAGCATTTCATGCTGCCATCCCGGACATCTGCCTGCTTGCTGGCTCACCCCCCTGCTGCATTCTCTTGGTATTTAAATTTCTGGACCGCTCTACTCCTTCCTCTATCCTTTCCCTCTTTTTTCCTTCCTCCAAAGAAGTCCAACTTCTCCTTTCCTCACTCATATATCACTGCTCCCTTTCCCACTCACTTCATATCAATTCATCCTCTCTATATCTCTCTCATACTATCTGGTTCTACCTCCCTCCATATCAGCCAATCTCTCTCTCCATATCAGCTCCCCTTTTACATTTTCCTAATCCCTTCCAGTTGAGTTCCTAGTCATCCAACTCCATATCAGCTCCCTGAATGTTGCCTCTGCTTTACGCCCATCTATTGGCTGCTCTTGAAGAGCTAAACAAGAGATTAAACTTGGATGTATGGCCACCCTGTCGTCAGATACTAAGTGCCAAGATTTTGTCGGATAAGATGTGACTTCTTCAGGAAGATAGGTGCAATTGCATTAAAATCAAGATACACCCCTTATATGCCCAACCACCCCCTCCGCACTGGAAAATACCCAGCAGGTTGATGATAATCCAAACTGTTGTTTGACATACAGGGAGTGCAGAATTATTAGGCAAATGAGTATTTTGACCACATCATCCTCTTTATGCATGTTGTCTTACTCCAAGCTGTATAGGCTCGAAAGCCTACTACCAATTAAGCATATTAGGTGATGTGCATCTCTGTAATGAGAAGGGGTGTGGTCTAATGACATCAACACCCTATATCAGGTGTGCATAATTATTAGGCAACTTCCTTTCCTTGGGCAAAATGAGTCAAAAGAAGGACTTGACAGGCTCAGAAAAGTAAAAAATAGTGAGATATCTTGCAGAGGGATGCAGCACTCTTAAAAAAAGCTTCTGAAGTGTGATCATCGAACAATCAAGCGTTTCATTCAAAATAGTCAACAGGGTCGCAAGAAGCGTGTGGAAAAACCAAGGCGCAAAATAACTGCCCATGAACTGAGAAAAGTCAAGCTTGGAGCTGCCACGATGCCACTTGCCACCAGTTTGGCCATATTTCAGAGCTGCAACATCACTGGAGTGCCCAAAAGCACAAGGTGTGCAATACTCAGAGACATGGCCAAGGTAAGAAAGACTGAAAGACGACCACCACTGAACAAGACACACAAGCTGAAACGTCAAGACTGGGCCAAGAAATATCTCAAGACTGATTTTTCTAAGGTTTTATGGACTGATGAAATGAGAGTGAGTCTTGATGGGCCAGATGGATGGGCCCGTGGCTGGATTGGTAAAGGGCAGAGAGCTCCAATCCGACTCAGATGCCAGCAAGGTGGAGGTGGAGTACTGGTTTGGGCTGGTATCATCAAAGATGAGCTTGTGGGGCCTTTTCGGGTTGAGGATGGAGTCAAGCTCAACTCCCAGTCCTACTGCCAGTTCCTGGAAGACACCTTCTTCAAGCAGTGGTACAGGAAGAAGTCTGCATCCTTCAAGAAAAACATGATTTTCATGCAGGACAATGCTCCATCACACGCGTCCAAGTACTCCACAGCGTGGCTGGCAAGAAAGGGTATAAAAGAAGAAAATCTAATGACATGGCCTCCTTGTTCACCTGATCTGAACCCCATTGAGAACCTGTGGTCCATCATCAAATGTGAGATTTACAAGGAGGGAAAACAGTACACCTCTCTGAACAGTGTCTGGGAGGCTGTGGTTGCTGCTGCACGCAATGTTGATGGTGAACAGATCAAAACACTGACAGAATCCATGGATGGCAGGCTTTTGAGTGTCCTTGCAAAGAAAGGTGGCTATATTGGTCACTGATTTGTTTTTGTTTTGTTTTTGAATGTCAGAAATGTATATTTGTGAATGTTGAGATGTTATATTGGTTTCACTGGTAAAAATAAATAATTGAAATGGGTATATATTTGTTTTTTGTTAAGTTGCCTAATAATTATGCACAGTAATAGTCACTTGCACACACAGATATCCCCCTAAAATAGCTAAAACTAAAAACAAACTAAAAACTACTTCCAAAAATATTCAGCTTTGATATTAATGAGTTTTTTGGGTTCATTGAGAACATTTTGTTGTTCAATAATAAAATTAATCCTCAAAAATACAACTTGCCTATTAATTCTGCACTCCCTGTATACTCAGTGTCTGCATTGTTAGTAATCTGTCTTATTGGCGGCTTTTCTTAAGTTTCTTCTCATTTGTTTGAAGCCTTGTTTTGGATTATTATCAACTGATTTCATCTGGACTTATTGGGACTTGTTGGGGATTGGACAGTTGGGCGGGGGGGGGGGGGGTATATGGAGTATTTCTGTATGTTGATTTTTATGCACTTGTTCTTAGGTTGCTGAAGAAGACACATATGTTACAATAAAACGCATTGAATGGGGTGAAGTGCAATATTTATTCTGTACTGCATTTTGTGATCTTGTTTTATTGCTTTGTGATTTACTTACCTGGCACTGCATTTTAAGGATATCACTCCAGAGATTGTATGTGCACATATCACTTATTGTATTGTAAGTTGCATCAATAAAGACCTGTATTTATTGAACTATACTGATCACACTATGATCCAATTCTATTCTCTCCATATGTCCGCCTGTGTCCCTGGATGCCGGTGTAGTATCCTGGCACCATCGACCTTGAATTTGGTTTGAACCACGATGAAAGGAAGTTCTTAAATAGTTAAAGAGACATTGAAGTAGATTTAATGGGGGATGGGACTCTTCATCGCGGCTGCTTCCGCGCAGCCGCTTCACCGCCGACTCTACAGCACAAGACAGATCTTCGCTGGAGATTTCATCACTAAAGGTAAGTATTTTACTGATTTTAGTTTGTTTAGAATTAGGGTTTAGGGGGTTAGAATTAGGTTTAGTGTTTAGTGTTAGGGGTTAATTTTACTATTAGGGGTCGGGGGTTAGTATTAGGGTTAGTATTAGGGTTTAGGGGGTTAATTTGAGTATTAGGGGTCGGAGGTTAGTATTAGTGTTTAGGGGGTTAATTTTAGTATTAGGGGTTGGGTGTTACTATTAGGGTTAGTATTAGGGCTTAGGGGGTTAATTTTAGTATTAGGGGTCGGGGGTTAGTATTAGGGTTAGTATTAGGGTTTAGGGGGTTAATTTTAGTATTAGGGGTCGGGGGTTAGTATTAGGGTTAGTATTAGGGTTTAGGGGGTTAATTTTAGTATTAGGGGTCGGGGGTTACTATTAGGGTTAGTGTTAGGCTTAGTATTAGGTTTTAGGGTGTTTATGTTAGTATTAGGGTTTAGGGGGTTCATTTTAGTATTGGGGTTAATTTTAGTGTTAGTATTGGGGTTTAGTGTTTAGTGTTACTATTGGGGGGGGAATCATTTATTAGGGGGGGGTATTTTCGTTTTACTTTTAGATTTGTAAGAGCTGACAGTTCAGCGCTGAACTGTCAGCTCTTACACAGCTGCAGCCGCGGTGAAACGGCCGCGTTATACTTCATTGCTGACAGTTCAGCGTTCTAACTGCCGCGCTGAACTGTCAGCGATGAAGATGCGGTGAAGAAGTGTCCTAGACCCGATTTAATGATGCATGTTAATTAAAATATCACAAATTGCTGTATATTAACAGAAAATATTGATTCAATAAATACACTCTATTAAATGCATTAACGGTTGCGAAAAAAATCATTATAGCATTATGTTAACCCATTTCCAACACTCCATAGAGCCATTGCAAGCACAAAATGGAGAGGCAGTAGGCCATACTCCAGTCTGAAGAAAAACTCCATTGCAGTATTTCATTACTTATGATGGAAACATTTCCTGCTACTTTCTTTTCAGTCTACCAAATCTCCTCTTTGTCACGTAAACACTGTTTGTGCTGTGAATGTACTGCAATAAAACATGTTAAATATTGTATGTGCAAAATCCAGACCAAATCAACGAATGTAGAAAAATAGGCCGTGAGCTAGAGAATATTGACCTCCTTTTTGCAATTATTTTGTCAAATCCCCAGAGATTAATATTTACTGATTAGACCCCAACATTTGTAAAAAGATCTGTTATCCATTCCTCTACAATCCTATACTTGTTCAACTACATCAGTTGAGGATAGGGTTACCACATTTTAAAAATAATACCTGCTATGCTGTTACCTCCATAGACATAACTTTAACCCCAAACCATTTTTTTTTTTTTTACTGATACTCTGCTGATAAAGTACCATCTAAGTGGCAATCCTAATTGGGGGTTTCTTTTAAAAAAATAAAATAAAATAAAATAAAATCTTTATTTTTAAATTTTTCAAAATGATATTAGAATTAAACAGAACAAAAATAATTAAATAAAAGAAAATACAAGCAGGGCCGAATTGTACTAAGTTTAATAAATATAATATAATAATAATAATAATAATGTATACACATAAGATAACACAATATTAACATTATAGAAATACACAATTATTAGTTATTGCCAAGCCGAGAAATAATTTTTAGATTTTTATTCTATGTCAGGCCAAAATGACCAAATATCATCGAAAGATTTAAAGTTTTCATGGACCATTTCAATGACCTCTTTGATTTTCTTTTTATTTGTGTTAAATGATGGTACTTCCATTTTGTTTTGTCAAATTTTCAATCTCGACAGAAGGTATGCCCATGGGATTTCTTTTAATCGGTCCTGTTGCCTTAAGACATCTCTCTTTGTTATTTTATTAGAACAACTTACTCCAGCTCAAATTGCTCATTGAATTGTATTAGACCCACATCTTCTCTAATAAAACCCCTGTATTACTATATCTCTTAAAAATAATGTGCAGTATATTATTTAGGAAAAGTTTAAAAAAAACAACAACAGTACTACACTTGCACTTAATATAATAGATAACAACAGTGGTATAAGGAAGCACTGACAATATTGTCTTTACATTATGAGTTTAATATTAGTATAGTCATATGTTCTTTGTCATCTCAAGTGCAGCTCTAATAATAATGATAATTATAATGAAAGTGCTTGAAGGCACTGGAAGAAGTGACATAATAATACAATGTGTGTAATGAAGAGTTTTATGGGGATTAAGTATGTAATACTGCATCATTACTACATGTAATGCCACTCACACACCCCCTCCAAGACCTTTACCTCACCACTGCCAACCTGCAGTGTAAGCCTTTTATTGGATTAATCCCTGTCTAATTTGTTCAATTTATATGTTAACAGCTATATACTTAGCGGCACTGAAGCAAAAATAAATAAAAATAAACGAGTTAGCGAAAGTCATGAAAACAGTTAGCTACAAGGCGCTATGTACTGGTAATGGCACGGCTCTGAGAGCCGCTATAGCAGGGGTGGGCAATTAATTTTTACCGGGGGCCGCATGAGCAACCCGAGCACTGCTGGAGGGCCACATCGACAATATTTCAATTAAATTTTGCTCAATATCTGTCGCTCCCTGTACCCTCATGTCTGTCTCTCTCTCTCCCCATTCCCTCATGTCTGTCTCTCTCTCCACTCATGCTCCATGTCTCTCTCCACTCATGCTCCATGTCTCTTTCCATTCATGCTCCATGTCTGTCTCTCTCTCGCCACTCATACCCCATGTCTTTTCCCATCTCTATCTTTCTGTTCCCCATGCTGGTGTCTTGTACACACAGTCATACATAAACACACACAGTCACACAAACACAGTTACACACTTAGTCACCCTCACAGACATACATTTACACAAACACCCTTATACACACTGTCACACATACATAAATACACACAGTCATACATAAATACACACAGTCACACAAACACAATTACACACTTAGTCACCCTCACAGACATACATTTACACAGACACCCTTATACACACTGTCACACATACATAAATACACACACAGCCACCTTTACACACAGGATACACTTGCACAGACACTCATGTACATACACTTACACAGACAGTAACACACACATAGTTATACACATTGACACACACATACACACTTATACACGTTCACACACACTTCCACAGACACTTCCTTTCTTTTTTTATTTTAACCCCACCCCCCACCCCCCAAACTGTTATTACCTAATCCTCCTTGTTAATCCAAGCACAGCACAACGGGGGAAAGATCCGCCCCGTCGCGTTCTGTGATTGGCTGCAGGGAGGAGGACGTTCTCTATGGTGTCTTGGCAGATACCCTAGAGAACGTCCTCCTCCCTGAAGCAGCCAATCACAGAACGCGACGGGGGCGGAGCTTACACCCGTCGCGCTGTGCTTGGATTAACAAGGAGGAGGATGGCAGGGAGAGAGCTCCCTGCTACAGCGCCTCTCCTCCCTTGCGCCTGGGTGCGGTGCACCCCGTGCACCCGCCCAGGATCGGCCCTGCCTCACGCGGGCCGGACAGGGACATACAAAGGGCCGGATGTGGCCCGTGGGCCGTAAGATGCCCATGTCTGCGCTATAGTAACTAATCCCTGGAGATGGAACTAACCTTGTCTCTCACACGAAGGGTTAAATTACAGTCTGTTGGATCCGAACAGACTGGAATCTTCATGTGTTGGAGAGCTTTTGGTCTCCAAAATCAACTACAGGTCGAGTATCCCTCATCCGAAGATCCGAAATTACTCAAAAGCGGACATTTTTGTGTGTGAATATGGGTCCGTTTGGATAAGGGATACGCACCTTCCTGACGCCCCTGTTGTGAAGCTTCTTTTATTCACCCTCCTGGGCTCTGTACATTTGGAGCTATTGCTCATGGGAAATGTTGTTCCCAGAGCGCTGTAACGTGAGGGACTACAGTGCGCCAACGGATCATTTCGGCAGCACAGTGGAGCAGGTAAGTTCACCAGCTACACGGCTATAAATGATCTATATTACCTAAATAGAATGGGAGTCAGGGGCTTTGCTAGGTCTCTAAAAGATCAGGAGATGGAGCCCATGTCAGATTTGAAGAAGTGGAGTAAAAAGAAAGCTCACATGCCTAGTGGGGCAGACAGACGCATCTGTATATATATAATGTGATGCCAATAAACAATAGTTTTTTTTGTCACTGCTGGGATCATTTTAGTTTTTTGATCCAGCAGAGCGTGAGGGAGCAGTGTGTGCACCTGCTGCAGAGACTTCCTGCTCTACCCCCACATGCACTATAATGTCCAAGTGCCAGGTGTGCTCAACAGAGCTAGAAAAAAAGATGGTCTGTTCCTGTGTGAGAGGCACAGACCGTAGCAAGGAGGGGGGACTAGGGTTGCCACCTGGTTGGTATTTTACCGGCAGGCTGGTAAAAAAAAATTGGCGTGAGGCCAATGTTAAGTCTGTGGAGGCAGTAGAATAGGCGGTATTTTTATGCAGAACAGGTGGCAACCCTAGGGGGGACATATTGATTGATTGATTGATGTACTATTTTTGTATCTTAAACAACAAAAATATTGCTGACTTGTGTGTAAGTGAATGTGTCTGTCTGTATAGTACTGACTGTATGTATGTGTGTCTGTCTGTATAGTACTGACTGTATGTGTGTGTCTGTCCGTATAGTACTGACTGGATGTATGTGTGTGTCTGTCTGTATAGTACTGACTATATGTATGTGTGTCTGTCTGTATAGTACTGACTATATGTATGTGTGTCTGTCTGTATAGTACTGACTGTATGTATGTGTGTCTGTCTGTATAGTACTGACTATATCTATGTGTGTCTGTCTGTATAGTACTGACTGTATGTATGTGTGTCTGTCTGTATAGTACTGACTATATGTATGTGTGTCTGTCTGTATAGTACTGACTGTATGTATGTGTGTCTGTCTGTATAGTACTGACTGTATGTGTGTGTCTGTCCGTATAGTACTCACTGTATGTGTGTGTCTGTCTGTATAGTACTGACTGTGTATGTGACTTCATGTGATTGTGTGTATGTGTTGTTCTCTGGTTACTAGATTTTTTTGCTGGCTCCTTAAAAGTTAACTATGTCAAGCCCTGTTATATATAATTTTAACAATAAATGCACATTTATACATGATTGATATGCTTATGCCAATGAGCAATATATATATATATAATATATTATAAGCAATGAGAAATAAAACATAAATGATGTATATGATGCAAATGAACAGTATATGCAAGGCTTTACACCAAAATACATATCTAAATGATTTGGTATGTAATCAGGGCCAATCCTGGGCGGGTGCACGGGGTGCACCGCGCCCAGGCGCACGGGAGGAGAGGCGCTGAAGCAGGGAGCTCTCTCCCTGCCGTCCTCCTCCTTGTTAAAGCAAGCACAGCGCGACGGGTTTAAGCTCCGCCCCCGTCGCGTTCTGTGATTGGCTGCTGCCGGGAGGAGGATGTTCTCTAGAGTAACTGCCAAGACACCATAGAGAACATCCTCCTTCCTGCAGCCAATCACAGAACGTGACGGGGGCGGAGATTTCCCCCGTTGCTCTGTGCTTGAATTACCAAGGAGGAGGAGGTGATAACAGTTTGGGGGGGGGGGGGGGGGGTATTGTTAAAATATAAAATAAAAAAAGAAAGTGTGGAAGTGTATGTGAATGTGTATGTGTGTGTCAATGTGCTTAACTATGTGTGTGTTAATGTCTGTGTAAGTGTGTGTGAATGTGAATGTGTATAAGTGTGTATGTGTGTGTCAATGTGTATAACTATGTGTGTGTTACTGCTGTCTGTGTAAGTGTATGTGTATGTGTATAAGTGTGTATGTGTGTGTCAATGTGTATAACTATGTGTGTTACTGTCTGTGTAAGTGTGTGTGATTGTGTATAAGTGTGTATGTGTGTGTCAATGTGTATAATCATGTGTGTGTTACTGTCTGTGTAAGTGTGTGTGTATGTGTATAAGTGTGTATGTGTGTGTCAATGTGTATAACCGTGTGTGTTACTGTCTGTGTAAGTGTGTGTGTATGTGTATAAGTGTGTATGTGTGTGTCAATGTGTATAACTATGTGTGTGTTACTGTCTGTGTAAGTGTGTGTGTATGTGTATAAGTGTGTATGTGTGTGTCAATGTGTATAACTATGTGTGTTACTGTCTGTGTAAGTGTGTGTGATTGTGTATAAGTGTGTATGTGTGTGTCAATGTGTATAATCATGTGTGTGTTACTCTCTGTGTAAGTGTGTGTGTATGTGTATAAGTGTGTATGTGTGTGTCAATGTGTATAACCGTGTGTGTTACTGTCTGTGTAAGTGTGTGTGTATGTGTATAAGTGTGTATGTGTGTGTCAATGTGTATAACTATGTGTGTGTTACTGTCTGTGTAAGTGTGTGTGAATGTGTATGTGTGTGTCAATGTGTATAACTATGTGTGTGTTACTGTCTGTGTAAGTGTGTGTACATGAGTGTCTGTGCAAGTGTATCCTGTGTCTAAGTGTGTAAAGGTGGCTGTGTGTGTATTTATGTATGTGTGACAGTGTGTATAAGGGTGTCTGTGTAAATGTATGTCTGTGAGGGTGACTAAGTGTGTAACTGTGTTTGTGTGACTGTGTGTATTTATGTATGACTGTGTGTATTTATATGTGACTGTGTATTTATGTGTGACTGTGTATTTATGTGTGACTGTGTATTTATGTGTGGCTGTGTGCAAGTGTGTTCTTGCCCGGGGCCCTCACTGCGCTCATCAATTTATCACATGGAGGGCACCAGCCCCCAACCAGCTGGCGTCTATTTCCCGCCTCCTGCACTCAGCGTGCGTAGAGGGAAGACTATGTGGAGGAGACCGCCAGGGACGCGAGAGCAGCAGCAAGGTGAGTACTGGTGAAGGCAGGAGAGGAGATTATGCTTTTATTGGGTAAACTAACTGTGGCATATTGGCTGTAGCCTATTAATTGGCAAACTAGCATAGGTATATAAATGGGAAACTTGTCTGTGACATATCAGTGGGCAAATTGGCTGTTGTATATTAATGGACAAACTGGCTGTGCCATATTAATGGGCAAAATAATTGGCATATTACTTGGCAAACTGGTGTATTTTAATGGACGAACTGGCATTTTTATTGGGCAAACTGTAGCATTTTTAATAGGCAAACTGGCTGTTGCTTATGTCAATGGCAAAGTGTACCCTAAGAACACCTCTGCAAATGGGCTGCCCATGTGCTGCTTTGCTGCCTCTCAGAGCCAGCTCAGCAGATCAGCGCCATGTTTCCCCTTAGACCTCAGTCAGCGCTTTCTGCTCTTTCCGTGCACAGTGATGACTTAGAGCGTCGGAACATAACGGTCAGAGTCATCACTATGTGCGGGGAGATCAAGGGAGTGCTAATTGAGTTCTGAGATGAGGTCAGTAGGGGGCATGAAAAAGGGACATGGGAAGAGACAAATACATGGTAGGTAGGAGGTATAGGAGAAAGATATGGAGTGTGACAGACAGACATGGGGTATGAGTGGAGAGAGACAAACATGGGGCATGAGTGGAGAGAGAGACAGACATGGGCAATGAGTGGAGCGTGAGAGACAGACATGGGGAATGAGTGCAGAGTGAGAGACAGACATGGGGAATGAGTGCAGAGTGAGAGACAGACAGACATGGTGTATGAGTGGAGAGAGAGAGATAGACATGGAGCATGAATGGAGAGAGAGAGAGACATGGAGCATGAGTGGAGAGAGAGACAGACATGAGTGAATGGGGAGAGAGAGACAGACATGAGGGTACGGGGAGAGAGAGACAGACATGAGGGTACGGGGAGAGAGAGACAGACATAAGGGTACGGGGAGAGAGAGACAGACATGAGGGTACGGGGAGAGACAGACAGACATGAGGGTACGGGGAGAGACAGACAGACATGAGGGTACGGGGAGAGACAGACAGACATGAGCGTACGGGGAGAGAGAGAGACACGTGAGTGACTGACTTGGTAGAATATTATTTATCACTCATTGTGTACTTCTTTTCCAATGATGCTCAGCCAGACTAATGAGAGACTTTGGCTGGTTGGGAATCATGGATAGTATGGTAGTAAAACGGTAGTAAAAACTCATTCTGCTAGCCAGCAAAAAGTCTCCCATGTTGCTGGCTGAGCATCATAGAAATAAATAAAACCACTACACAGTATTATGGCAAAATATATATCTTTATTTAAAATAAACGTTGGTCCTTTACATTAAAATAAAGTTTTCTCCCTCCCCCTCTTCCCAATATTGAAATGGGCATGTCTGGAACAGAAATGTCTAAAGGGGAGGAGTTCATAATATAGCCACGCCCACCCTTGGGCGCCAAAGGAAAACCTGCACCCAGGCGCCCGTGACCCTAGGATCGGCCCTGTATGTAATAAAGGGTCCAGCAGTTTCTAGTCATGCCTCTGCCAGCACTGGATGTTCCTAAGGGTTCAGTATCATTAGTACCCACACACTGTCTCACACACTGTCTTTCTCACACATACTGTCCCACACAGACCCACATAACAATCACGCTGTCTCACACAGACACACATAACAAGCACACACAGCCTCACATCAATACACACATAATCACGCTGTACCACACAATCTCATACAGACACACTTTCTCTCACACAGTTTCTCACCAGGGCTGATCCATTGTAGTGCTGGGATAAAGAATTGAAATGCTCTCCCCCACGAGCACACACACATACACACACACAGTCATGCATGCACCTACATAAAACATAGTCTCACACACAGAGTCACAGCAGTGATCCAGCAATGTGTTTTAAAAATTTTAATATTTAAGAAATACAACACTATATAATAAGTGCGTAAATTAAAAATCATTCATTTAAAATAATAAAAATAAAATCAAAGTGATCCAGTCATCAATATTGTGTGTATAAAGTACGAAACAGTATAGAGAGGGTTAAATAGACTCCCAATAAAAGAATAGCTGCTAGTTCAGCAACAGAATATCTGCTTAGAAAAGATGGCCTGTAAGCGAATAAAAAAACTGCAGACAGAACTTAAATATACACAATTTCTAATGATTTAATTGTGCATATAATAATTTTATACATATAAATAAAAGATAAATTAAAATATACACAAGAATTTGACAAACACAATTAAATTAACATATGTTCTCTGGCATAAATGTACTAGCAAATACATAGATACCAACAAATGTAAAAGTAAAAAGAAAATAACCCCCCGAATAAATGATTACCCCCCCCAAAGTGCCCCCCCCCAAACCCCAATACTAAATTTAACCCCAAAACCCAATACTAAAATTAACCCCGACCCCTAATACTAACCCCCTAAACCCTAATTCTAACCCCCAAACCCTAATTCTAACCACCCTTAACCCCAATACTAAAATAAACTTACCTTTAGCGATGAAATGTCCTGCAATCAAATCTCCTGCGACGAGCTGTCGTGTGGTGAAGTAACGGCGGTGAAGCGGCTGAGCGGATGCAGCCGCAATGAAGTGTCCCATCCCCCCTACGACAGGAGTGTTCAAGTTTTTCCGTAGTGGGCGACTTCACCAAAAATATATGTGTGCATGGGCCGCATTCAGAGAGAAAATTTGTTATATATATTCATATATAAAATTCACAGTAATGTGCATTGTGTGAGTGTATCACACATTACTAAATCACAATAAGACTCACAGCAACAACAACAAACTCACATTAATTACTCACACTTATACACATATTTACACAGCCACAAATATTCAAACATATACGCAGCCATACATACAAACTCAGCCACACATTCACACATACACCAGTCACACAGACCCTTCAACAAACACCCTTACACACACACACATCTACATACAGGGAGCAGGGCCGTCTTTAATGCGGGGCAAGCGGGGCAGCTGCCCTGGGCCCAGTTACTCCTGGGGGGCCCCAAGGCAGCTGTCCCGTGGGCCCCCAGCCCCTGCTTGTCGCGTTCACAGCGTATTGCGCTTGTGAACGCTTTTTTCCGGCAAGCCGCATCCAATGGATGCGACGGCCGAAAAAAAACAAAAACATCCGGTGACTGTTTCCCTCCTCCGTGCAAGAGGGAAGACTGCACGGAGGAGACATCCGGCGGGGGACACGGAGCAGGTTCATTTAAGTACTAGGGAAGGGGGGGGGGGGATGTTTACACGCATCTGACTGGCATAATATTACAGGCATCTGACTGGCACAATATTCCTGGGCTCTGACTGGCACAATATTACAGGCATCTGACTGGCACAATATTCCTGGGCTCTGACTGCCACAATATTCCTGGGCTCTGACTGGCACAATATTGCAGGCATCTAACTGGCACAATATTCCTGGTATCTGACTGGCACAATATTACAGGCATCTGACTGGCACAATATTCCTGGTATATGACTGGCACAATATTCCTGGTATATGACTGGCACAATATTCCTGGTATCTGACTGGCACAATATTCCTGGTATATGACTGGCACAATATTCCTGGTATCTGACTGGCACAATATTACAGGCATCTGACTGGCACAATATTCCTGGTATCTGAGTGGCACAATATTCCTGGGCTCTGACTGGCACATTATTGCAGGCATCTGACTGGCACATTATTACTGGGCTCTGAATGGCACAATATTGCAGGCATCTAACTGGCACAATATTACTGGGCTCTGACTGGCCCAATATTGCAGACATCTGACTGGCACAATATTGCAGGCATCTGACTGGCACATTATTACTGGGCTCTGACTGGCCCAATATTGCAGGCATCTGACTGGCACAATATTGCAGGCATCTGACTGGCCCAATATTGCAGGCATCTGACTGGCACAATATTGCAGGCATCTGACTGGCACATTATTACTGGTCTCTGACTGGCCCAATATTGCAGGCATCTGACTGGCACAATATTGCAGGTATCTGACTGGCACATTATTACTGGGCTCTGAATGGCACACTATTGCAGGCATCTGACTGGCACAATATTACAGGCATCTGACTGGCACAATATTACTGGGGTCTGAATTTCACAATATTCCTGGTATCTGACTGGCACAATATTCCTGCTATATGACTGGCACAATATTCCTGGGCTCTGACTGGCACAATATTCCTGAGCTCTGACTGGCACAATATTCCTGGTATCTGACTGGCACAATATTACAGGCATCTGACTGGCACCACATTCCTGGTATCTGAGTGGCACAATATTCCTGGGCTCTGACTGGCACAATATTGCAGGCATCTGACTGGCACATTATTACTGGGCTCTGAATGGCACAATATTGCAGGCATCTGACTGGCACAATATTACAGGCATCTGACTGGCACAATATTACAGGCATCTGACTGGCACAATATTACTGGGGTCTGAATTTCACAATATTCCTGGTATCTGACTGGCACAATATTCCTGGTATCTGACTGGCACAATATTCCTGGGCTCTGACTGGCACAATATTCCTGGGCTCTGACTGGCACAATATTACTGGGCTCTGACTGGCACAATATTACAGGCATCTGACTGGCACAATATTACTGGGCTCTGAATGGTACAATATTACTGGGCTCTGAATGGCACAATATTACTGGGCTCTGACTGGCACAATAATACTGCGCTCTGAATGGCACAATATTACTGGCATCTGAATGGCACAACAATTATGGCATATGTGTGTGTGGGGGGGGGTAACATTGCGATGGATGGCGGGATTGCATGCAGGGGAGGGGGCAGCGTCCAGGGGGCCCAAGAAAATGCTTGCCCAGGGTCCAATCACTATTAAAGACGGCCCTGACAGGGAGATTTATTTTCCTCCAATCCCTGCAGCCCCTACAGTATCAGAGCGCGAGGGGGCGGAGCATGCACCCCTTGCGCATACTTTAGCCCCAGAGTCTCCATTCGGGGCTTTGAGCTGGAGATTCGGGGCTTCAGCCCCTGAAGCCACCCCCTAGCGACGCCTCTGATAGGAGTGAGTCTCTTACACCGAATTTAGGTAATGTAGATCATTTATAGGGCTGGTGTTGCCAAAATGATCTCTTAATTTACTGTAATATTTATGTATTTTATAAATAATTAAATTTATTTTTTATAATTTAAATCGATTTTCTTTCTTTTTTTAACTTTGGCCCATTCCAGTAGGATTTTGGCTATTTTCGCAATAGCCAAAGACCTCACATTGACTTTGGAGATCCCTGAGTAGCCCGAATTAAGGGGCCATTCGGATCATTTAAGTAATCCGACTTGGGTCAGATCTCGGAGCCTGATTAGACCCTACAGTGAGTAGACCCTACAGGCTTTCCAATGCAGTTATATCTTTGCCCTACTGTTTTTAGTGTAAAGAAAAGTTCTATAATCATAAAAAATCCTGGGGGTAACATCCCTAGGGGAAGCAAGTTGGCTCCCCAATATCTCATGATTAGGTAAGAGGAGTCTGAAGCTATGACAACCCTGTCCACAAACAGATGGGCCATTGTTCCAGGTTACACAGCTGGATAAAATGCAATGCTCCGGCCGATGGCCCCAGATTTGTGACTTATACCCTTCTTGTTTACATATGTGATAATGGAAACATTCTCCAACTCGCCTGAGCTGCCATGATTTATTCAGTCTGGTTGTCCCTTACCACAGGGCACTGTTTAGTCAAGAGCCAACCTCCTCTGTTGCAGGATGGGTGCGGTGCAGTTTTGATTTGTTTGCGTGCTGTACATACTGTACTGTATTGATATGAGGGAACCTCTAGCCCCCAAAAGTGCATGTAATTGCCCAGTGGAAGTGGAATGTTGGCACATCACACCGGCTTCTGTGGTTTTTATTTCATTACATAGAGTATAATGATTTATTCCATTCAAGAAACATCACAAATCTCAAATCTTCGCTTATTTTGCGAAATGTTCAGAGAATCAAAATATATTGTTTTTGTTGTTTAGACGCCACAAATTCCAAAACAAAGAATATGTTTTTTTTATACATCTCTTTGGTTCACAGTGGTATTAACCTTTTCAACCTTTTAATTTTCTGTTCTGGGTTTCTTGATGTTCATGTAATGACATGGGAGGGTTGCATGGTCCTGGCATGTTTCCAGCAAGGACCACCCATGCCTTTTGCTACACTGATCCTTGATGGGGAAAATGTTGCAGTGCATTGTAGAAGCCAGTGATTTTGCCTGTACGATATAGATATATAAATGTATTGTATCGAAAGTAGTCCTTCATATACATTTTTCTGTAATGGCCCTACGCTTTTTCCTTCTAAGCAATGAAATGTTGAAGTCGAATATCCTCCTCAAAGCAGTGGCCGGGGTTGCAAAAATGCACCAGCCACCCTTCTATTTATAAATAGGGCCAGGGGCTATTGCCCCCTCCTAAAATAATATATGGGGCTATGAAGGCTGGAAAAATGCCCCTGGACCCCTATCTATTAATAAGGCGGTGGGGACTGTCCCCCATTACATACTTGCACCTTTCTCCCTATTTCATACACTGGGAAAGGAGCTGCCCAAATGCCTCTGGGATCATCATCTCATACACAGGGCCAGGGGTTGCTCAAATACACCTGTTTGCATTTAATAAATGGGGCAAAGAGCTGCAAATGTGCTACTGGCCCCCCTAAAATAAATGGGGCCTGGGGGCTGCCCCAAGTGCCCTCAGGCCCCTCTAGTAGCAATGGGACTGCCTCAGAGGTCCCTGGTCCCCATAATACAAATAAAATAAAAAAATAAATAATTACCCTACCTACCTCCCCACCTCTAACTTGCCCAGGTAGGGGGGATGAGATACAAAAATATAAAAACCTGAAAAAGTCCACCTTTTCAGTGCCAAAAGGGTAGGCAGTGAAAATCACTGCCCTCCCCTTGGCACACAAATGGTGCCATGACAAATAAAATATACCTGAAATAAATGTCCCATGAAGCTCAGTGACACCGTCTAGCCTCATCCTCAGGGTAGGAAATAGGGCCATACAAAAAATAATTAAAGAACCTCATCTGTCCTCAGCAGAGGTGCACACTGAAATCACATTTAGGCCTTTCAAATGCCTAAAGAGACATCTGACTGGCTAACTCAGCCAGCCAATCCAAAGCCTCCTTAGTCCTAGTCCTGCGATTCGCTGGTTTTTAAACCTTTTACCTATTTTTTTCAGGGCGCCAACGGCACTTGGCAAGTCCTGTTTATTAATTGTATTTGGAAGCCCCTGGCCCCATTTATTAATGGGATGTCACAAGGGGCATTTGAGAGGTCCATGCCCTGTGCATGAAATGTGGGGCTTTATTAAGGGCCAGAGACCCTTGCCAGCCCTAAGTATATTTTGGGGGTTGTTGGGGATTGGGCCATTTCATAAGCCCCCAGCAACGGTATGATAATTTTAATAGCTCACATTGAATCCATCAAAAAAGATATTTGGGTCCAATAGTTTAGTTTTAAATGAAGAAGGTAGCTGATTGGTTGACTCTGTCAACCAATCAGCAGCATCCCTATCGTAGCTCTACCACTGGCACAGAAAAGTGCTGGAGCCATATTGGAGAGCATCATGCTCCTCCAATATGGCACTGCTCTCTGGTGGGTAAGAGCTTCAGAAGTGATGAAATAGCATTACCATTTCTCTGTTTCTGTTGCTAGACTGCCCCTGGAGGCAGTCAGCAGCATTGCAAAAAAAAAAAAAAAGAGCCTTAGATCTAGGGTTAGGGTTAACATGAGGTTCAGGGGTAGAGTTAAATTAGGGTTAGGATCCACATTAGGGTTAGGGTTAGAGCTACATTAGGATTAGAGTTAGCATAAGGGTTAGAGTTAAGGTTAGATTTAGGGTTAGGGGTAGATTCAGAGTTAGCATTGGGGCAAAAGGTCATTTTAGGAGAAAATGGTTAGCAAACAAAAGCAATACTTTTAGTCATTACCCTATAACTTGCACATAAAACAGAAAAACATATAAACATATATCTAAACTAAGGAGAAAATTATGAAACAATTTATTCCACCCTCCTAGGGGATTTGGTAGAAGTGATTTGTGGTGCTGGTAGGAGAGAAAATGGAGAGTGCAAAAGGAACACGAATTTTTGATGATGGGGGAGGGGAAATATTTTTCACCCCCACTGCAAAAACTTCTGCAGACGGCCATTGTAACAGCTTATTACTGCAAATTTACATTTGATTGTCAGTGATTTGCAAAAACAGAATGTTCCACAATATGTCTTGTCAGAAAATGTATAACTTGACCTCACATATTGGTTTGATCCCTGCTGGGCTTCATTGTAACATTTTGTACAAAAACGGCTAATTTCCAATCATGTACAAAGGTGATTATGTTAAGAAAAAAAAAAAAAGCACAATCCACTTAAATATTTGCAAATTAGGCTAAAGTTGGCATTATAAAACCCACAAGAAAAGAGATTAATCCCCCCTTCCCCCAAATCGAAAGTAAATCAAAGTTCTAGGAAACTGTGTTTATCGGTAAATACTGCACCACACTGGAACTCTATTTTCTCCACCAATACACCTTTTATTTCTAAAGGCAATGGCTACTGCATTTTAAACAAACCATATCATGAGGTCTTTATTGCTTTGGGGTTCTGTTTTAAACTCATAGACATCTAAACGTTTTGACTCGTTCTTGTTTGTACCCTTATTTTATTATTCCCCTTTCAGTATAAAAGACTGCCTCTTCCAATAAACTTTAGTTCTTGTTCCCGCAAGCTGCAGTGATGTGTCTTATTCTATGAGTGGTGTAAATAGCCCCTTATCACTCAGAATAGGAGATTGTGGTGGTTTGATTGAGGAAACTAAGCCATTGTCGCTGCCCTACAGGTGAGGGAAGCCTGGAATGATGGCCAGGTACCAGTCAGGTAGCCTGGATGTTGTTACACATATATTTTGTATCTGACTGCAGATGTAACAATTTAGCACTTGCAATGGTGGCCTTCAAACCACACACCAGTACAGTGTGTTTAGACCTGGACTTGGTGACAATGGCCCCAATACAACAATATGTCACAGGGCTTGCGACTGCCATGGTGAGCCCTGCTACCAGCAGACTCTTCTGAATTAGTTATCTGAAGTTTAACTGCTGGCAGACACACTTCCAAACAAGATCTACTCTCTGGTATTTCCCCAAAGTATGGATTCCCAGAAAAAGGTGCTTCAAACGTACAACTTGGAGATTCCTTTAAAAATCATATACTTTATTTGTATCAATAATAGTAAAGGCATGCCCATGCTTGACGCGTTTCGTGCTGTTACACTACATGAGAAAGGACAGAGGGCTGCACACACAGCACAAAAGGTAATCAGAGGCTTCACGCTTTTACATATTTATTATTGTTGTTAAATTACTAAACATAGTGTGAGACATCAAATTCAGCATTAAGGCCCTTGGGTTTTCTTGTATGGAGATAAAAAAAAATCCATTTAACTTCCAAGTGGGTCAAAATACTGGAGATGTCCCCTCCTCTTACAGGTAATGTAGTTCTTTGTAAGCCTTGTATTTTACACTGAGTACTATCTGAGTTATTGCATGACAGGAAGTGAGTGTCTATAGGTGTGTTGTGGGGTTTTTCACATGAAATGGAAGATATATGTTCCCTTACTCTGCATTTCAGTTTTCTGGATGTTTTACCAATATATTGCTTAGAGCATGTATTACATGTTAGAACAGAGGCGGCTCTCTAATTAGGCGAGTTAGGCAGCCGCCTAAGGCCTCGCACTCACGGGGGCCTCGCGGCTGCCTAACTCACCTTATTGCCTTTGATGTAACAGGGAGCTTAACGCTGCCGTTAAGCTTCCCTGTTACACTAACCTGGGACGTTTCCTCCGTGCATCTTCTCTCCTGCACGGAGGAAGGAAGTTCCGATCGCGGTTTTTTTTTTTTTTAAACTTTATTGAACCCGCGCAATAAAGTTTAAAAAAAAAAAAAAAAAAACGCGAACGGAACTTCCTTCCTCCGTGCAGGAGAGAAGATGCACGGAGGAAACAACGGAGAGCAGCATGGAGGTAAGTACTAGGGAAGGGGGGAGGAGGGTGGCACAAACGAGCAAAGACTTGGCACAATGAGTGGCTACATATTGGCACAGTGTGGGGCAAAATCCTGGCATAATGAGGTGAGGGGCAAAATCCTGGCATAATGAGGTGAGGGGCAAAATCCTGGCATAGTAAGAGGCTAAATCCTGGCATTGTGAGGGGCAATATCCTGGCATACAGTGGCAAAATCCTGGCATATTGAGAGGCAAAATTCTGGCATTGTGAGGGGCAATATCCTGGCATACAGTGGCAAAATCCTGGCATATTGAGAGGCAAAATTCTGGCATTGTGAGGGGCAAAATTCTGGCATTGTGAGGGGCAAAATTCTGGCATAGTGAGGGGCAAAATCCTGGCATAGTGAGAGGCAAAATTCTGGCATAGTCAGGGGCAAAATTCTGGCATAATGAGGGGCAAAATCCTGGCATAGTGAGAGGCTAAATCCTGGCATTGTGAGGGGCAATATCCTGGCATATTGAGAGGCAAATTTCTGGCATTGTGAGGGTCAAAATTCTGGCATAGTGAGAGGCAAAATTCTGGCATTGTGAGGGGCAAAATTCTGGCATAATGAGGGGCAAAATCCTGGCACAGAGTGGCAAAATCCTGGCATAGTGAGGGGCAATATCCTGGCATACAGTGGCAAAATCCTGGCATACAGTGGCAAAATCCTGGCATATTGAGAGGCAAAATTCTGGCATTGTGAGGGGCAAAATTCTGGCATAATGAGGGGCAAAATCCTGGCATAGTGAGAGGCAAAATCCTGGCATATTGAATAGCTAAATCACAGTGCATCCGGTGCTGTGAGGAAGAACAAAGTGCCAATCTTCTAGCACAACGTGGTCTGTGAGACCACTTTCAACATTGAGCACCTTTCCTTCTGGCTGAGTGTTTCTGTTAGTGTGTGATTGTGTGCTTTCTGAGTGTGTCTGTGAGTCAGTGTGTGCTGGCTGAGTGTATCTGTGAGTGTGTGCTGGCTGAGTGTGATTGTGTGCTGACTGAGTGTGTCTGTGAGTCAGTGTGTGCTCACTGAGTGTGTCTATGAATGACTGTGTGATATGTGTTAGTGTTCACATTTAGGACACAGCAATAACAATGTCAGCCGCACACAATTTTATCTATACCAAATGTTTATAGATGTTTGTAGAATAATTATGAGACAAATAAAATTCTAGGAGCTGTTAATTTCTAGAAGCTGGGATTTGAGTCTGATCTTGAAATATGCTATTTCTACAGTTCATTTTTATTATCACTTGCATATATTTTATTAAATAATGTGTGTCCGTGAGGGCCTCATGTTCGACTTTCGCCTAAGGCCTCACAAAGTCTAGAGCCGCCACTGTGTTAGAAGATAGATGACGTTTTTCGTATTACAGTTTATTGTCTGTTCTGATACACCTTTTGGGTCACTGTGGATTTAAAGGTGTTATTAATGTTGCATTACAACAAATGCATTGGTTATTTCCAAATCTATATGTACCTAGAGTCTGAAGCCAATTAGTTTTCCTTGATGTTTTTGTCCCTGACTGTCTTTTGATGTTGTTTATCTCCAAATTACAACATTATTCTTGGAAAAAAACTGGTTAAAAAAACACCAACTGCACAAAACCCTCCATTTCTTCTTTATGTGATTATTGTCTTGATATATGTAGGTTAAAATATCAGTATGGTATACCTTCTGAATACATACAATATTCTGATGTTTTTAGTAGTAACGAAGTTGAAGTCTTGGCTCCTCATAGTAAATACAATTGTCCCATAGATCTTCTAGAAGGAGCTCCAAAACCTTTTGGACATGTTTGTCCTACATCACCTGCACAGCTGGAAACTCTTTTTTTTTTTAATCAGAAAGAAAGATAAAAACATTCATACTATAAACTGAATGAAATGAATATAAAAAATAGATATCCATTCCCACTTGAATGGTCATGAATGGAAAACTGCTTTCAGAACTACATACAGTCATTTCAAGTAGCTTTGGACAATGCAGTGCTCCAGATTCCTTTCAGTATTTCATCAGTGATATTTTCACAGATTTTTTGGATGTTTTTGTAATCATCTTTTTTTTTTTTTTAGAGGATATCTTGATTAATTCCAAAACTAGGGAGTCCCATCATAATAATGTCACCAGTGTTCTGGATAGACTACATCCAAAACCAGAAAATCTGAGTTCAATGTACGTTCAATAACATTTCTTGATAACATCATCACCCCTTCTTCTGTTACCATGGTTCAGATAAAGTACATTTAATATCAGATTGGAAATCCCTTAACAATATTAAACAACTTCAAAGTTTGGATTTTTAATTTTTTTTTATCATTGTTTTGTCCTCAGTTATTCATCCATTATCTCTATCCTCACATCACTCACACAAAAATGACAACTCTTTTGTGTGGAAAGAAGAACATAACAAACCTGTCAAACTTCTAAAACTTTTTATCATCCCTCTGTTATTAGACAACCTGATCAAGAATTACAGTTTATTAGACAACCTGATCAAGAATTACAGTTTATTAGACAACCTGATCAAGAATTACAGTTTATTAGACAAGCTGATGTCTCAAAGAGACATCCTGTTTCATTCCATTCCAAAAAGTTCAACCAAGCCGAAATAAATTATCACATTGGTGACAAATAACTTCTGTCTATTAAGAACTTTGAAGGGTGGATGCATTTACTTTAATAGAAACATAGAATGTGTCGGCAGATGAGAACCATTTGGCCCATCTAGTCTGCCCAATTGTCTAAATACTTGTATTAGTCCCTGGCCTTATTTTATATCTAGGACAGCCTTGTGCCAATCCCACTGTGTTTACCTCTATCACTTCCACTGGATGGCTATTCCATTCAACCACTACCCTCTGAGTAAAATAATACTTCCTGATATTACTTTTAAACCTTTGCCCCTCTAATATAAGACTGTGCCATCTTGTTATGATAGTTTTTCTTCTAGTATCTTGTGATACATGTGCCAGACAAAAGAGTTCATTATCCCTTAGCCTTCCGGAACCTTTACCAATTCCCCATAGACCATGGGATCCATTACATATACATTTCATGGTTGAACTTCCTCCTTCCTCAGGATCTACCCTCATCATGGTTGTTGTTGACTCCTCTCAAAAAACTTCCTACAGCCAGTCAAACTTCACATATATTCATCAAATAGATAACATGTCTATTCCTTCCCATATAACTTCTGTCCAAGGAACCCAATTCTTGTCTAGATTTTGTTTTTTCTTTTGTAAATTGAAATTCAACCCCATTAGACTACCTCTTTTAATACTCAAGCAAATGGGCATGATGACAATGTTAATCAAGTGAAAGAAGAGTATTTTAGATGTCGTTTTTCTCAATCAGACTGGATACATTTTCTTCCTCTTGCAGAATGTTTATACAGTATAACCATTCTCATCATTCATCTGCTGTGATAACACCCTCCTTTTTCCTCAACAATCGATTTCAACCACAGGTTACCATCAGATAACACTTCTTATTCTAGCATATTTACGATATAGAGTTAGAGAAACCCTAGAGAGAGTGTTAAGAAGAGTATTATTTTTATTCTCGGTACATGTCTTTTTGTTTTTTTTCTTTTTTTTCTGAGATTCAGGGAGTAATTTCTCCTGTATCGTTTGAGCTCAAATTACTGCCATCATATACAATTCACCCTGTGTTCCATATTTCCCTTCGCAAAACCGTCATCCTTAGATCTTCAAAGTATCCATATCTTCTTCCTCCTCCTTCTTTAATTACAAAAGGTGTAAAAGAGTTTGAAGTTGAATCGATATTAGATTCAGATTTCGATTAAGAAAAATTAAGTGCCTGATATCATGGAATGCTTATGGACTGGAGGAGAATTCATCGGAAAAATGTTATCGTCTTCATCCTAGAAAGCCTTCCAGTTTGGGCTGCCAAAAGTAGCCCTTGAAGGGAAGAGGGTGTATTGTCACAGGAATCGTGACTGCTGCCGCGAGCCCTGCTACCATCAGACGAGCTTTTGCTCTCATGAGCTAAAGTGTGTCTAAGTAACTTTAGTTACTGCGGCTTTCTCAAAGAAAGCCAAAAGTAACTCACTTCCGCTCTGCTTGAGGTGGACTGAGATGTTTAGTCTCTGCTAGATTGTTTCCTGAATCAGTTACCTGAAACTTAACTGCTGAATCGTGGATACCCTTCCAAACCAGAACTCCTCACAGTAGTTTCCCAAAGTGGAAGACTTGTCTTGGAAAAGCTCTGTTGGCTGTCTCTGGCTTAATTAGTAAAACGTTTCAACTCAATTACCCTGCTTCTGTGCATTTACCTATGTCCGTCATAAGTACTTACCATACTCCTGTGATCACTAGTCCTGAAGCTTATAGTACTTACCTTGCTCTAAGAATATCCAGTCCTGCTTAATAAGAACTGTGCTAAGTTCTTAACTTGTTCCTGTTCATTTATTAATTGAAACTGAATACTCATCTTGCTACAGAATATATTGGAACCGGTTTGTGAAACTGTATTTTGATATCTTCTTTCATCACCTTTTCCCCTGTTTGTCCATTGTTCGTCCATTTCATCATTCGGTCAGAACCAAAGACTTAAATTCTTTGTACGATGTAGGAACTGGCACAATACCAACAAAGAGTGATTTGTGCTAGATGTGTCATCTTCCCGTTAAACACGCACAATTGTGTTGTCTACCAGATGAGGAAGGCCAGTTCAGATATTCCAAGTATTGATGGTGAAAACATTTCAGTTATATAAAATAGAAAACATTTTACCTTACTGAGTCAACACTAGGTTTGATGGAAGATATTATTCTGTTTTAGTTCTTTTATCTAGTATATATTAAATTCTGGGGTGGAAGCACAACATACAAGTACCTATCCACTCCGGGAGGGAAGGCAGAATGTAACCTTCAGGCAGCTAATAGACAATATCCCTCTAGACCAGGGGTGCCCAAGTTTTTTGTGAAATGTTTCACATGATCAGAAATGCACATGTTTATTGGGCCACACGAAATGCTTTTTTTTTTATTTGCAGCAATGGTGCAGAATAGCGTGTCACATTGAGAATGGCTTATAACCCCTATGGTGAAGGTTACAATGTCACTATAGATAACTCTACTAGAACTTATACCCTTAAAACTTGTAAAAAATAAAAAAAAAAGTAACAAAAAACTTAAAACCATGGGATACTCCCAAACTCATGACAAATATTAGAATCCATTTAGCTTTTGTCGACGTGTTAAAAACTTTTTCATACGGAAAATTGTCATCATATTTTGTTTTTTTGTAGTAGCATATACAATATGATATCTAAACAGTACAGTAATTAAGAAAGAGAAAATTCACAACACAAACCTTCGCTGGTTCCTTTGCAACTTTTGTTGTTACGTAGCGACAATAACATGGATCTATCAACATGGGATTCAAAAAGGATATATATTGTCAAAAACACACAAGTAACCAACTGGCACTGCTGCTGAGATTATTCGTGGGGGTTCTCGATCCACACAGACACAAAGGTTCCTAGGGTCATGTCCCTGATGAAGCAGCCGACTGTGAGCTGCTTAACGTGTAGGGTTCAAATCAGCAGCACCTATTAATGCAGAACATAGAACCATAGAATGTGTTCGGTCCATCCAGTCTGCCCAATTTTCTAAATACTTTTATTAGTCCCTAGTTTCCTGTCTTATAGCTAGGATAGCCTTGTGCCTATCCCACGCATGCTTAAAATCCTTGACTGTGTTTACCTCTACCACTTCTGCTGGCAGGCTATTCCATACATCCACTACCCTCTCAGTAAAGTAATACTTCCTGATATTACTTTTAAATCGTTGCCCCTCTAATTTAAGACTATGTCCTCTAGTTGTGGTAGTTTTTCTTCTTTTAAATATACTCTCTTCCTTTACTGTGTTGATTCCCTTTATGCTTGATATGAATAATTGATTTGGTTCATTTGTGATATTACTCTATTGTTACGTGTACTGCACCAGTCATTTCTCCTTGCGGCTTGCCAGCTCAGTGTATTTCTTTGTGTATCTGTATAGGTCAAATGTGATAGACCCACTGTTCTTTTATATGCTGTGTTGTTTCCTGTGACTGTTACTACAGGATTTTCCCCCCACTTAGAGGGTTTCCCTGCAACTTTACCCCTTTACATATATATTTTTTTGCAACAGAGTGTGCTTTACTTTTACAGACACACGGAATCACAAACACACTAAATCACATACGCACACACAGTCACAAACTCATAAAATCGATGTTATCTATATTATGTAAATTATTAAGAAGCTTTGAGTACTTTATATATGTGACTCTAGTATTATTAAACAAATATTCTCTTTTGCTTTTGAAGGGAGTCATCAACAAAGTGATAGTGAATTACAGATGTTTTTTCTCATATATATTAACACACAATGCAGCTAATATCCACACCTGACAATTTTCTAAATGAGCTCATCCTTCAAAATAATAATAACAGTCAATCCCAAAGATATTAGAGTGGCTCCTCCAATTAACCTTAATGACTGTAACAACAACCCTCCTGGAAAACCCTTGACACTACTTAAACATATCCTTAATTGATGCACCTGCATTCAAGCATGGATTTCAAGGATCTCATAATAATAAAAAAAAAAAAATCCATCTATAATAAGGCTCAAATATTAGTGTTTTATCTATTTCCTATTTTATATACATATACTGTATCTCTCTCTCGCTCTCTCTCGCTCTCTCGCGCTCTCTCTCTCTCGCGCTCTCTCTCTCTCGCGCTCTCTATAGATATATAGTTGTATAATGATTATCTAAAGAGCATTGATTATTTATATTATTGCATGGATTCAAAAGATGTTCGTACTTTTTCCCTTAAAAGTAAAAAAAACCTCTCATTGTACCTGATCTAAGCTGGCTAGGCTCGGCTTGGGAACTGTAATATCCTTAGCTTCATGCGTTAGTACAGCGAAATATCCAGGAACAGCACAGATAAGCTTTGGACTTTATTTATAATAGAGGGGATTGTAAACGTCAGGCCAATTACTTCAGACTGCTATGTTGAACTTAAATTTGCAATTATCTGGTTAAATCCCTGCAGTTCCTTCTTATATGAATAAAGCGTTATGTTACATGCATCGCCCATGTTAAAACAATGCATATAATTCCTCTGATTCAGGGCTGACCTGAGGTATTGTGCTGCCTGGGATGATAACATGATAGTATAGCACAGTTCTCAGCACAGAGTCTACTTGCCGCAGATGGTGGTATAGTATCATCTTGGCATACATACATATGTATGCCAAATATTTGTTTTACTGCTAGAAATGATTACGCTGAAAATGTTTAATTAACCGGGCAGACCACCTGAGCCTGCTGGCCAGTATGTGCAATTATAATCAATGATTTTATTTCTTAGGACCATCTTTGATATACTGGTGCTCCTTCATTTAAACTGGCACTCGGTGTGTAAAAACGTGTGTACACAGCTAGAGTGAGATTCCTCAATATACTAGAGCTATAAACAGCTGAACCTTAAGCAGTTGTAATAATAATAAAAATAAACTCTACCTTGAATTGCCAACCTGGAGGATGGGACTAGGGGGCACATTATTTTATCTCTGGTGGTCCTATAGCAGGATTTTTTTTGCAGGTCCATGGTCCAGTTTGAAGCCCTCTGCCATTGCTATTACTGGTGATGAGGGAGGGAATGCTGGTTTCTAGGTGTAAGTGTTACATCCCCTAGGTCCCTAGCCTTACATAAAGCCATTACTCACTTACTGTCGGACTGACAGACACATAGAAGTAGATATGATATATACAGACAGATAAAAAGATATGTATGGCAGAGACAGACAGATATGAAAGGTAGAAAGACTGGTGCAGCACCCAGAGAGACAGACAATCCTGGAATTCTCGGGGTCTAAAGGCAAATAGACAAACTCTTAATTCAGATTCACTCACAAACCTAAATATATGTGAGGCTGGGAGTCAGGAGCGCAGCACAGGGGAGCTCCAGCAGTAGGTAGATCCAAAGGCAAAAGAACAAAGGGATTAGGCAAAGGCAGTCCAGAGGGTCGAGGCAGGCAGATAAGTAGCAAAAATGAGTTTGGGAAGCCGGGGTCAGGAAAGGAGAGATCAGCAGTATCCAAGAGGGAAGCCAAAGGGTCAATAGCTAGTGGTTCAAAATACAATACTGAATAGTAATGAGAGGTAACAGGAACTTCACAAGGAGAGAACCTAGCTTGGGAATAAACAAGCACAGAATGGCAGGTGAGCAGGGTTTAAATAGGCAACATAACCCCTCCCCTCAGCTCTCAGTATCCTCACATTCACTGCATAGTAGATGTGCCAGAAAGGCAACACCCCCTCTCCTCCCTCTACCTAGTCCTTTGTTGGAGTGACCACGCCCCTTAGACACGAAGCCATGCCTCTTGGACATGAAACCAAGCCCCCGACGACAGGAGGACGCGTGTACTCACTCTGCGGGAGTCATGCACTACTCGAGGCCGGGGATGCGGCCTAGTCCGTAACCGCATGGCCACAACGGGGGAGGATGGAGCTTGGAGGTGAGTGAAGGCAACGGGATTCTGATGCCTGTGGGTAGTGGGACCTGGAGCACAATATATTACACACTGTTCTGCAGTGATAAACGTTTCCTATTGTTTGCCTTCAAAGATATTCAAATATGAAAGAGTATACATGCTATATAGTATAATGCTGAACTCATCAGTCAAATGCCTCCTGTTTTTCATACATTTCATTGCCAAGCTCCCTCCGTTCCCTGTGGCGGGAGTCTGCCCTCTGCACACCCATCCATCTTTTCTCCCAATCGGCGCGTGTCCGGCAGTGGATACTAGCACACTGTCCTTTGACTCTCCCAAGTCGCTATGTCGATGGGAGGTGCAGCGCACTTCCTGCACATCATGGGGGCGGGCCTACAGCCCATTAAAACCGCAGCGCTCCCAATTAAAATTTCTTGGTTGTTTTACCTGAGCTTTTATTCCAGTGTTGTGTTTCCAGCTTTTCTGTTTCCTGACCCAGTTTGTTATTTGGATTCTCCCATTTTCTGGATTCACTGACCCTTCTTCTTATCTGGACCTATTACCTTGTTATCTGGACTTTGCTGGTCACTGGAATCCCTGACCCGGCTATCACTATTCTCTGGCTTCCCAACACGGCTTATGACCTCTGACCATGTTTACCCTCTGGCTCCCTCCTCGGCATGTTCCTGACCATACTTGTGTCTCACCTTTGTCTACTCATCCATATTCCATTCTGCGGTGGTCTTCTTCTGCTTTTGGGGTTCTCATCTGAATTGCGGTATGTGTACCTACCATTATTGCATATCAATTCTGGTGTAAAGTTCTAAAAATGGAGCACTAAACTGGAACATTCAACTGGTTTCCCTGGTGACTGTTCACTACTTAGAACATTGACCAACAATGAATATTTGTTAATAACCGGCCCTTACAGCTTATTTATGTTGAGAGGTTAAATGCTGGTTTTAATCATTTATAGAATGTCAAGAATACATTTTGAAGAATTTCCTTTGATGATAGTCAAGGTCTCTATAGTTATAGAATGTTGTTATTGTAGCTTTCATATTATTAGATTCCTCGAAATCTAATATTATAGGAAGCACAAAAATAGTACCCTTCCTTACAACTGTGAGGAGGGTTACATACTAAGGCCCATTATTAGCTACCAAGTAAAAACACCCGTGAGGAAGGATACATACTAAGGCCCATTATTAGCTACCAAATAAAAACACCTGTGAGAAAGATTACATACTAAGGCCCATTATAAGCTACCAAATAAAAACAACTGTGAGGAAGATTCCATACTAAGGCCCATTACTAGTTACCAAGTAAAAACACCCGTGAGGAAGATTCCATACTAAGGCCCATTATTAGCTACCAAGTAAAAACACCCGTGAGGAAGATTACATACTAAAGCCCATTATTAGCTACCAAGTAAAAACACCCGTGAGGAAGATTACATACTAAGGCCCATTATTAGCTACCAAGTAAAAACACCCGTGAGGAAGATTACATACTAAGGCCCATTATTAGCTACCAAGTAAAAACACCCGTGAGGAAGATTACATACTAAGGCCCATTATTAGCTACCAAATAAAAACACCCGTGAGAAAGATTACATACTAAGGCCCATTATTAGCTACCAAGTAAAAACACCCGTGAGGAAGATTACATACTAAGGCCCATTATTAGCTACCAAGTAAAAACACCCGTGAGGAAGATTACATACTAAGGCCCATTATTAGCTACCAAGTAAAAACACCCGTGAGGAAGATTACATACTAAGGCCCATTATTAGCTACCAAGTAAAAACACCCGTGAGGAAGATTACATACTAAGGCCCATTATTAGCTACCAAGTAAAAACACCCGTGAGGAAGATTACATACTAAGGCCCATTATTAGCTACCAAGTAAAAACACCCGTGAGGAAGATTACATACTAAGGCCCATTATTAGCTACCAAGTAAAAACACCCGTGAGGAAGATTACATACTAAGGCCCATTATTAGCTACCAAGTAAAAACACCCGTGAGGAAGGATACATACTAAGGCCCATTATTAGCTACCAAGTAAAAACACCCGTGAGGAAGATTACATACTAAGGCCCATTATTAGCTACCAAGTAAAAACACCCGTGAGGAAGATTCCATACTAAGGCCCATTATTAGCTATCAAATAAAAACACCTTTTCTGAACTTCACAGTTTCTTGCAAATTGTCTGGGTTGAATCACAACTGACTTCTCTGGGAACTTGGCGCTAAAGATAAAGTTTAGTGGAAAGGGTGTGTATTTTAAGACATTAACGCCTTAACGGCACTGGATTTGCCAGGTATGCCCAGGTAGAAACTATGCTGCTGACGTAGAACGTTCCTGGCAGTGTAAGGAATCAATGTTTACTAATACCGTTCAGGTGGTGTTGCTGTAATACCTTGATGTGAATTCACTGACGACCACTCCATGGATTTGAATAAGAGCAGCACATTGGAAAGCAGCATGCCACTCCAATATGATGCTGCCCTGTTGTGGGCAAGAACTATGGAAGGGATCAATAATCACTTCCGTCACTCTGTTGCTCTTGCTAGTCACTGTAGGAGAAAAATGGTTTGGAAACAAAAAATGCTGCTTTCAGTTATTGTCCTGTAACTTGCAAAAAAAACCATCAGAAAAATATGTAAAGATGGCATATTTCTAAACTCAGGACAAATGTTATATCATTTTTGTTTGTAGATGTGTGAAAGATTTTTCATGTAATTTTTTTTTTTTTAATGTTCATATATTTTTCCATCTCGTCAAGTTATGGTAAAATAATAACCATGTAACACATAGCACTCTAATTACCATATGAAGATTGACTGTTTTGCAGCTTGTTGTTGGCCATCTTTAAATTGTGTCACACTTTTTGTATGTAGGGTTTCCCCTTTTCCATGATGATGCCATGTGCCCATTGTACCCAAGGAAAAATGTCAGCAAGTGCAGGGTTTTCACCCCAGAAATCATATGTCTAGTTTTGCTCTTGTTCTTACATTTCTTGTCTTTTTAAAAATGTGCCATCCTAGTCCCCAAACTGTCTCTGTGGGTCATCTTTTTTTCCCAAACAGCTTCTATGTGCCATATTTGCCCCAAATAGCATCTCTGTACCATCTTTGACACCAAACAGCCTCTCTGTGCCATATTTGACACCAAACAGCCGCCCTGAGCCATATCTGCACCCAAACAGCCTCTCTGTATCATCTTAGCCCCCCAAACAGCCTATCTCTGCCATATTTGTCATCACCTTGCCTGAGCTATCTTAGCCTCCAAATAGCTTGCCTGTGTCACTCTCCACCTGATCCAACATGCAGGAAACGGATGTGATGTCACTTCCTGCATGCTGGATCAGACAGCATGCAGGGAGAGAGCGTGAGAGATCATCTGATCATATAATGTCTACACTATCCTTGCCGCTAACTGCAGGTGTAACCAGCAGCTAGTGGCTGTTAAAGGGACAGTCACAGCGGCCGCCCAGCCCTGCTCATTCCATTGTCCATGATAATTTAGTTTAATGACTGTAGAGATGTAAAGTAGATGAGGGGCTTTCCACAACAATCCATGCTGAAGCATCATGGGAGTTCAAGTTCCTAAACTACATGGAAGCTCCCTGCGGAGTACTTCACGTGGTAAACATTCCCTTTGAATTTAAATCCCTGCAGAACCATTTTATTTCAGTCAGTGAATAATACGTACAATCATTTCATTTGCACAGATTTCTTGCTTTTCTACCAATTAAGATAAGTAAACCACTGCTTTTCATGTTCCATGTCACTGTTGGGAAACCATTTAATTATATAGCAAATGCCTATGAAACAGATGACTGTATTCTTTATATGATTTCATTTTGCCCACGGAAAAACTAAGACTTCCAGTTTAATCTAGTTTGCTAGCAGACAGCCCAAATATGTCATTTATTTTAGCACAGTCTAACAGTCAAGTTTTACTTTTTTTTTTCTCCAGTTTTTTTAAAAGGAGTCTCTAGTTTAGGATGTTACATTACCCTTCCATCACTGACATGTCAATCAAAGTTTTGTTTACATTTGATATTTTGCCACCGAGTAAGGATTATTAATATTATGGAACGATCATTTATTTTCCCTCTGCACTTCTATATTTAAGCCATCTATTAAACCCCAGTCCTTGACGCAATCACAGCAGCATATATTTAAAAACTAAAACAAGATATTGTCCCCACTCTCACATCCCTTTATAACTCCATCTACCTAGAACAAGTGCCACCCATGAAGCCAAATCCATTCTCCCAGACCATGATCCAGAACATATACAATCCTACAGGCCAACTACTTTACTGAACACAAATATCAAGATCCTCACCAAGATGAATTATTTCAGACTACATCCGTCAATCTTATCACACAGGCAAATATAATTAATGAAATCCTGCAATTTGGTGACTGTAAAATGCAAAGCGTGTGAATAAATCCTCACTTCACACTGAGTGCTGGGCTCTGTATCTTTTTTTATGTAATAGGCAAAGCACTTATAGCCACACATCATGCAAACAAAAAACAAACAAAAAAACCATCATACAACAATACAATGATTAGTCTGGATGCCAGTGAAGATTTTGGCGCTATAGCATAGTCACACATAATCAGAATTTTGAAATTCCAATACTTTGGTGCCAATTTGTTTTTACTCTCTTTAGGAATTTTTAGTCTCAACCCACTATGATTATCTCCACAAATATGATAAATTCGCCCCCTATAGAAATAGATTGAGGAGTCCATCAAGGATGCCCCTTATCACCTTTATTATTTAATATAGCATTAGACGCACGGTTTTGGAAAATCCCCCTCTACTCCCAGGTATCATTAGACCCTTATGGCTGTGAAAAGGAATTATTTGTGTTTTTAATTTTATATGTATGGTATCTGTCTTGTGGTATTCACTTGAAAGCATAACATATGTCAATTTATTCCTCCTGGTGAAACAGATTATAAATCAATATGTTACAATTTGTAAAAATTGAGCACAAGGATGTTTCATGGAAGTAATCCAGTAATAAACACATAAGTTGCTCTATATAACATTCAGTTAATCTCCATGACAGGTTTATGGTGGAATCTTCGCTCACCAGATACTTCCATCCAGTAATAAATCAAATAAATGCACATGCTTTAAATATGGAGGGGAAAAAGTACAGCTGTATTTTAGTTCTTAGTGATTCCTATAGGGTGGGGGGGGGGGGGGGGGGGTTAGAGTTAAACCAGCTTATTCTGGAGCACAGGACTCAATGGATTTGGACCATGCATTACAACTAATCATTCTGGATGTTGACTGTCTTTTTTTTTTTGTGAAGCCATAGCTAAGTGTCAATCCCTGGATTGTTTGTATCCACAAAACTTCACTGAGATATGTTTTCCTCTCAACAAGGTAGCAAGCAGGATTGTGTAGGGATTTAAGAAACACTGCGAATGTGTTCAGTGTTTACATTTTTTTGTAAGTTGTTTAATAAAGTAAATGTATATATTATACTGTGATCTGAAAACTGGAATCTACACTTAGGAAATGGAAGGTTTTGCTAAATGTTCTGTTAAAGGGACATAACATAATACAACATACCGTATGTGCTCGATTATAAGACAATTCTGAAAACTACCCCTCGTCTTATAATCGAGGTCGTCTTATAATCTGACCTCAAATTGAGCAGAGCAACAAGGGCGTGTGGGGCAGAGACAGAGACAAGGGGAGGGAAGGGGGGAAGACACAGAGACAAGGGGACGGAAGGGGAGGGGGGAAGACACAGAGACAAGGGGACGGAAGGGGAGGGGGGAAGACACAGAGACAAGGGGACGGAAGGGGAGGGGGAAAGACACAGAGGGAAGGGAAAGGGGGAAGAGAGAGACAAGGGGAGGGAAGGGGGGAAGAGAGAGACAAGGGGAGGGAGGGGGGGAAGAGAGAGACAAGAGGGGGGGCACAGGGGGGAGAGAGAGAGAAGGGGAGCGAGGGGGGAGTCAAAGGGAGGGGGAGAGAGAGAGAGAGACAACACTAAGGGGGGGGGGGAGAGAGACAAAGTTGGGGGCAAGGGAAAGAGAGAGGCAGCATTGGCACATAAAAAGAAATAAAAACAATAAATGCATTTTTATATATAATTTTTTTTATTAAAAAAGCAATTTACATGTTAATTTATACAAGTTGAACTTTTTTCCTATACTGTAGTCTTATATTCAGGCTTTTAGTTTTTTTCCTAAAGGAATATCCAAAGTTTGGGGAGTCGTCTTATAATCAGGGTCGTCTTATAATCGAGCAAATACGGTAATATTGTAAAAATTACCTATACAGTGTATTAGTGGAATTGCATGCAAATGCATAAATAAAGAGAAAATGTGTTTAAATTTAGTCTGTGGTGTTTCCTAGTTATGACATCACCTTGTGTCGTGATATGCAAATGACACATTTCTCAGTGAAAGTAATTAATTTGCATACCAAGCCACAGGGGATGTCACTAACAGGAGGCATCACAGACGCTTTAAAAACAAATTTAACTCTTACTTTATGCATTTGCTTGCAATTCTGGTAACCCAATGTCAGAGGTGTCAGTAGGGTTGATGTCACTTATTTCCTCCAATACCATGACAAACAGATTCCCTAGTAATGCCAGTCAGATGGCCCATTAAATATGCTTTACAGAAGCCCCATAACTATGCCACACACAGGAGCCCCATAAATATGCCTCACATCCCATTAATGATGCCTCACACAGGAGCCCCATTAATTATGCCTCACACAGGAGCCCCAGTAATTATGCCTCACACAGAAGCCCCATTAAATATGACACACACAGGAGCCCCATTAATTATGACACACACAGGAGCCCCTTACAAATGCCACACACAGGAGCCCCTTAATTATGCAACACACGAAGGTCCCATAATTATGCCATACACAGGAGGTGACAATTGTACAATTCTAAAACAAAAAATATCTATACACATCTCTCACTAGGTGCATTTATTCTTATATGAACCTTTTAATATTATATTCAACTATTTTCTATGTAATAAAAATGTTCTTGAAAACTTGCATTTCTTGTTTTTATTCCCTTCCGCTGCACCCACATTGCACCTAAAAGATTTAACACAGCACCCTACAGTGCCCACTGCACTTGCCATGCACCTAAATTGCACCCACAGCACTTGGCTTGCAATCAAATTGCAGTTTAACTTGTATATATTCACATGTAAATTGTTTTTTCATATTTAAAAAAAATTATGAAATAAAAAAATGCATTTGTTCTTTTTTTTCCTTTTATCGGCCAATTCTGCCCCTACTCCTCAGACTTGCCCAGTGCTCCCTCTCCCCACCCAACGCTGCCTCTCTCCCCCCACCCAACGCTGCCTCTCTCCCCCCCAACATTGTCTCTCTCCTCCTCCCTCCAATGTTGTCTCTCTCCCCCTCCCTCTCCCCAATGTTGTCTCTCTACCTCCCCTCTTCCTGGTGGCTAGGGGGGGGGGGGGGACATGAGTATGTATGTGCAGACATACTCCATGCTGCCCGACAATTCTGTCTATTATGACGGACAGCCGGAAGGTCATGTGACCTCCCGGCTTCTGTCATAATAGACGGAAGTGGCGGGCAGCAGCGCAGGAGGTCTGCACGTATTGCGTAGACATCCACCGCTGCTTGTGAGGGGGATCCAGTTCCCCTGCAGCTCTGCGGGGGACCTGGATTCCACTCTTATAGTTAGACCTCGATTTGAGGTCAGACTATAAGACGACCTTGAATATAAGACGAGGGGTCTTTTTCAGAATAAAACCTTGTCTTATATTCGAGCAAATACGGTATGTTTTAAACCTCGGTGTACTTGTCTGTGGTGTCTCCTGTTTATAACATTACGTTGTGGCTTGATATGCCAACTAACTGCTTTTGGATATCATGCCACAAAGTTTTTTAGAAACACTAGACACCACAAACATTTATTTTGAAATTTAAGATTTCTTTTTGTCCTTAATAAGTACTTAGTACATGAATTTGCTAGTAATTCACAGTGTATAGATCATTTTGTAATCCTCTACATTCACAGAGTCCCTTTAATTCACACTCATCTTTTGAAGGCTAGACAAATCTTTTTTTTTTAAATTCTTTATTTATTAATTTTAACATTTTGAAAAGACAGAAAAGAGTTGCAAATGTATAAAAAACAACAATCTTTTGGTGTATAATACAGATGACATGGTTAAACAATACAATAAAAATTGAGGTTTTTTATAACAAAATATCCACTTTGAGTTTTGTCGACTACAGAAGGAAAAGGTAAAGGGGAAGAAGATAAAGGACTGTATATAAAAGAAAGGGGGAAGGAAATCCAGAGATCACTACTTGGCTCCTGTGTTTAGCCGAGTCTTGTTGTACCTAGGATTGCCACCCAGCCGGTAAAAAAATTGGCATCTGGCCAGTGTTAAGTCTATGGAGACAGACGCAAAGGCCGCTATTTTTCTGAAGAAAAGGTGGCAACCCTAGTTGTACCATATGCCACCCTAACCAAGGAAAGGTGAAAGCCGACATTTTCTGTTTAATGTGCACACACGCTAATAATAAAATCCCAGCATGTCATAGAAAGTTCAGTGAATAATGAAACAACATGTACAATATGGCATTCATGTCAGAAGGACAAGCAGGTGAATGTCTTGAGACAGCTGGGGGTTGTTACAAGTACAACACATGGATGCAATAGCTTTCTCACTAGACGGTGGAATCTGTTTGTGCGGCTGACAATAAACAGAGAATTGTTACGAGATATGAGGGTTGTCAACCTCGAAAGGAGTAAAGGATTCAATCTATTACTGAGCCAGGAAACTAACTATGCCACAAAGGTAGTAATTAGAGGCTGCATTGGTCATGACAAGGTTTTGCGCTACACGTGGGTGGGTATGGGGTTATGTTTTGTGTTTTACTTGTTGTGCTAAAATGCTGATTTTTATCATATTTAATTATTTTTTTTATCATATTGTAGATGTCTTTAGTATTCAACCGTAACTTCTTTCTTTAAAAGTACATCATCTGAGGTGTCTGCAAACAATTATATCTACAGTATTTGCTCGATTATAAGACGACCCTGATTATAAGACGACCCCCCAAACTTTGGATATTCCTTCAGGAAAAAACTAAAAGCCTGAATAGAAGACTACCCTAAAGGAAAAAAGTTTAACTTGTATATATTCACATGTAAATTGCTTTTTCATATTTAATAAAAAAATTCTGATATAAAAAGAAATGCATTTCTTGTTTTTATTTACTTTTATGTGCCAATGCTGCCCCTACCCCCCAGAAAGCTCTGCAGGGGACCTGGATCAGAGTCTTATAGTCAGACCTCGATTTGAGGTAAGACTATAAGACGACTACGATTATAGGTTTTTTCATAACTTTTTTTCTGAAAAAAATCTCGTATTATAATCGAGCAAATACAGTAGAACTAGAGAGGATGTGGAAAGTGAAGGCCAAAGTGGTCAGAGTAGAGATGGGAATTCTGGGTGCTGTGACATCCAAGCTAGAAGAGTGACTCTAACAGATTCCAGAAACGACATCAGAGCACTCTGTCCAGAAGAGTGCAGTGCTAGGAACAGCCAAGATACTGCTGTGACCCATGCGTAATAACATAGCCTGGAGAGACGGAGGTATTGAGAGGGGTGTAAACACAATTAAACACAGTTATACAGCATATTAGTGTTGCACAAAGTGTAAGTTTGCAGATGACATTTGATACAACCATAGTTTGTATCCAGTGGAGAACACTATTGTTTTAATTTTCTTTATTGGGTCTCGGAGTTATGCATACGACAATTTGGAAAAAAATTGGAACCCCATCATATGAGAGTCCATTCAGTAATGTAATCTTATTGTGTCTGTGGTGGGCACATGCTTTATCTAATTTTTGTATGTATAATGCCGTGTTCCAGGTTATCAGTATTGCTTACACTTAACATATGTTAAAGGAGTTGGTACAAGGGGTGGATCAGTAGGGGGTGTCGCAGGTGCAATGGTGGAGAGACACAGTTAGTCATACTGGCCTAGTGGGCAGCACCAACCTTTTTTTCTGTACCAGGAGGCTAAATGGTCTTGTTCCTTGTTGGCATTTTGATTATTTCACATGATAGTCTATGTTTAGTGCATGCACACTGAACTACTACTGTTCAATAGGAAATGTGCCATTTGAATACCAAGCCACACGTGATGTCATAAACAGGTGACAGCATGGACGCATTTAAAACACATTTTTCTCTTAACATAGAATCAAATCATTCACCTACATATTGTTTCTTCCATTTTCTCCCTGCACCCTCTTGTTGGAACCAGTCCGGTACCTAATATGCCAAAAAAGGTTTGGACAGAGCTATCAAATGTGGGTAATATCCAATCATTTGTATTATCTATAAAGGTTTAAAGCACTTTAGATAACATTGTTTGAACAAGTACAAAATGTTCTTGTTTTATTTACCAACAGGTACAATATAGTTGGGCATACAGCAAACAGGCGGCTACATGATAGTCAGAAGGTCAATAAACGCATTGCCAGACTGTCTGGGTATTTTAGACTCTGACCATGTAATACACCTTCATACCGTGTCAAAGGAGGTGAACGTCAATTATTTACAGTAAACTTGGAAATCGTTCAGCTTTTTCACTGGATGAAAAAAAATATTTAGAATGTAATATGTTCTTGTTGGTCAGGTCATGTAATCCTGAGGATTAAGAAACCAACCATTACCTAGATGTTAAATACCGACAGTTTGATTAGTCTGAGAATTAGGGGCAAAAAATGTACTTATGTGTAATCAAAACATTGTACAAAATCACACCAATAATGTACCTTATTGAGCCCACCTTGCTCCAAATAGCTGATACAGGAAGCAGACATATTGTTTAGAATCTTCGGTCAGATAGGTCAGATCTTCCTTTATCTGACCCAAGTTGAATGAAGATCTGACCAAAGATTCTAAACAACATGTAAGCCCCCTGACAAACCTATAAGGAGCTGAGAGGGGTCAATACGGTACCTTATTTATATTGTTACATGAAAGCATTTCTATTTTTAAATGTCTATATGTCTTAAAGTGACAGGCCGGTGACAAGTGTTGGATGGAAATTAGGTGTGGGATGTTTCAAGCTGCCTCTGATTGAGGCAAGTCTGAAACACCCAGAAAAGAGGCTGTCATAGCCTGCAATAGCTGAGACAGGCTGTCTCAGCCATTGCAGTGAGAGATGGGGTAAGTTGATCCTGGTTGTTGTAAAAATTAGGCAGACCAGGATCAACCATTATGTTATGCATTATTTATGTGATCACCGTGAAAATCAATCACATTGATCACATGCAGAAAATACATTAAATGACAATCAGTGCTGTTTGAACAATGGTTGTCAAAATCTTCCCTCTCTCTCACTGACACATGCTTATCTTGTGTTAGAGAGAGAGGAGAGAAATACACTGTGTCCCACATTTTTTGGCCATTTTTACACTCTTCATTAAATTTTATCTAAGAAAAAAAAATGGTCAAAAGAGAAAGCCTTCTATGTTCTTAAAAAACAATATATTATAAGTGGGGATTCATTCAAAACGCAAACATGTGCTTGTATATAAATGCACACATAACTAAAGTAACAAAAAAGCTATTGTCCAGAACGGACATCAAAACAAGTAAGACCATTGTCCTGAAGGGGTTAAAGCGACACTGCCATGATATTTTTCATTATCTCATTTAATTCTAAGTACACTCTGGATTCTTCTAAAAATAGTTTCTTTTGATATCACATTTCATAAACCTTTAAATAAACCTTTAAATGTTGCTTTAAATAAAGAAACATTAAAGTATTCTAATGTATTTGCCAATTTTACCAAAAAAAGCAATTTAAATCTTATTAAGTATTTTGATGTAAGCAACCATTAACTTATTGATTATTTAGAAACTGTTTTACCAGGAAGAATACATTGTAAATTCTCTTGTTTTCAAGTGGTGACAGCATCATCTCTTGAAGAATACATTCTTCAGGTGGCTGCAAATTGGGGCTAATTGTCGAATTGTGTAGAAATCCAGAGTTTAGTTATGTGGCCCAAATTTGACAATTTTAGCTGAATTTGGGCTGATAATTTGGCTTTTTTTTTGTTTGGGGGAATTGTCCTGGGCAATCAATAGCATTCCCCTACTCGTAATGGCCCAAATCTCCCCAAATTCGGTGATATTACCCAAATTTCGATCATTTCAGTGTTCTGGTTCTCTGGTTAGAAACCACTGTATGGTAAAATCACCACATAACACCACCATTGCAATATACCCCCACTGTCCACCATACCTGCTTTGACCCTACATCACTCCTGGGTATGGTGGACAGTGTGGGTATATTGCATGATGGTATCATGTGGTGATGTGCTCATAGTCAGAGGGCCATGTGGCAATTTTACCACCATGAACCAGTGGCTTTTAGTCACACACTCTCATATGTAAAGGTACTCTTTCATATGCACAATGCTGCATTAATGATCAATGTTGCTATCCACACTGTGGAAATGAAATCATATTGGGATGCATGTGACATATACCGTATTTATCGGCGTATAACACGCGCCGGCGTATAACACGCACCTCATTTTAAGAAGGAAATTTCAGGGAAAAAAACTTAAATTTCAAATAAAGAACTTTGAAGCCCAATATGCAATTTTAATATGCCAGGATATTGCCCCCAATATGCCATTTAATATGCAGGAAATTTCCCCCAATATGCCATTTTAATATGCCAGGATATTGCCCCCAATATGCCATTTTAATATGCCAGATATTGCCCCCAATATGCCATTTAATATGCAGGATATTGCCCCCAATATGCCATTTTAATATGCCAGGATATTGCCCTCAATATGCCATTTTAATATGCCAGGATATTGCCCCCAATATGCCATTTTAATATGCCAGGATATTGCCCTCAATATGCCATTTTAATATGCCAGGATATTGCCCCCAATATGCCATTTAATATGCCAGGATATTGCCCCCAATATGCCATTTAATATGCCATGATATTACCCCCAATATGCCATTTAATATGCCATGATATTGCCCCCAATATGCCAGGATATTGCCCCTTAGTATGCTCGTTATGCCACCCTCCTCCCCCCCCCTTCCCCAGACCCCAGCACTTACCTCGTTCCTGCTCTGTCCCCCGGTCAATAAAGTGTGTGTTTTTTTAAACAAACTTTATTGTTCCTCGCGGCTGGAGGGAAGCTCACAACGCTTCCCTCACAGCCACGCACCTTCAGAGCACCGGGGGACAGAGCAGGAACGAGGTAAGTTTTAGATAATTTTTTTTTTTCGGCGTATAACACGCACACATCATTTTCCCCCTATTTTCAGGGAGAAAAAGTGCGTGTTATACGCCGATAAATACGGTATATAAATAACAGCTGTTAGGTTAGCTAACTGGCTAACAGATACATGTGTTGGTTTTAATTGTTTATGCAGTATATACTTGTATTATATGTGATATATTTATACTTACTTATGTATTTCTTTATAATTTAATTATATATCATAAGTATATTATTTGTGTGGGTATATATATATATATATAAATATATATATGTACATTAATATGTATTAATGTTTTATTAGTTTGCTTTAATTGTATATGTTATTGTATGATGTATTTATTATATTATTTTATATCTTATTATATATTATATTTTTATAATATATATATATATATATATATATATATATATATATATATGCATATTTGTTTAGTCAAATTATTTTTTAATTATTTACTTTATAAAACGTGGCTGGTTACATTTTATTTTCAGGGGGAATTAGGCTACTTTTTGCATTGTAAAAGGTAGCCTCAAACGCTACTAAGAAAGAATGGGACTTTCAAGACTACCTTTTCAGACTAGCCGAATTGGTAGCCTGAAACAACCCATAGGAAATAATGAGGAGTTGAAGACTACCATTTCAGTTTGGACGGATCGGGATGAATATGGCCACCCAAAATTTGGGGTAATTTTGATGATCTCTGACCCAATTTAAAGGGTCATTCAGATCACCGAAATGATCCAATTTAGGGTAATATTTGGGGCTCAGATTTTTGCTGTGAAAATCAGAGGTACGGAATAGAGGCCATAGTTTATATTTGTCAAACGAGCCATACTGACTGAGATCTGTTTAGCCCCTCTGTAGAAATAAAAGCTATGGAATGAAATACTTCTCTTGTTTTTACCAAAAGAAAACAAACGTAACGTGGGACATTCAATTTAAAACAACTACCAGTTATTCTGTACTTTTATATTTAAAATAATTTCACCCAGGCGTCTAAATTCACTGACCATCCTTGGAGAGATAGACGAGACTATTTCTGTAGCAATAGCATTAAATCTATCACACTTTATTTGTAGGAAATAAGAACTGAGCTGAAACACTGATAATAATCTGTATCTGTAATTTTTATGATGCACTACTTATCTAAAAAAAAATTTTCGGATACTCTAGGTGGAATTTCCCTTTTAAAAAATATTTCCCCGTATTCCTTTAATGCTGGTCTTTCTGCGTATTAACAAGCATTTTAACGTGTAATTGTGTTAACTTACCTCATTCTGAGAAAGAGTCGTCAAGTCTATGGAATAAAAATGGCTAATGGAGGAGTCTTGGTATTGACCTGCCCACAAACACAGGTTTTAAAGAAGCCTCTACTGTCCTACGTATCAAATGGACATATATTCTGGGATGCATCGGAAAAATTCTAGATTTTATGGTTTTAAGGATGGAATTAATGGAATTCGCGAATATAATGGGAGGCATTGAGCTGCTGATACATTGTTGTCATACCATCTAACATTCATTTCATGGTTTAATATCTAAAGCAACTGGTCTCCTAGAGTTCATCATTACAGCATGGCCCTTAAAGAGCCATTTAGGAAGATGTTTTTTTTCCCTTTACAGTTCCCAAGATATCAGATGAACATTCTCATAATGTCACACATTGAGGATTTGCTATACACAGCTGGGTGTGCTCATGTGTTGGGTATTGTGTAAACTATTATTAGTATAACAATTGCTTGTTATACTTTATTTGATTCAATATTAAAGGCTCATTTATTCCAGTATAGGCAACGGATGGGAAAATAAAGTTCCTTCAATGTGAATGTAAATTAATAACTACAATGGAGAAAGAGTTAGTTGCCTATCTTTTCAACTCAGCATATGTCAACCTAAACCTATATTTCTCTTATTTCATGCATTAGCTGTCATTTTGCTAACATAATGTATAGATCATTTTTAATGCTTTTTAATTCTCTACATTCACAGTATAAGCAATGTTTAGGCTGACAGAGTCCCTTTAACACCAGATTTTTGAAGTTTAAATAGCTCCCATTATCACATTTTCGTGGAGTTAATTGTTTGGGGAATATGTAACCAATCACACACAAATGTGAAAAACCTACATTGATACTGATAGAGGTTACAAAACATATAAATTGCACATCACCATATAACTATAATACAAAACAGAAGGAATACTGATGCATTAAAGCAAAGCTGTGCTTCTAGCAAGTTTTCTACATGGGCATTCATTCAACCTTCTCTCATTTCACTTCAATATGCCATAGCCAGTATGTCCATTAATATGTCACAGTCAGTATTCCCATTAACATGCCACCTTTTGCCCTTTAATATGCCACAGCCAGTATACATCATTTACATATTAAATATATATTTTTCTCTCTCTTTCTCCCATCATGTGAATAACATATTGATAGTCTGATTCTTGGAACTTAACAAATTGAATCAGTATCCGAGTTCATTACAATTAGCCTCAGCTTATTTTATATCCTGGCTAGCCACACAATGCCTCGAGCCAACATAAGCCTCTCATTGGTACTCTATGCTCATTTTTATTTGTTTTAGAGAACGTACTTGCCCTTTAAACCTACATTGCCAGTCTAGCTAGTCACAAAATATGAACCACTTTGAGAAAATCAATAATACCTGAAAGAGAAGTAGCTAATTTGCTTTAATTCAGTATATGAAACATGCATACAGTTTTGGGATTTGCAAATGTGTGTGAGGGATTAAATCTGCAGTAATAGCTAATGACAGCCCTTTCCCAGAGGGAGCCAGCCCCCCTCCAATACACTCCCACTCACTGATATCACAGACATTTGAGGCCCCAGTGGATATATGTTCAATGTAAAACAACAAGAGATCTGTAATTTTCTTTAAAGTACAAATAAGTGCAGTTCACATATTATTATTATTATTATTATTATTATTATTATATAAACATGTGCAACACACAGAAAATAAGGAATTGCTCATTTCATTAGTATTATTTTATTTTATTTTTTAATTACATATTGGGGTCAATTCAATGACCTGAGTTCATTTACTGCATGTCACGGAATCCCACAGATTGTAATAGAAAATGTTGAGTTAAAAACAGTAGTTAGTGATGTTTAGTGACATTAAATTGGGCCCATTCACTTTAGGGTTTGGTTTTAATTAACAGTTACCGTACATGATCTATTTTCTAGGTATCTCCAGTTAAAGGGCTAACCATAACATAACCAGTATACCTTGTATACCTCAGATAGTCTTTGTTTCATTTGTAACAGCCATATAAACGATGCATAAAAAGCTGCATTACGTGGTACTTTATAAAAGAAAAAAAGTTACTATAGTAGTGAAAAAAAAGAAAATGATGAGTTGTTTATTGCTTTTATCCAGACCTGAGATCTTCATCATATTGTTCCATTGAGCTAGCAAAGTAACTGGAAGCTTTGTAGATGCTCTATGGCTAACTACATTTAAACTCTAGCAGTTCGTTAGGGTCTATTCATTTTGTGGCTGGTGTTACCTGGAATTGTCTTTGCTGGGATTTGAACCCTGACTCTCATGTTACTGATCCTTTTCTGTACCAGTTTTCCTACAGTCTAGTCTCAGCTCTGGTAATGATGAATCGGAGAACACTGCCAGCTCTCCTCATCTGCACCTGGCCACTTCCGGACACTGTCTCTTTGCCAGATTCTTGTGGTTCCTGTTGCCTCCATAATCAAGCCTATGTGCTGATCTTTGGTAATGCAAAATGTATTTATGTGTGCACTTAGAAAGTCCTGTCATTTGTTTTGGACTGTGTCCTGCTCTATCAGACTAGGTGGCTTTTCATACTGAAGAGGCTACATAAAACATTCAGTGGTGGGATTCAAAAAATTTAGTAACCAGTTCCGAATTAAGCATGCTGTAATATGTTTTTCTCTAATGTCAAACAAAAAATAAATAAACAGCAAAACATTTTCTACAGTTTATATCATGTGGGTTATTTAAAGAGAATTTCAAATGTAAGGGTCAAAGTAGACAAGCTGGAAGAATTCTCTAAGCAAACTGCTTTCAGTTCGGATACTCTGGTCTTAAATTTCAAATTCCTGTTCACTAAAGAAACACACATACACACAGTCACACTTACACACACACACAGGCTCACACTTAGACACACACACACACACACTCCCACTTAGACACACACACACTCCCACTTAGACACACACGTACACACAGAGACAGAGAGAGAGACTCCCACTTACACACACACATGCACACAGAGACTCCCACTTACAAACACACAGGCTCACAATTACAAACACACAGTCACACTCACACACCCAGATTTTTGAATAGCTTCATGCTGTCCCGTGGGCCTGTTTACCCGCCCTCTGACATTAGCGCATAATGTCACGCTCAGGGTCGAGGAGATACTGATTATGCAGCATTGTGGAAACTTAGTTTCCGGACACTGTTACAGGTGCGGAGGGGGAGGCGGGTTTCGGGGGTGCTGTTACAGCGGCAGGCGAGCCAGACCTCAATGTTCAGCGGGCTGCATTAGAGGGGTACCATTGGCACCAATGTCCAGGGTCTAAAACAGTTTATTAGACCCTGGGCACCCCAGCCAGTAGGACCCCTATAACAAGTGGCACCTGGGTTGGACCCCCACCTCAGTCCGCCACTGCTCTACGCAGGGCCATCAGAAATTTCAGGGCCCCTTAGTGAAAAAAATTCTGCCCCCCTCTGGAAAGTTTATCCATTGATATGCCCCTGATAATTGGCTCCTTAACATGCCCATGATAATTAGATGATTAATATGCCACTGATAATTAGATGCCTAAAATGCCCCTGATAATTAGATGATTAATATGCCCCAGCTAATTAGATGCTTAATATGCCACTGATAATTAGATGATTAATATGCCACTAATCATTAGATGATTAATATGCCGCTAATAATTAGATATTTAATATTCCCCTGATAATTGGATTAATATGCCACTGATAATGTGCTGCTTCATATGCCCCTGATAATTTGCTCGTTAATATGCCCCTGATAATTTGCTTGTTAATATATGACAATCACCTCCCCCCTTCCCCAGTACTTACCTTTATGATGCTCATCATCCATCTTCTCCTCAGTGCTTCCTGCACGCAGGCTGCGTGTAGGAAATAGAGACTCCGGAAAGGACTTGCCATCATTTCCGACGGAGAGTAAAAGCCAGGTACCGCTCCTGCCCAATTGTGACTGTCTCCGTGTGAGACAGTCGCATGGGCAGCAGGGGCACATGGGGAAGTTGGCTTGGGCTCTCAGGAATGAGTGGGCCCTTGGCAGCTGCCCCGTTTGCCCCCGCTTTTTTTTCACAGATTTTTTTTTTTTTAAGGATCGCTGGCTTCCACCGGTTCGGCGAACCTGTAAAATTTTCGTAACAGGTTTGCACGAACTGGTGCGAACAGGCTGAATCTCACCACTGATTGCGCTTTAGTTAACCCATTTACAGCTTCCATCACTGGACCAAGAATGTATACATGGGTATAAATTTGCAACTGAGTTCAGCCAAAAGCCAAAAGCCATAGAACTCTCTAGTCAACACATTGTTAAATTGTTGGTTGAAAAGATAATAATAATTTACATTTGAGATCCTTAAACTGTCGATCACAAAGTCCAGTAAATGCCCACAATGAACTATTTGTTTGACTATAAGACAAATGCTCTGAAAAAAGTCCCCTGGACTTATATTCGAGTTTCGTCTTATAATCAGACCTGCCCCTGTTTCTCTTAGAGTTTATTTGGCAGTTTATTTTAGCATTTAAAACTATATGGTTATCAAACATGTTTGTGTTAAACTATCAGAATTTGCAAATTACATAACCTCCCCTAATTTTCCATCTTCACGCCTATGAGGTACGTAAAGAATATACTTTGATCAAATTTGTTGCAAAGTATTCTTTTATAATAGGTTCACCTTGAATGTACCCTCTGTGCTAAATATAGCATGTTAAATGCCTTGATAAAACACTATTCTATAGAGACGTTGAAATGAAAACACTAGGCTTTGACATTTTGCATCTTTAAAGAGGTGTGGAGGAACAAAAAGGATAATTTGTTAAAGGTTGAGTTAATGCCTGGACTGGGAAACTACTTGTCTGTTCACAAAGGTCACCTCTGCTCTCTGCGTGACTTTACCCCTACTCTTCCTAACTTGGTGTATTAATAAACCAGACATGTTTTTAGGAACTAGGCATGTGGGTGAGATGGTTCAGAGTGCTACACAAAATGTAGAAACTTCAGGTCAGGGTTAAAGGTGCTCTTCCCAGAGTGGTCATCTCAGGCGTTCATCCTTCTGAGCTTGATAACACGAGCATTATTAAGGGGTTAGTACCACTTACAGAAGATGTACCTAGATTACCTGTGCATAGAAACAAACACATATATAAGACATATGCCACTGTTTGTTTTTTTCTGTTTGAATTAATTACATATAAAAGTAAAAATAAAATTAGGTGTTATTCTCCTGAATCCATTTTATAAATTTTACCCATGATGCAAACCTGATCCATCACTTGTGATGTAATGGTTACATTACCCTCCCATTATATGCACATCTATGGCCAGAATTCAGACTTGTTTACTGCATTCTGTGTCCCCAGCCCCATAGTGAATGGAAAGTAACTGGGGGGTGGCACCCAGAAACACTATATTTCACAAAATGGCTGCACCCTGTCACACTTGTTTGGTTAAATATTTTATTGAATAAACTCCCATGACAAAAACAAAATACATAGATAATGTTGGATAATGGTGTGTATAATGTGATAATGAAAAAATACTTTATTAAGTCGAGTTGCCAGATAAGTTTAGCACTGTAAAGGAATTCCAGAATGCTTTGGCAGAATACCCGAGACCATCCTTAAAACCAAATAATATCAAACAAACCCGAGCTTTCATTATGGGCCGACTGACTGTATCATCTGGATCTTACCTATTGTATCCAGATATGTTTGTAGGAATTGATAGAAATATTGATAGTAAACCAAGTCGTCACCTCTGATCTCTGAGCAAGTCACCAGAAAAGACCTATTACCAGTGAGGTATGTTTTGCTGCCCTAGGCAGACAAAATTCAGCACCCCCATTACATTGCATACACACTAAATGCCCCATCACCCCCATTAAATGCCATCACCCTCATTACATGCCCCCATCAACCCGATTAATTGGAAGGAGCTAAAGCTTGCTGAACAGTGGGGGAGAGAGCGAAAATGTTTGAAGCACCAGAAGTGTGCTTTAACACCCTCTGGCAGAGTGCCGCCCTAGGCGAGTGTCTTGTTTGCCTTGTGGAATATACACTACTGCCTATTACCCCAAAACATATGTGGGGTAGCCTCACACTCAGAAGGTAGAACGAGGTCATAAAAAAAATCCCTGTACAATGGGTAAAGGATTTATTCCAATTTATCTCCAGAAACTTAAAGCAGGGCTTCTGTAGTAGGTTTTTCTATGTTTCTCTCTATAGTGGTCCTATTATAGCATTCATCTTGGCAAGAATCTGCCATATTCTCTGAGGAGTACAACATATTTAATAGTCACATTCTTTACTCAAATGAGAATTTCAATGGTTAAACTTAAATGCATTCCCTCTCCTGAAGAAAGACTTCATTTAAAAAAAATAAAAAAACATTTCTCACCAGGTGTGGGGATTTTTATATGTTTTATTTACTATGGTTTTATCCACTCATTGAAGTTCAGAGATATACACAGCATTAATTTAAACAATCATTTTCAACTAGAATAAAATATTATTATATATGTATGTATTTATACACGTTTATAGATGTATAAATAAAAGTCTAAAAACATTCAGATCATTGAATATCTCAGACTATACATTGCATGATGTCAAATTAAATGATAATTATTTTACTTGAAAATGAAAACCCAGCTGTGTTTCTTTACATTACATGTAATACATCTAATAATACTTTTCAGACACTACAGGTGGAACTGTCCCTTTAAGTGATTTTATTAATAGATATAATGCTGAAGTTGAATGTACTTCATCGTATGTTTGTAAGGATGTAATTCTGAAGTTTAATAACTATTTAAACATTAGAAAACAATATCACTATAACTTGCCTAACTACACTAACCAATATTACCTTGAGAGTGAGCACATTGATTGATCAGCTGCTATTAGAACTCTCTCCCCCCCCCCCCCCCCCAAAAGCCTTTTGTAATGATACTGATGTGAGAGCAGATGTGGCCAGTAACAATCACTCACCTTCCAGGTAATTGAGCCTCTGAAATTTAAGAAATGAATTGGTCTTGGAAATAGCAGCAGCGCTGAGCGGTTGGGAGCAACACTAGTAGCACAGGAGTAGTCAAACAGGCAGACATCATGCAGAAGGAGAAGTCAGCAAAAGTCAATAAGTGCAAATCCAGTACACATAGGTAAGGTACTAGTAGTAGCAGCAAGCTAGCTTACTTACTTATTTACATACTTTGCTTGCTTGTTGCTTGCAGTGGCGTTAAGAACCACATCAGAAGTATCAGGACCCCAACTTGAGACAGCTGTGGAGAGTTAACTTAACCCCTTAAGGACGAGGCTGTTTTTGGAATATTGCTTCTGTAGGACATCGGCTAGTTTTACACTTCTGTGTTGTTTGTGTTTAGCTGTAATTTTCTATTCTCTCATTTACTGCACCCTCGCAAATTATAAATTGTTTGTTTCAGGATAAGAAGAACTTTCTCTAGATACCATTATTTTCATCATATCATGTAATGTAATGTGAAATAAATTATAAAATATGGTGAAAAGTAAGGCACACTAACTTACTTACTTGGGAATTAGTTGCTATCAGCTGTGTCTTACCTGTCTTGAGCAGGACTAAGAACAGACAGTGCCTGGTTGATTGAGTACTTTTAAGTAAGTAATTCCATTGGCTTTTACAGACGTGAGTCATTTTTTAAAACCATATGAGCTAACATGTGAACCAACACACTGGGGTGAATATTACAATTGCGTTTGTCTGCTGTGTGAGTAAAACCTTACATTTTTGTTTTCTCACTTTACACACGTGAGCAAATACACACTCCTGATAATGTTTTATTGGCTGCTCAGCATTGCACAAACCCAAACATTTGGGACATTTTAGGAAGGAGCTGGAGCCAGTAGGACCACTTCAGTTCCAGGTGATTATAATTGAAGATTCCAATAAAAATAATAATAATAATGCACACACATTTTTTTCTACACACTTGAAAACGCATCTGGGACAATCATTTGCAGGGAAATCACCTTGGCTGTTAGAGTTCTGACAGTTCCACTTGGCTGTTTCAACGCTGAACTGTCAACACCAAATACTACCTCCCCTAATAAATTAATCCTCTCTTACCGTAAAAGTACCCCTAACTCTGAAACTGACCCTAACACTAACCTCGAACCCCCCTGGTCCTCAATATTAACCCTAATAGTAACCCTAAACGAGCCGTAAGACTGACCTGTACCCCGTAAACTTAACCTTCTTCGCTGAAGAACCTGACAGCGATGAACTGTCAGGCGCTCAAAGTCCTGTGATGAAGTGCCACGAAAAACTGTCCCAATCCGCCTTGAAAGGTCTATGAGAATGAGACCACTAGTGGAATGGAAAGTGGTGCTTTAGAACATGAGCCTCGTCCACATTCCGGAAGCAGATATTTCATCAGATGAGAAGGACAAACATCGAAAGGTACTTTTGTGTTGGCCTCAAAGAAGCCAGTATAATGAGAAATCCATAAACACGGGAAATAGCCTAAATCTCCCATCATTTATCTATTGTTCTGTTGCAGATTACTGCAGCACAAACGCTGCTCGGCAAACGTGTAAAAGTACATTGAAATTTTATTATCCATTTTGACAATCGGCTCAGCATTAAAAACAATTTTATAGCTATCATTTCATGTAAAATGCTAGGATTATTACTGTAGCATGCAGTAGGTGCAGAACTGCAGGCCTCTGTGCTTCTAATAAACTACGTTTTTAAAGCAAAGTGTATCGAAGCACAGGCTATCGCATCAGTGACTAGGTATGGATAGAATCGATTTAATAAACAGAATAGAAACAAATATGTTACATCCAGATCGATTAATGATACAGATTAGGTATAGTTAGACTATGGCACGTGTCAATGCAATCCCAGAAAGGATAATAAATAAAGAGAACAAATAAGTTATGGTGGATTTAGAACTGGCCACAGCGTTGATTGAAAATACAAATACTGTGACAATATTTATTAATGAAAATAAAGATAACAAATCATAATTTTAGCATTTTGCTAAACAACCATTAATCAACCATATGTTGTGCTAGACACATAGGATGGAGCCCCATTCGTAATTGGCCCAGACACACAGCAACTTAACCAATGTCCTTGCACAGTACTTGGGATGATACTCCAATGGAACCTTGGCCCTTGGAGACCCAAGCAGTAGCAAACCAGTTAACAACCTTGGACAGCCCCCTTATTAGGTGTGTTCTGTTTTATTACCTGCACATACTTCCCGTGCCTATCCAAACCCATCCGTACTGTTAATTCCCATGCTAGGGCCATCTCTCCTGTATCCCCAGCCATGATCAATCTGCTCTGAATTGCCTCCTCCAAACATAAATAGCTTTTGAAAATACACCACATAAAACTTCAATGACAATTCCCAGCACCACTGTTATATACCCAATTTAATAAATATAAAAGTCCCGGTATAATAAAATTATATATGAGGACCTCACAATCAGAGGTAAAATTCTGTATAGGTGATGACCTCTCCAAGCTGCTTCTAATAGGAATTCCTCGAAACTAGGTCACAAATGGCTACAGAAAACAAAAGCGCAACAGGAGGCTATCCGATATAGTGCAGTATTAATAGCAACAATAAATATAGGCCTCTCTGCGCAATTGGGTATTCACCGGATTGGTTTTGTAGATTCAGGCAAATAAAGTATGATAGTCAGCCTAGCGATAGTAGGAATGATGTAGAAGTCACGTCCAGTGATACTTCCATGCAGCGGCAGACTGGCCAGGAGGGTCAGCTTGACCAGTGACAAGTGGGCCCTGTGGGCCCCTCAAACATTAGACAACAAAATGTTAAAAACAGGATCATTTTTAGCGCCGGATAAAAGGGGTAGCTACCCCAGGTCCAGTTATTTTTCTGGTGGGACCAGAGCTGCTGCCCCCTGAACATTTCTGAAATCCTCATGCGTGTTTGTTCTGTTTCTTCATTACACAGTGCGATCGGCATCACCGCATAGAGTTTGACTTGCTCAGACTCACGAGAACGGTCAGCACTAATCTATCTAATCTATCCTTGAGTTTCCTGATGGTGCACCCAATATATTGGCTCCCGCACGAGCATTCCAAAATATAAATAACATTGGTACTTCTAGGGCTTCTATAGACAGTAATATCCCCATACCTAATTTCACCCATACACTTTTTCAGTCACTTTCATTCTCCTACACCCATTTCTCCATTAATCATTTTCTTTTGCAATCTATTTTTTTATTTATTCCTCCCTAGTTTTTGTTTTATTTTCAATCTTTCTTCTTTTTTCTTTTTCTTTTAATATCTTAAAGGGCAACTGTCGGAAAAATATGACGTTATGTTGAATTCAAAGAGTAGACATTTGAACTGTAATACTATTGATATTTATTACTTGAAGCCTAAATGATTTCTACTTGTTTACTATTTAATAAATGAAAAAATAAAAAAGGAAAGAGTAGGCATTTTAAATAGAAATGCTTTAATGAAACTGACATCTTGGGTCACATGAAGGAAGACCTCACCTATCTAATCCAAGATTTTAAACAACATGTCCACCGCTGATAGTGCTGTACAGGCAATTAGAGCTCAATTAGGTACTTTAATTTATATTCTTTCAATACAGTTTTTATTTTTCAAATGTCTACTCTTTGGGATGTCACCCAGTTGGTATTTTACCAGCAGGCCAGTAAAGAATTTGGCTTGAGGCCCATGTTAAAAAGCTGGAGGCAATAGCTTGACTGGCATTTTTAAAATAATTTATTTAGATAGGAAAGGAAAAGTATATTTAGATTTATGATGGTATTATTGTTATAACATGCTTGACGTATATTCATTTATTCTTTTTCATCGATACATATTTAATTAAGTTATAGCAAAAGGTTAAGCATATATGGAATAAGTATAAGGCCATCCTGAACATAAAACAAGGTAAAATGGCAGAGATATGGGTAGAGTAGATGGCTCTTATCTGCTGTCACATTACATTACATGAACATTTATTTATGAACTAGAACAGACTGATACATAGGTTGAGAGCCCTGCTCATAAGCTTACAATGTAGAGAGAGTAAGGGACTTGAGACACATTAGGGAGTGAAGAGGTCAAAAGGGAAGGTGGTGGTACTTATCCGAAGATCACAAAAATTACCCAAAATTCGAAAAAGATTTTTGGGATGTGGGTCAATTCGGATAAGGGATACTCACCTTCCCCCCGTAGTTCCCAGAGCACTGGGAGGGACTACACTTGACGGACTGATCATCTCAGAAGCATCATGGGGCAGGTAAGTTCAGCAGCTCCACTGCTGGATATAATCTATATTACCTAAATACAATGTGAGCAAGTTGCTCACATTGAATTTAAGTAATTTAAATAATTTGTAGGGCTGGTGCTGCCGAAATGATCTATCATCCGTAAGTATATGTTATCCGAAATGCTGCCGGTCCTGAGCATTTTACATAAGAGGTACTCAACTTGTAGTAACAGTATGGTTGGAGCTAGATGGGTTTGGCCAGAGATTAATTATGTATGTTCTAGTTGGATGAGTTGTAAGCTTCCTCTTCCTAACAGTGTTTGAGGACAGTGAGGGCTAGGTTGGATTGACTAGAGGCTATTTAATGGGTGTTCTGGTGGGATGAGTAGTAAGCTTCCTTAAAAAGGCGAGCTTTAAGGGATTTTTTGAAGTTTCAGAAAAATCTTGCAGGCGAGAGAGGGAAGAGGTGATGAGGTTGGAGGAGAGCCGAAGTCCATTTGAGGAGCGCAGAGATTGTGCAGCTTAGTATCGGTTTACGAGGGAGGCAATGTAGGTTAAAGATAGAACTTAAAATGTTTTTCCTAGAGCAGATGGGAAGCCAGTGGGGGACTTAGACGCAACCAAATCCGAACAATCAGCGAGAAAGATGAGCCTGGCAGCTGTATTTTGAATAGATTGCAGGGAAGAATAGTGAGTTAGAGTAGAGGCGGGTCAGGAGGGTATTACAATAGTCACTCGGTTCTTTCCACAAAAAAATAATGAATGGCAGATGACTTGACTCAGTGTTGTATTTTGTTACCAATTTGGTACCCTTTTTCTGTCCATAGATTGCATAGAATTTAGCAGGGCTAACCATACAGATATATTTTAACAACAATATTATGTAGATCAGCTGGTTTCTCTATTTAAATTTATAATTACAATAAAAACAGGTTTTGGAGTTGGAAGCAATAACATTTTGTCTTTTAAAATATTTTTTTGAGTATAAATAAATATAGACAATGTATAAAAACCGCTTAATAATCCATAATAAAAGCAGAGTAAATAAAGTTAAATGTATATGCTTGCAATAAGTAAAATAAAATCACATACCCTCCTGGCTGGTTACAGATTAATCTCTCTTCTTGTGTTAATGCTGTCACATCAACATAGTCTCCTCATTCTGTGTCAACTAACTAATAATTGGTGTTTATATAGATTTTAGATAACCTTACTTCCGGTCATTTATGGGCAGGAAAAATACCATGAAAACAGGTAACTATGGTTTACTTTGGGTTAAATCTCGGTCAATCAGGAAAATATTAATTAACCTTTAGTCTTCATTTCTTGGCAAACAGACAAGGCCATGACAAAATAATGAGGCACATGCCCTGGCCTAGCAGGACAAAATGGTGTCTATAGTCTAAACATTTTACTTGTGAAGCTGGGCGTTAAGCCAGTTTGATAACAGAAAGAACACAGCTGAAGCTGCAACATTTTTCCACTGTAAGTAACAAGGTGGAAGAAGGGGGAAAAAAACCCTGTCATTTCTGCAAGTACCCATAACAATTTCTGCCTTGGCTGACTATACCTAGGACAGAAGACTGGATGTGGGTCATCAGGAGACTGCCAGGCCAAATTTGGTGTGCTTCTCTTGCTAGAACTCTGCTGGCTATGAATGATACATATAGAGACAGGTGCTGTTACATTTAGTTATAGGTATGGTTGCCACCTTTTCCTCAGAGTAAACATCAGCCATGCTATTTCCTCCCTAGACTTTAACACTTGCCTCTAGCCAAACGTTTACTAGCCTTACAGCTAGACATGTATTTAATTAGCACCAGTTCACTTTGTCAAATTGCACTTATGACTAGGTGTCGCTAGACGCGAAACGCGTGAAGTGTCTGTAGTTTCCCTATTACCTAGCACAGTCAGTGTATTTGGCTCCATTTTATTTGCACATTATTATCTCTGTTAAATATTGAATTTGGATCTTTGAAGTGACGGATTTTTCTTTACTGACAGTAAAATACCAGTCAGGTACTTCTCAGTAATTGTTTGCATTCTCTCTGATATTTAAATGACATAACTCAATCCTTTTTATTTAAAATATTTTTATCTGCCATTTCTACAAGTGAAACGGGGGATAGTCACTAAAAGTGAACTACACAAATCATTTGTAATAGCTGGGTTGGAACGATAAAATACTTTTTCCAATACTAATTCCAATGAGAATTTTTCCAACTCAACTTTTTTCAGTTTAGTTTACTGAAAACCCCTGTGAATACTATAATAATAATAATAATAATAATACAGTTTCAAGATGGATATATTGATATATTATCCTCTTTACGTGTTTCCTCAGACGTATGATGGGCTAAGTCAACCATATAAGGCATCAAACCCGCAACCTTGATGGATGAACAGATTCTACAATTAGTATCCTGGCATCTGTCTTGGGAGAACAAGGCTCCAGCTAATAGTCCCCAAAAGTATTGTAAAAATTTCCAGTAAAATTGAAATATACAATAACCATGCTATGTAAGATCTGGATGTCATTTTTGTAACTAAAAAATGGTTCACAAAGTAATTCCACACTACTGAGGACAGTAATTTTATTGTCTAGCAAAGCCGAGATGATGTCATACCACTACATCATGGGAAAGGATCTCTGCTACTCTGTGGCACAGGGCAGGGTTTATTAATAAAGCACTAATAGTCTAAATAAAGAATAAATACAGAGCATTACAGAGTCCACAGGATCGGACATAGGATGTTATTCTTGGCACACTGAGCAAAATGTATGGATACATGATTGGTAGACTAAATCAAATGTGCCTGCTGTATTTAATTCTCAGAAAGTAGTCTGGAATGCTGAGTTCATTTGCATTTTAATACTTGTTAGAAAAATAATGGTGAAAAGGACATAAAAAGCGTATAGAAGACTGTTGATCTAAATAAGGTCCCACACAAATGAGGAAATCAAGTGTTAGATGGATGGATGGACACAACAGGCAAGAACCCATTGACTGTTAGCAAGGGAAGAACAATAAATGGTGAGGCAGGTTCAATACACCAGAGTCTTTCCTTGTTAAGGGGTCCATGACAGACCCTTGATCCAGTATAGCAGCAACAGTTCTCCATTTTACTCCCGCAGGTTCTAGACTGAATTTACCATTTTACTACTAGCCAGCCAAGGGTCCCTCTTACATGAATCAACATTTTTCTTTCTGTAACATTAAAAAAACTAAATATTATTCAGAAAAAGTGCTAGAATGGGAGAAATATATTGGCCTGGTGTGGGGTCCAGAAAAAAGCTTGTGTACCAGGACCCTTTACAGTCTGGTTCTGCCATTTCCTGTTCTCAGAAATTGTATGTATATTTCAATATTAGGTTATAATAATAATAATAATAATAATAATAATGATTACAGGAAACTTCATCTACATAGAATGAAAATTTGATTCGGAGAAGCAGGTTACCAGTCCGTCAAGGATGAAAATTCCTCGAAATGAGCGAAAAAAGATATAAATAAATAAATATCTAAAGAGAAGAGCACATATTAAGGCTTCCATTCATAAAACATCAGATAAAAAAATCAAGGAATTTTCTCCTGTAAACTATATATAATCCATTATTTGAACTACTAGCATATTACCACAGGTACTGGATCATTTGAATAGAATCGCTTTTTTAGATTGGGAAGACATACATCTCCTAGTTTGTGTTTCCACTGCCTTACGTGTGACTTGCTTGCCTTTCGTTGTGTGGTAAATACATATGTAGTTATCACTGATAAATTATTTGTCTTGTTAATTATAAGGAATTGCATACTGAGAAAAAATATAATGTATTTGTAGAATTTAGGAGAATCCCAATCTACATATTGAATCAATCACATTTTCCCAGAGTGACCCTTAAACGGAATATAGGAAGGAAGGAAGTTCCCTTCTTCTCACTCTTTTTGTGTCCCTACAGCAGAGCAATGTAATAATTATGTATATCTTATGGTCTGACAATGAATAATGTGTACACTACTTTTTTGTATAATGTGTAAATAATATGGTGCAACAATTAGTAATCGGCATATTAACTTTAAGCACAGAGTATAAGCAAGAAATAATGTGTACATGGAATTTATATATCTCCCCTCATCCATCTTGGAATACCACTCTTGTTCCAAAACAATAGTCTAACGCTGTGCCCCCCCCCCCCCCCCCATTAAAAAAAAAAAAATTTTTAATGGTTAACTATATTATTTTAATTTTGACAGGATATTACTGTACCTGATTCATTTTGGGATTAAAAACGCCTTTGCCTATCCCTGGCCTGAGACCAGGCTTAATTTTTCATCTAAGTATGCGTGGGACAGACAGGATTCTACATATAACCCCATCAAACTGATGTGCCAAAGTGCCACTATACCCCTATTAAGCTGATGGAAAAGTCACCTCCTAGTTTATGAGAGTTAGACCAGCAGTTGCCATTCTTGAGTCTTCTAATGAGTACACTACGGTCACAGCACTATCTGCTGAGGTCCAGCCTCACACGTGATACATTATGCAATAGTATCAGCTCATAATGCCAAGAAGACCTGCAGGAGAAACCCACTTTCCCAAAAACCTGTGAAAGTAGACACTTGTCGCTGATAGTGGTAAGTTCTGCAAGGGAGGTTTAGTCTGAGTCTCATTATCAATAAATGCAGACATTTCTCTCTATATATATATTTATATTAAAGGACATGTAGAGAATGTTCTACCCAATGTGTTTATGTCTGGAAATAAGGTGTTAATGTTTATAGTAATATTAACAAAGTGTCAGGCAGTAATTAACTTGACCTTGGTGAGAAATTGAAGTCTCTGTTCTGACACTGTTTCTCACATCTAACTCTGAATACGAGTACAGTTGAAGGAGCAGACGGATGCTGCCTGAGTCGAGTTTTTATTATGAACTGAAATAGGATAACATAATATAATTACAGCTCCTGTCTGTCACTGCAAGGCTCGAACACGAAAAATAACAACAGCAAGGGAAGAAGACGTGTCCATATCAACTAACGTTTAATGGATACAAGAGATGGCACCAAAACACAGGTAGAATTGATACAGAGATCCATTATCCCCAAGACAGAACAGATATGGAGAAGGATCAAGGGTCTACTCATGCACCACAAGCCAAAGTGCCACTAATGCCTCGGCTATAATTACCTAATGTGCTTCACAGGCTTTAAAAGCTTTGTGAGATGCAAGGACACATATCCCAACTGGGCACAGCTGCCAAATTAAAGGTCCTCAAAATATATAACACAGTTTTACAAAATTAGCATTAATCACTTATTTTTGTAATAATTACCACTGAAACGTACCTCTTGCACGGCTGAATCCTATATCTATTTCTGCTAAAATCACTGTCCTCGGAGATGTCTTCAAAGTCAGTCATATGACACCCCAAGAGGGGAATGAGGCTCCTCAACTCTTCCTGCCATCTAAAAACTGCATACAAAATGTAAAAGAATGAATGCTGTTGTTATAGAATGTAATATGGTTGCACGTTCTCAGAGGGGAGCATGGAAACTGCTGCAGATGGAATCAGCCCCCCTCCTGTGTATCCCCAGTCACTGGTGTCACGGAATTTAGAGTCCTTGGTTAAGTTATGTTCACTGTAAAATTCCAGGATAACTGTAAACTGTTTTAAAGTTGTAATAAAGGGACGACCCGTCCTGGGCCGGTTTTCGGATTCAATTGGGCCTACAAAATCCGGACATAATTGGCTGACATTGGTGGCACAAATCTTGCTTTTTTGTGTGCTACTCGGGTATCTCCAATGTGCCTCTTAATACGTCCACAATTCGGAAATCATAGGAGATCCCACACCAATATCTCCTGGCGGCCAACATCAGCAGAAATACATTAAAACTAAGTGGTAGCCTTGGTCCTCTCCATAGGCTTCTTTGCTATTATGAATATATCTGAAGTCAATGTGAGGATTTCTCTATAGCCGAAATATATTTATTTCCTCCAGAAATGTAATAAAATAAAAATCATTAAAAATAATAATTAAAAATGTACCATGATTTCATTATTTAAATACTTAATCATGCATAAAATCACATTTCATGTAGAGTTAATCACACCTTGCATTGTTTTAATGGGTATACTGGAGAGTGAATTTGCTACAGCAGAGAATCAAAGTTAAAAATTAAAATAAAACTGTGTCTGTCAGTCTCGGGACTGAACAAATCTGGCTGCCGCAGAGATTCCAGTTGCAAAACAAGTTTATTAAAGTCTTGTCAATGTCGTGGTACATACAGGCAACGGATTGCCAAGTAGTGACAGCACAGGAAAATCATCAGCTGAATCTGGAGGGTACAAAGGTTACTGTTGCATGCATTTGTGAAATAATGAAAAAAGAGCAGTCCTGGAGTCAGTTAGACTTGGGTATAAAGAGTACAGGATCCTGACAAAGATATACCCGTGCCTAGCTGATGACCTTACAGGCTTTAGGGCTTTTCAACAGGTTTGTCAAACTAAGGGTTGCAGCCAGGGCTATCTAATAACAATATGGGCATGTTCAGAATCTTCATTACCGTACTATAGAATTATTTTACATAGACAGTGGTAATTTGGGTTAAAGGAATTCTGTGGGTGTGACTGCCCCTTCACTGTATTAATTGCTCCCATTTCGGCTGGAAGGTTGTTTCATGCACCTACCACCCTCTCAGTAAACTCTGAGCCTCTATTTTTAGACCGTGGGGTCTATTCAGGTCAAGAATGTCGAGAGTAGTTCGTCTTGGGAGGTCATATTAGAATTTAAAAGCCATTGTGATGGATAATTTACCGCCAGACCATGCTCCCTTAATCCGGGACAACAGGACTCTCAGAACTCCACCAGCCAGGAACGACAATCATACCTCCCGAGTCACCCAGTAACTAGCCGAGACTCGGTGCAGGGTGAAAACAAGAACAGTTTTTAGTGAACACATAAAATACAATACATACATCATCACTTTAAACACATAACTCCATCAAATACATAATTACATCCAGGGCCGGTGCAAGGATTTTTGCCGCCCTAGGCAAAATAAAATTTGCCGCCCCCCCCCCCCATTATCATATTATTTTCCAATATCATGACATCACATGCTCCACCCCTTTCTCAGCATTTAAATTAAAAGAGAGTTAACAGAGTTACATGTTGCAATAAAGCCCCCTATTAAGAATGGTGGAGAATAAGTACCATCATTTAAGCCTCAATATGCCAGGATTATTCACCTCAATACCTCAAGATTATGCCCCGCAATATGCCAGGATTTAGCCACCCAATATCCCAGGATTATGCCCCACAATATCCCAGGATTATGCCCCGCAATATCCCAGGATTATTCCCCTCAATGTCCCAGGATTATGCCCCTCAATATGCCAGGATTATGCCCCTCAATATCCCAGGATTATGCCCCTCAATATCCCAGGACTTTGCCCCCACCATATGCCAGGACTTTGCCCCCACCATATGCCAGGACTTTGCCCCCACGATATGCCAGGACTTTGCCCCCACGATATGCCAGAACTTTGCCCCCACCATATGCCAGGACTTTGCCCCCACCATATGCCAGGACTTTGCCCCCACCATATGCCAGGACTTTGCCCCCATGATATGCCAGGACTTTGCCCCCACCATATGCCAGGACTTTGCCCCCACCATATGCCAGGACTTTGCCCCCACCATATGCCAGGACTTTGCCCCCACTATATGCCAGGACTTTGCCCCCCAATATGCCAGGACTTTGCCCCCACGATATGCCAGGACTTTGCCTCCCAATATGCCAGGACTTTGCCCCACGATATGCCAGGACTTTGCCCCCCCAATATGCCAGGACTTTGCCCCCACGATATGCCAGGACTTTGCCCCCACAATATGCCAGGACTTTGCCCCCCAATATGCCTGGACTTTGCCCCCCAATATGCCAGGACTTTGCCCCCACGATATGCCAGGACTTTGCCCCCACGATATGCCAGGACTTTGCCCCTACAATATGCCAGGACTTTGCCCCCACAATATGCCAGGACTTTGCCCCCCAATATGCCTGGACTTTGCCCCCCAATATGCCTGGACTTTGCCCCCACGATATGCCAGGACTTTGCCCCCCAATATGCCAGGACTTTGCCCCCCAATATGCCAGGACTTTGCCCCCACGATATGCCAGGACTTTGCCCCCACGATATGCCAGGACTTTGCCCCCCCCGATATGCCTGGACTTTCCCCCTTCCTTCCCTTACTTACCTCGTCGCTGCTGCTGCTCTGTCTCCGGTGCTGGGGCGCCTGTGGCTGTGAGGGAAGCGTTGTGCGCTCCCCTCCAGCCAATGCGCTTTCAATAAAGTTTGTTTAAAAAAAAAAAAAACTTTACTGAAAGCGCATTGGCTGTAGGGGAGCGCACAACGCTTCCCTCTCAGCCACAGGCGGCCCAGCACCGGAGACGCAGCAACGCCGACGAGGTAAGTAAGGAGGAGGATATTTTTTTTTTTTTTTTTGACACAGGGTTCCGGCGCCCCCAGCCAAAATGCGCCCTAGGCAGCTGCCTAGGTCGCCTTACTGGTGGCGCCGGCCCTGATTACATCACATATGGAAAGACAATGGTCTCTCCTGTTCCTCTCTGGGCAGCTAGGTTGGCGACTTTCCTCACCACCCTGTTATAAAATATGGTGATGTATAAAAGCAGGGTGCCCCTGGTCCCCAAACCCAGCATTTCCCCTCATCCCTCTCTTAATTTGGATTTTAGTCAATGGACCTCTGATTCTTCTTGTCCTGCTAGTTATTCTCCTTCTATACATCACATTAATATTTATTTATATAGCGCCTACAATTTATGCAGCTCTAGGCACAATGTATAAAGGTGGACTGCATTGTACCTCCTTTACTGTCTTGCATGTTTAAATGTTTTACCAATAATATGGGTGCAGTAGGTGCAGTGCACCTGGACCTGTCCATTTAAGGGGTCCATGAGAGACGTTGGACTGGATTCAATGCCAGCTAGTAAATTAAAAACTGGTGTTAGCAATAAATTAATGGACAATCTTGATCTAAAACCATAGTGAAAAACAGCAAAGGCAGGGACGAGGGAGGCTTCTTGGTCTAAGAGTTAATTGTGCATCCGTATTAGTTAGGTACAGCTGTTTGTTTTATTGCAGATCAGAAGATCTCCCCTCACCACGGCTCTGCCTGCAAGCTGGCAGCATGGGAAGCCGAACATGTGCTGCCTGTTCGGCTCCCGTGCGATATGACGGGGAAGTGCTGACAGGTCATGTGACCAGCGCTTTGATGTCAGACATGTGCCGGGTCACGTGACCTATCTGCACTCACCCGGTGGGGAGCCGAACAGGCAGCATGGCATTACACCATGCTGCCTGCCACTAGCCACCAGGGACCAGGGTAAGTCCTAGGGTGGGGGAGGGGATGAGGGCATGTAATGGGGGTGATAAAATAATCCTTTCTAATATTATTTTAAATACAAATCATGAAAAGGGTTACTTTCAAAAATATCAAGGAAAAGGTTATTTTAAATTTTAAAAAAATCAAGAAAATGGTTATTTTAAATAAAAATCAAGGAAAGAGTTATTTTACATTTTAAAAAAATCAAGAAAAGGGTTATTTTAAATTAAAAAAATGGGGGTGATGTGGTGATGGAGGCATGTAATGGAGGTGATTGGGGCAGGTAATGGGGGTGATGGGGACATGTAATGGGGTTATTGGGCCATGTAATGGGGGATGATGGAGGCATGTGATGGGTGTGCAATGTGCGTTATGGGGCATGTCGTGGGTGTGCAACGTGGGTAGGGTAGTTCATGAATTGTGTCTGCCTAGGGCAGCACAAAACCAAGATACAACACTGGATGTCATGGTTAGATGTTTGTTGGATTTAATGTCAACTCACGTTTCACAATATAAAAGACAAAATGGTAAGTCCGTCCCCACTTATATATAATTTGTATATTATTAGTACATTACTTAAAACCCTTCATTTATGAAAGAAAACCAGATATTTTTAAAATAGAGACTGTAGTAGTTGACAATAGCCACTATATGGAACACAGTGTATACAATTGTGAAGCTTGCACTGCAGTGTTTTATTCACTCAGTGCTCACTCATGAGTTTAAAAGACAGCTGGGCAAGGCTTGGGTCCAAGGTGGCACTGTACAAGGGGGCTGCTCTGTTTTTTCCAGATACGCTAACAATCATTTTGTGAACAGAGAGGTTTTGGTGACTCTGGGAAGCTGTTTTAGGCACAAAGGTGGAACTGGGAATGCGTTCAGGCACAAAAGTAGCACTGGAGTGGTGTTTGGACACAAAGACGGCACTGGGTAGCTGTTCTAGGCACAACGGTGGCACTCGGAATATGTTTGGGCACAAAGGTAGCACTGGAAATTTTTTTGGGCACAAAGATGACACAGGAAATGTGTTTGGGAACAGAGATGATAGTGTGAAGATGTTTGGGCACAGAGATACAACTAGGAATTTGTTTTGGCAAAGTGATGGCACTGGAAAGATGTTTGGGCACAGACAATGCACTGGAGTGGTATTATATGACAAATATTGCACTGGGAAGGTGTTTTAGCACACAGATAGCACTGGGAAGGGGTTTGGGCACAGAGATGGCATTGGGAAGATGTTTGGGTATGGAGATGGCATTGTCATGGTGTTGGTGGACAATGATGGCACTGGCAAGTTGTTTGGAGACAAAGCAGGCACTGGCAGTGTTTTGGTGGATAAAGGTGGCACTGGCAAGGTGTTTGGGGACATATGGCGAAAGCAAGGCGTTTGTGGGACAAAGATGGCACCAACAAGGTGTTTGGGGACAATGCTTGTGGATCCTAAACAGGAAGAGGGAAAGGAAAGGAAGGAGTGGGGCAAATGAAGATTAGTGGGAGAATGAGATGAGTTAGTCTTAGGGCAGCACAAATAAATACACCACTGGGGCAAGATAGAAATTTTGGACATTAGTGAGCGAATAAAGTACATTTCCACTTTAAATTAAAGGTTTTCTGTGTGAATTATATACCCACATTAAAGTACTCCTCTTGTCTCAAGAGTGTCAGATCTCACTCTTAATTACTGGGAATAAATAGTTAGTGTCAGGGTGATCACCACTTTAAATACTGTCACACTCTCATTTATCAATGACCATAGCGCTAATTGCTTATCTTAATAAACAATGGACAGCTGCCTTACTTTATAATGGTAATGAGAATTACTAAGCTGTAGAGAAAGTTCACAGTAGAACCCGCCATTATGCTATGAGAAAAAAATTATATAGGTTTTAATGTGAATCAGAAGCAAAATTTTATATCCTTCTACAATACGACTTACCGGGATTTTCCTTCATTCGGGAAACATGTCCACTACATGAGCTTCTATGACTGACTTGTAGATAGCTAGGCAACAACCCACCTATTTGTTCTGCAAAAGAGTTGGACAGCAAGGACAGTACCCATTCCATTTCCAGAAACAAAATAGTCCCACTTCCAGCACAATCACAGACTCACCGGCATTCTCCTTGATTCAGGAGGTATGTAAACTGCAGGAGATCTGGAGATGTGTTTGGAGAATTGGAATCCAAGGGCATTACCCATTCCATTTCCAAAACTATAATACTATGCCTCCAGCCAAAATAACAGACTCACTTGATCCATAAGATGTCCAGAGCAGGAGCTTCCATGATTGGTTTGCAAACAGGTGCAGTAAATTTGTAGCATGCCTCTGATTCTGACACAAATCTGTAAAAGGCACCTGCAATGGATACTACTTCTTAAGGGCAAAATGTAGGCCAAGAATGAAACAGTGAGTTGACGTAAAATTATGAATTCCGGAAATCTAATTTCATATTTCTCATGTCTCCAACCCATCGCCAGGAAAGGCGACCACAACAGAAGAGCTAAATGGAGAAGAAAAGATTAGGGAAGTAAGAGCTAAGTGGGGAAAAAAAAGTTAAGGGGCATTAATATTTCTAAATCCTGAAGCACTTGTCACAACACCAATGCAGGATAGGATAAATAGAGCAATTGCCCAGTGTTCCATTTACAGGAACATGGGATAAAGAGGAGGGATAAAAGTTTTGTTTTTTGTACCAATAGCTGTGTTTTATTTTGTTTTAGAGGAAAACTGTAGGGGAAAAATACACTACTTTGAGTTATTGATCTATAACTTGCAAAAAACAACAGAAATGTAACCATGGGCTATTTCTAAACTCAGGACAAATATTACAAACTATTTAGATGGGTTCCTTTTTACTGTGTGTAATCATGTAGACGATTTTTCAGGTCAAAGTTAGAAAAAGTGTTTTTTTTTCATTTTTCAATGTATTTTATGATTTTTTTAATTGTACATTATAAGATATGATGAAAATAATGGTATCTTCAGAAATATGGTGTGAAAACAGTATGGGTACAATGTGGGAACATTAAACAAGAAAGATTAAAATTACAGCTAAACACAAAAAACGCAGAATATTAAAAACAGTCTCCATTTTTAAGAGACTTAACTAACTGAATAAATAAACTCAGTAGCACAAAAAAAAATACATAAACGTAGAAATTAATGAATATTGCACACTAAATAGATGCAAACAAAAATAAATGTTCATCTTAGGTTAATCCTATAAAATCGGAATCATTTAATAATTTGGAGTCTGTGCCTTGTGCTATGGCACTCTCAGTACTGGCACCACCTATGTGTAAACAATTTAGCACCTGGTAAATGTTGGAAGTTGCACTCCTGAACATAAAAGATGTATTAAAAAGGTGCAATCTCCTTTATACTAAAAAAAAAAACAAGCATTCCGTTTTTTTTTGTTTTTTTTTTTAACTTCCTAACACTTTTGTGTGCAGGAGAATATATACATAACCCACCCAGAACCTAAAGTTAACAAAATAGACATGATCTGATAGATCGGACAAAGACAACAAACCATATACTCTAGGTGAGAAAAAAAAAGGAGATGGAAACTACGTCTGACTGAGAACAGACAGAGCTAAAATAGGCTGCCCTGTAGGATGTAACCTACTCTGGAAGGAGATCGCCTTTTTTGGGTCACTTGCACCATTACAGAGGAGACCACTCTATTGGCATATCAGACTGGTCTTGACCATTTGGGCAGTCCAGACCTGAATTGCCTGGCAATCCTCTTCTGCACTAGGAATACAGCAACCACAGATATATACGTTTTGGCCTATCCTAGGCCTCATCAGTGTGGTATAGCTGGTGTCCCTCTAGTTGCAGTGAGCAAGGGACCCATGTTGTCGGATAGTAATAACCATAAAAATATAAATATGGGTTATTAATTATGAATCATTAAAATATATGAAGAATTTATGATTCTTATATATGGGTCTAAACAAAAATACCCATGTAAAGCATTTGTTATGTATATAGAGAGCTTGGATGATGTTTTTACAAAAGTAAATACACTGCCGCAATTATTAATAAAATAATAATGAATTTATTAAAAATAAAATAAATATCAAAAGATAAGTGGGTTAGTGTAACAACAAAATACAATATCAATAGATATTAACCTAACTCACATGTATGACTTACAACAGACGTGAATAAAATAAAACATGAATTATGCATCTCTGTAGTTGTATCAACATGCATGTAGTATAATTCACTATGTAGTTACATTTCTGACCACAAGATGGCCATGCATTTTATTTAGATACAACCACACCTACATTGATAATGATTTGTAGTTAAAATAGTTAATGACAGAACACCATAATTACCTACAAATTACCAGCATATACTCTGCTTAGGTAAGATAATATACTAAATCATTTAACTACGCAAGGTGGCTATTTCATAATCTGCATGCTAAATGACAATGTATGCTTCCTAGCTTAGACTTTAAGAATAAGAATCTTAGATAATCTCTGGAGATTAGATATTACATATTTGGGTAAATAGGTAGACTATAAGAACTTCTGCTTCTTGGTAGTATCTACAGGAAATTCCTCTGGCTTCCTTCTGCAGAAAGGATGACTGATAAACATCAGGCTAAAACATATAGATCCATAAATTGTGGGATTTAAGTTTAATTTACCCAAATATATATGCTCATTACATTCATAAAAATTGAGATTATGCTAGAAACAAAGTACCACATTTATACATTACCAGTAGAGGTTGATTTGCAGTTGAGACTTTCCATTGAATAATTGTGGGATAGGAGTTACCCCTGGGATTTAGCTCAATGCTATGTGTATGGAGATGTCTATTGCTATAGTGAACATGTGCTATTAAAAGCCTCATATTCCCAAGTTCTCCCCAGAAGGAGAGAGACTCAGCCCTTTTCTAAAACATTCCCATCTCTCAACCCACTAGTGGCAACTCTTCCAAAGTCAATCTCTCCTTAAATCAACTAGGTATGTTTATAATAACCCTTATTAGAGTCTTCAAAACTAAGATCCAAATATTCTCACAGTCTTCAGCCTCCCTTTCTCCTCTTGTCTGTATATAGACACAGCTGTGTCTGCATACATACAATGAAATGTGGCTAGAGTCATAAACCTTCCACTAACAATGCCCACCTTATCTGTTCTGGCCTGTACTGAACATCTCCAGCACTCTTATAAGTAACAAATTTGGTTTCAGATAACAGAGTTAGAAATGTGGAAGACTTTCCTTTGTCCTCAGAGACAAAGAATAAGATGTGAACAGACAGAAGAATGTCCAAAAACTGACACATAATAGAGGCTGCTGGCATCCATCTTGTGATCCTTGGCTTCTGCGTTATTCATATGTACCAGTCTCGAGATTACTGTTCAATACCTCTGACAATGTCTAAGCATAGCCTGAATAACCCATAGTTACCCCCCCCCCCCCCCCCCAAAGAGTTGGGAGTAACATTTGACCAACAACAAACACTGCTAAAATAACCTGCCTGCATATACTTTGCTCTGGTATAAAAGCAGTTATCTCTTAATTTTGAGACTAAAAATAAAAAAAAATCAAAGACAATAAACCCACAATGAAAATAAAGTAAAATAAATACATATACAATATCTCACAAAAAAATAAGGCATAAAATGTAAAAAAAATATCAGTGGAAGCTGGAAAAAAAGTATATCTGAAAACATTTATTTAAGTAATTCTTAACTCTCCAACGGTCTGTTGGAAGAACAATTTGCTAGACTAAAAACGATTATGATAAATACAGAGATGGTTAGTTGTAAGTTTATACATATAATTGCTTTTGTTGGCAAACAAAAAATAAGAGCAATAAGTTCACATCCTGCACAACACAAGAAAAGCAGAAATCCCAATAATATCAATACTGCTCTGAATCCCTTTGTGTGAGTAGTGGAGAGCAGTATTCCATAGACCAACGCACTTCCCAATAAGTAGGAAAAAAATCTAAATGTAGTGAACACAAAGTATGGACTTTATAATAACAAATATTCTCTAGTCTGTACAAATACATTGCTACATAATTACTGTATAAGTAGAACAGAAACAAATAGTGTAATGTAGGTAAAATTACTGTTCACAAAAGGAATGAATAAAGGAAGATGTTTTATTGCTGTTAAAATACATTTTAAAAATATATAAATTATAAAAAAAAACATATAATAAATTAATATATTATAGATTAAATAATTATACATAAATATTAAAAATACATTAAAATAAATTAATAATAAGATTAAAACAATATTATTTATGTTATATAAATATATGTATATATATATATATTATTATAATATATACAATATAATAAAAAAACATTAGAAATCAATCTTCCACTGACATGATAACAGTTTTAACATGCCATAATGGCTTTTACGGCGGTATATAAAATAATAAATGATAATGTGTGCCGATATGTATATGTGACCATTGGCTAAGTGGCGTGTGTGATATGTGTATTTTAAATTACATAATGAGTTTATTAACGTTGTCATTTATTTCTTCATAATGTAATTAGCAGAAAATGACAATCATTAACTTTTTATTAATAATGTGATGTGTATGCAATATGCGTATTTTAGATTATATGATACATTCATTGACGTGGTAATGCCACATTTTATAGTAATAAATATCTACTTATGGCATGTTAAAACTATCATCATACCAATGAAAATTTGATTTTAATATTTGTTTTATTTTATATTATATTAGATATATTACTATGATATAAATATATAACTACAATATAATACTTTTTAAATATTATTATTACTATGCACATATTTTTATATTTATTGTTCTTAAAATCTTATTTTATGATATTTTATTTTAATATATTTTATCATTTTTTTAATACAATTTGAATATTTATTTATTTTCATTTTATTTAATTTCAGGCTATTTCAGATGCTGTTTGGTCACATTTTCGCAATAGTTGAAGTACTCTCACTGATTTCTACGATGGGATTTTGTCTATTTCTGTAACAGCCAAGGTCCTCCCGGAATGGTCCTGAAATAAGCTGAAGTCCTCCCTATAGTTGTCTATGGGGAGGACCGAGGCTACCATTTTGGCACCGGTGGAGGTGTGCTCCACTAAGCACTCCAATCCCTAACGGTATGACATAGCTGTCTGGAAGACTTTCTTGAACTTTCACATAAACTTAAATTGAAGCCATTTTAATCAGCAAGCTTTTGTTGACTTATTCTTTTTATATTTTCCATTGCACAGTTTTTCAGAATAAAATGGTATTTGATAAAAAAATATTCTTTGTGTAATCATATGCACTTTAGGAGGTTGAGGTTCTGTAACACGAAGGATGAAGCACTTAGCTATTTTAACATAATTTCCCATTGTTAGATGTTGATCTGTGCTGGGTTGGAACACATTGTCTCAAATGAAATAGCTTCTAAAACATAATGTATGAACTCAGCAAAGTCACAAGAGCAATCAAAAAGCATGGAATGCAAAAAAAAAAAAAACCCCGACATATGATTACAGAAGATTGTTTCTTTGGGGGTAAAAGTGAATTGTAAAGTTTTCCAACCAGAGTAGATTTAAAGTACCTGTTTTATCTATTGAATAATTAACTTGAACAATTTATAGACTAGAAAACATTAACATCAGTTTTATTCCTGCCAAATTAAGAGGTTTATATGTATTAAAATCATCTCCAGCAGAGGAAACGCTTCAAGCCAAAAATCCTTTTGAAATGCGTTGCCTATTTTGGGAGCCTCCTATATGGTTAAGGAGAAGACATATCAATTTTGAGTGAGTGTATAAACCAGTACTATATATAATAGTATCTATAATTTTATATATAGTTATTTTTAATCTTTTTTTGGGGGGGACAATATCTATAATGACTTTGTGACCACGGATACACGTGGGTCCTGAGGTTAGACAGGTTGAGAACCACTGCTCTAGAGACACGTTGCCTTGAGTGTCTCTGTACATACCTTATGTTGCATTTATAGCTTGTTTGTTTACAGAAGTGTCTGATGGTATTCATTTGCTCCACTATTTATTTAGATTTTCTTATTTGTTTTGTTTGTAATAAACATATGTTTTAGTAATATTTGTGTGAAATTTAATGTAGAGTTGTCCTTGCTTTTATTGTTCAAATTATTAATATTATACACAAACAGTGTACAAACAATAAATACATTGGAATTTCTATGCCTTTGTAAGTAAAGAGACACTGTCACCTAAACATTATATATACTGTGTGAAACTGGTACATGTATATCAAAAATCAGTCATTAAAGAGGGAACGAATCTTCAAATATTTTATATACCGTATTTGCTCGAATATAAGACAAGGTTTTTTTCAGAGCAAATGCTCTGAAAAAGATCCCTCATCTTATATTCTAGGTCGTCTTATAGTCTGACCTCAAATCAAGGTCAAACTATAAGACTGGAACAGAGCTGCAGGCGACCTGGATCTCTCTCGCTAACAGCCAGTGGATGTCTGCACAATGAGCGTAGACATCCTCCGCTGCTGCCCGGCACGTCTGTCGGGACTTCTATGATGAAGTCAGGACCTTACCGCTTCATCATAGAAGTCCAGGCGGAAGTGCCGGAGAGCAGTGGAGGATGACTGCGCGTATTGTGCAGACTTCCTCCAGCTGCCCCCACTAGCCACCAGGGCAAACAAAGACAACATTGGGGGGAGGGGGGCAGACAAAGAGAACGTTGGGGGAGGGAGGGGGGCAGACAAAGACAACGTTGGGGGGAGGGGGAGACAACATTGGGGGGGGGAGGGAGCGAGAGCAACGTAGGGGGGAGAGAGGCAGCGTTGGGGGGAGAGAGACAGAATTTAGCAAGTCGGGTGGGGGGGCATTGGGCAAGTCTGGTGGTAGGGGGAGCATTGGCACATAAAAGGAAATAAAAACAAGAAATGCATTTTTTATATCATAATATTTTATTAAAAAGCAATTTACATGTGAATGTATACAAGTTAAACTTTTTTCCTATAGGGTAGTCTTCTATTCAGGCTTTTAGTTTTTTTCCTAAAGGAATATCCAAAGTTTGGGGTGGTCATCTTATAATCAGGGTCGTCGAATATTCCAGCAAATACGATATATGAAAGGTCGTTTTCTTAGTTCTGCACTCACATTATATTCCATAGTTCTCTATCTTCAAAGAATAAATACTTTTGTGAAGCTGCTGCTTCACTCAGACAGTACAGCGACTGTAGGTCACTCCGAACGGTGTGACTGTGTGTAAATCATGCAAGATGGGAGTGAGGAAAGTATTTGTGAATGTGAATGAAAATGTGAATGATCATGCTATTATGAACAGTTAGGAAGGATGACAGTGAATCGGGAGTGAATGCAAATGTTCATATAAACAATTAGGAAGTGTGACTCTGTAGTAGGATGGAGCAGGCAGACAGTTAGACAGACACAAGATGTCAGCACTGTAGTATAAGATGGCTCACAGAACATGCTGAAGATTTATAGATAAGCTGTAGGCAATACGAGACCTTGTTATATAGTAAATTTGTATTTTTATGGTTTATTTACTCTTTAATAGCTGGCCTTAAAATGTATCTTTCCAACTTTAGCTAGTAATGGCTGATTTTTGACAGTTCACTCTTTATGCCTCCTGATTTGTGAAAATATTTGCCATTTTCATTATCCACTAAAAGAGCAATTGACAAATAAACTGAAAAAAATAATTGTATTAATTGCTGAGCTGGTAATATTCTCCAACTTGCTTGTCTTTCCAACTCTCCAACTATTAATGGGGTGACTAGCGCCCCAAATGTACTTTTTCTTGCAAAATTATATTCTAGCTTTTGCCTTGTAATTTTCCACCTAGTTGCATTTTATTTTGTACATAGTATACAATTCAAATTTGTCATATGCCACAGCAGCTGGTAGTAAAATACTTATTTTCCTCTACGCAGTATTTTTTCTCCCTTTTATTAGACTGTAGGTTTCCTTTGAGTGGGGCATGTTATACTACAGGGAGATGACAAGTGAGAAATTGCTGCGGTTTGATTGTTTCCTATATATAAATCTGCTGTCAGTGTCTTATTATTCTGAGCCATGGAAATGTGAGGTCTGTTCATAAATAAACTTGATCTTATTTATTTCAAGTATAGATTTGTTGTTGCTGCGGTAAAAGAAAAATGACATTACTTTGAATATTCAATTTACCAGTCTGTAATGAATAGTGTAAAGACATACAATGTGATATTGGGCTCCAAACAAATATGGTAGTACTGTAAAAAACAAAGCAAAACAAAAAACATATATAGGTGTATAGTAAAATATAAAAAAAATATAAAAACCCCCCCCCAATATTCTGCACCTTATGTGGTGGTAAAAGCAGCACCAAACCAAACTAGTGTTCCATTTCTAGTTAAACATACAAATAATACAACATGTTGAATCAGTGCTCTATCCCAACACTTCACACACTTAGTTACCCTTTATATAGAGGCATGGTTTCCTTCCACGTGTTATATAGAGGGGAAAACAAAGTAAAAATACAAAATAGTGAAGTATGTCATATACAACTAAAGTTGTAAGGGTTAAACCAAAGTCAGACCACTCACATTTGCCTGAGCGCTATGCTCAGTAAAAAAGGCATCCAGGGGCCCCTATAGGGGTATGGCAAATGGCACTTTCCCTCAATAGATCTTCACTCCAATGCAATATGAAAGAAAGGTAAGGGGAAGGGGACCAGGCATCAGTAAAAGACGTTTTAATAAAGTATAAAATCAAAAAGCAGAGATCTTACATTAAAAACAGTAGATTTCCAATGCATGTAAAAGTCTCTTTAAAGTGCTCCGTTTCTTGTAGCAGCCGGGTCTCCTCACAACGCGTTTCACCTACTAGAGGCTTTTTCAAGTGTCCCCCTTGCTTCTCTCTGGATTCCTTATATATCCTGCTGTCATGTGATGACATCACCAAGGACCCCCCCCCCACATCGTGTGTCACTTCCTGTGATGTCATCAGTACTAACAGTATCTCTGATCTTTGTAAGTAAAAATAAGATTCAGATTAGCCTGGTAAATGTTAAGAAAACAATATTATCTATTGATGGCAGATTACAAATTGGTACAAATATGTAAAAGAGAAGAGTAACACAAAACACAGATATAGTGTAATACTATTTCATAAATAGGAAATATAGATGTGAACCTATGATCATAATGGACATCTTCCAGACCTGGTCTGGAAGACTCCCAAAATGGGTGAAATGTGCGTTGACCACATTGCTAGTGTAGCGTATTTTTGCCAAAGTGACTAAGCATCCCTGTGTTTTGAGACTCTGTGGACTTAGGATACCAAGAAAGAAGATATCCGAATAGCACTCTGTTTTATGAACATAGGTTGGAATGTGAGTGTCACATCTCTCTGAGTGTGCATTATCTTTCTTTTACAAATTCAGTACAGCAACAAGCTGCTTGTATAATTAGGATACAGATCCCATCACATTACACCTTTCTAGCACTTTAGCGCACTGTCGGCTTTTATTAGTGTCAGGGATCTGTTATAGTCAGATATCGCAACCATTTTTTCAGACACTTTTATTAAATGAATATTTCAATTTGTGTATGATTTATACTTGCTTATGTTTTTATGTGTGATCATTTAATAATATTTTTAAATGCTTATTACACAGTTTTTTCCCCCTAATAATTGATACAGGATGTAACTAATTGGCTTCAGTGTGCTCACTTAAAAAACAGTTTTTATCCTCTCTTTTTTTTATATACACATCGATTTGTGTCCAGCAAGTTTTATTTATTTCTACACAAATTTATAGTTCATCTACACATTCTTATCTTCAAAATCACCATTATATTTATTTATATTTAGTTTTTTTTTTTTTTTTTATTATGTTCTTCATCTTGTAGTGAGCACGTGATTCTCACCAACACTTTTATAGACGTACACGGATATTTTTAAGTTTATACCCTTATTGGGTTAATATTAAATTCTTACACGGTTTGAACCCATCTTTGATAACTGGCCAGATAAATGGCGAATGACATTCAGTAAAATGTAAAACTATGAATTTGGGGTATAATAAGAAAAATGCAACGTATAGTTTTTTCTTTGGGGAAATTGACTAATGAAAAATATTTGGGAGTAATATTAATAGTAATAGACTTAACAGTAAGGACAATCAATAAAACTGACTCACGGGTTGAAGATATTATTCTTACTTTGTAACGGTCAATGATAAGACCCCACCTTGAATATGCAGTTCAATTCTAAGCATCTTTTATGCTCCATGGAACGATCATGGGTACCATGTTGGAAGCAAATGACGTTCTACTTATGGTAAAAGGCTAAATACAAAATATTACCACGTGAACATAGTGAAGCAAAAATAGGCTGATCACAAGGTACAGATTTGAAATTAAATTCCCTTAAAATTAAAATTCCCTTAAAATTGTTTGTCCTTCACTGCTTTATCTGACAAGCTTACTAAATGTAAATATAAAGTTCTAGCATTGTGCGCTCCTTCCTCATCTTACACAGACATGTGCATTCTGTATCATATTAGCGGGACTGATGATACAGCCGTGTGCTGAGGTTAAGGTAGGTCTAAGAGTTCTTTGTTGAGTCTCAATGGATTTTACTTGATCTCCAGTCTTATCTGTGTGAACACTTCATGCTGCTGTATCAAGGGTTTCTTGATAAAATGACCACGAAGATTTTGTATAACACATCTTACTTTCAGTGACAGTGAGACTAAAGAGGCAGTTTGAACACAATTTCTTCAGTTTTATTATCACAAGTGGCAGTGGTTTTTGGCGTATGTTTGCTTAGTTTGTTTTTAAGATGGTACCATATTTGCTTGAATATTTGACAACCCTGATTAAAAGGGCGACCCCACAAACTTTGCATATTCATTTAGTAAAAAAGAAAAAACCTTAGTTTAAGACTACCCTACAGGAAAAAAGTTTTACTTATAAATATTAATTCACATGTAAACTGTTTTTTTTCATATTTAATAAAAATTATGTTGACAAAAATGGATTTCTGTTTTTTATTTTATTTTATTTGCCAATCTGTCACATGCTTGCCCATGCACCCCCAGATTTGCCATCTGCCACCTACAGACTTGCCCTCTGCCCCCCAGACATGCCATCTACCACATATATTCAATCTGCCCCATTCATGCAGTCTGCCCTTTACATGACATCTGCTCCTCCAGACTTGCCATCTGCCCCCATACATTCCATCTGCCCCTCCAGACTTGCAATCTGCCCCCCATACATGATGGAATGCCGGGAGGTCATGTAACCACGGCATTCTGTCATCCAAGTCCTAGCGTAAGTGCTCCTGCCAGCTCTGCTGGGACCTCCATCCTAGTCTTATAGTCAGATCTCTGTTTGAGGTCTGATTATAAGATGAACTGTAATAGAAAATGAGGAGTCTTTTTCAGACATTTGCTCTGAAAAAAAAAACGTGTATTATATTTGAGCAAATACGGTATTATCAATGTAAAAACATTATGTATAAATTAGGCTCTAAGCACTGGAACAACATGGTAGTTCTGGACCAGCGGGGCAGTGCAGGCTCCTGACATCTATCAGGTGTCTGTTTAATACATTGGTAGCCAGCTGTATTTAGCACGAGGCAAACAAGGCAAGTGCCTAGAGTGGCACTTGCCTTGTATGCCTTTAAGGAACGGCACAAAAGGAAAAAAAAACCTTGCTTGCTGGCAGAGACGGGGGGGTCGGAAGATGTATGTGGGTGATGGGGCATGTAATGGGGGGATGGGGCATGTCCTGGGTGTGCAATGTGGGTTATGGGTGATGTCATGTCTGTGCAACGTGGGTAGGGGAGGTGCAAAATATTGTCTGCCTAGGGCAGCACAAAACCAAGATACACCCCTGGGTAGCCACATGTGTGGCTTCTTTATAAATTATTACATTTGAGAGGTGCACTTTTTGGTTTTCCAACTTGGAATTTTGACATGCAGTCAGACAGCAAGGTGTTAATGGCTCTTTATAGAGTCTTTGTTATACTGTAATAAATTACAGCAAAAAAATGTGCTGCTGTGCAAGATCACTGTGTATGCAGTGATCAGTGGCCGTGAAGGGGACGGGGAATGGCTTTTATAAAAGCCCTTTGTTATTAAAATGTTATTAAATATTATTTAAATTATTACTATTCAAATATTACATTATCTGATTTGTCTCTAAAACTATAATGAGGAGAGGGAAGCAGATCAATACTTGTCAAAGCAGGGCCGATCCTAGGGTCACGGGCGCCTGGGTGCAGGTTTTCCTTTGGCGCCCAAGGGTGGGCGTGGCTATATTATGAACTCCTCCCCTTTAGACATTTCTGTTCCAGACATGCCCATTTCAATATTGGGGAGAGGGGGAGGGAGAAAACTGTATTTTAATGTAAAGGACCAACGTTTATTTTAAATAAAGATATATATTTTGCCATAATACTGTGTAGTGGTTTTATTTATTTCTATGATGCTCAGCCAGCAACATGGGAGACTTTTTGCTGGCTAGCAAAATGAGTTTTAACTACCGTTCCCATGATTCCCAACCAGCCAAAGTCTCTCATTAGTCTGGCTGAGCATCATTGGAAAAGAAGTACATAAGGAGTGATAAATAATATTCCACCAAGTAAGTCACTCACGTGTCTCTCTCTCTCCCCATACCCTCATGGCTGTCTGTCTCTCCCCATACCCTCATGGCTGTCTGTCTCTCCCCATGTCTGTCTCTCCCCATACCCTTGTGTCTGTTTGTCTCTTCCCCATACCCTCATGTCTGTCTCTTTCTCCCCATTACCTCATGTCTGTCTCTCTCTCCCCGTACCCTCATGTCTGTCTCTCTCCCTATTCCCTCATGTCTGTCTCTCTCTCCATTCATGCTCCATGTCGGTCTGTCTCTCTCCACTCATACCCCATGTCTGTCTCTCTCGCCACTCATACCCCATGTCTGTCTCTCTCTCGCCACTCATACCCCATGTCTGTCTCTCTCTCTCTCTCTCCGCTCATACCCCATGTCTGTCTCTCTCTCTCTCTCTCCGCTCATACCCCATGTCTGTCTCTCCCCTCATCCCTCATATATTTTTCCATCTCTATCATTCTGTTCTCCATGCTGGCCTCTTGTACACACAGTCATACATAAAACACACACAGTCACACAAACACAGTTACACACTTAGTCACCCTCACAGACATACATTTACACAAACACCCTTATACACACTGTCACACACATACATAAATACACACAGTCATACATAAATACACACAGTCACACAAACACAATTACACACTTAGTCACCCTCACAGACATACATTTACACAAACACCCTTATACACACTGTCACACACATACATAAATACACACAGTCATACATAAATACACACAGTCATACATAAATACACATTCACACAAACACAATTACACACTTAGTCACCCTCACAGACATACATTTACACAGACACCCTTATACACACATACATAAATACACACAGTCATACATAAATACACAGTCACACATAAATACACACAGTCACACAAACACAGTTACACACTTAGTCACCCTCACAGACATACATTTACACAGACACCCTTATACACACTGCCACACATACATAAATACACACAGTCATCCATAAATACCCAGTCACACAAACACAGTTACACACTTAGTCACCCTCACAGACATACATTTACACAGACACCCTTATACACACTGTCACACATCCATAAATACAAACACAGCCACCTTTACACACTTAGACATAGGATACACTTGCACAGACACTCATGTACACACACTTACACAGACAGTAACACACACATAGTTATACACATTGACACACACATACACACTTATACACATACACACACACTTACACAGACAGTAACACACACATAGTTATACACATTGACACACACATACACACTTATACACATACACACACACATACACAGACAGTAACACACACATAGTTATACACATTGACACACACATACACACTTATACACATACACACACACACTTACACAGACAGTAACACACACATAGTTATACACATTCACAGACACTTTCACACTTTCTTTCTTTTTTTATTTTATATTTTAACACCCCCCAACCCCCCAACTGTTATTACCTCCTCCTTCTTGTTAATCCAAGCACAGAGCAACGGGGAAAGCTCCGCCCCCGTCGCGTTCTGTGATTGGCTGCAGGGAGGAGGATGTTCTCTATGGTGTCTTGGCAGAGAACGTCCTACTCCCGGCAGCAGCCAATCACAGAACGCGACGGGGGCGGAGCTTGCACCCATCGCGCTGTGCTTGCTTTAACAAGGAGGAGGACGGCAGGGAGAGAGCTCCCTGCTACAGCGCCTCTCCTCCCGTGCGCCTGGGCGCGGTGCACCCCGTGCACCCTCCCAGGATCGGCCCTGTGTAAAAGGCAATATTACTAAATATTGCCTCTGACTGTATGATAAGTGCATATCTGAGCACCTATCATACTTGCCAGCACACAGATCACACTGATCTGATGTGCTGGCATCCTGCAGTGCCCCCTAGAGCAACAGAAGTGAAAAAACATCACTTGTCTAATCTAAATGGATAAAACTAATGCCATGGCCTTCTCTTCAAACTACTCAACATCAATATGTAGATGTTGCAAACCAGAGCCATCTCTCAGAATTTACAGTTCTTTCTTTCATTCTTCTCTATTTTTAAACCCCTTTCACTGTGTGAATTGCATTTATTGCAGAAAACATTTCTGCTCTAGGCACAAGTCTTTCCTTGAGTCTCTGAGAGGTCTGCAGGGCTCACCGTAGCTAAGTAACTCAAGGTAAGAAAAGGAATTATATGGATGTGCACTTAACATGACTCAAAACACCAATTTATGTCATGTAAAACCACTTATGATAGTACTTATTCTTTCTTGGATATCAAGGGCAGATAAACCTTATGCTGTGTGAACAGGATATGGCTGGCAAGGGAACAAATTGCTGAAAGTAGGTATTCATGGATGCACACTATGTTTTGAATAAATGAATGTTAATGGTTGATTCCACCGGACTGTGTGAGCAATGTATTCTTAATAGTAAAAAAAAAACACTGGCCAAGCAAGGGAAAGTATTGTTGAAGAGTGCATTAATTTATAACGATACAGAGAGCGTCTTAAAAGAAATGTATGAGTCAGTAATATAAGTTCAAGCAGCGTGACACATTGTATCCCTGGAGGATACTTAACACCTTGTCTTGATATATATTGTGCAAGCCTTACATTGTATCCTTGCCACCAATACATGATTGCCAATGCAGAAGAATGTATAAAGCAATATTCTTCTTTATTCAGCATAAATTATGTTATATCTCGAATTTGGTCTCAAAATCTCTTGGCTGGGGCACCTTCGGGAGTTACTTTCAGTGGTTCTTACCTAACAACGATTTTACATATGAAGAGAAATATTTTATGCAAGTGAGCGGGATCTCCATGGGGACAATCATGGCCCTGAATCTTTTTTTTTAAATAAAGTGTAATTTTTTCTAGTCCCAGCCCCTTTTTTTTGACAACTTGATAGGTTGGTATCATGTTATAGATGATGTGATTTATTTTTGGATGGGCCCTATGAGTGACCTCTATAGATTCCATACATATGTACATAATTAATTTGGGGGGTTTCAAATTCACTTTAAATAGCAGTTGAATTGTTGTGTGTTATTCAGACTGAGAGATTTCTTACTAGAGGGTACGCCAAGCATGTTTAAAAAAAAAAAAAAAAAGCCTGTGGCAATTTGAACAGGGGCAATATGGGGGCTACAAAACCTGCTAATAATCAACAGCATAACAGGAAGTGTGGTAAGAATATTAGCTTCCTGTCTACCTATTCCCCAATATCAGGCAAAATTAATAATATAGACACTGACACATTCTTATGCAAGAGTCAAAATTGACTGTTTGTATCAGTTCTACTCCTCAGTTCACCTCATTTGCGTAATAAACTGGTGCAAAGTGACGTTATCCCATCAGTCACTTATAATACATCCTGCTTACCTGGACCATAAATGTCATAAATGTGGCCCACTGTGCCTGTTGTAATAATACTGGTTCTGTGAAGTGGCTCAATCATCCCTACGTAGTCAGGAAGGTGTAGATACATCAGTTTATTAATTGTGCCTCAGAATTTGTTGTCTATATTTTATGTTTCCCGCTCTCGTTTCTCCATTGGATGTGCTACAAGGCCCTAAGGGAGCGTATCAAAGTACACAAAACTGTGATACGCAATGTACAGAAAATGATAGGACAAAGAGAAGTGAAATCCTATGGCTGTACATTATTGACATGCAGGACATTGATCGCCATCATCATTGAAATTTTACTGTTTAGAAACTGTTCTCTGTTTGTGTTATTGGGCAATGTATCTGTGTAATTTTCTGCTCATTTATTTGAAGCCTCATTTTGGATTAATATGATCTGATTTTAGCTGGACTTATTGGGACTTGCTGGGGATTGGACAGTGGGGAGGGGGTGATAGGGTACATACAGTGGTGTATCTTGATTTTGTGCTGCCCTAGGCAGACAAAATCCGGGCACCCCCCTACCCAAGCTGCACACCCACGTTACACACCTAAGACATGCCCCATCATTCAGACTCACATCAAGCTCACACTCCCATCACACTCAGTCACACACTCCTACTCCCATCACGCACACACCGACTCCCATCACACTCAGTCACACACACTGTCTCCCATCACACTCAGTCACACACACTGTCTCCCATCACACACACTCTGACTCCCATCACACTCAGTCACACACACTGTCTCCCATCACACACACTCTGACTCCCATCACACTCAGTCACACACACACACACACACACACACACACACACACACACACACACACACACACACACACACTCTGACTCCCATCACACTCAGTCACACACACTGTCTCCCATCACACACACTCTGACTCCCATCACACTCAGTCACACACAGTCTCCCATCACACACACTCTGACTCCCATCACACTCAGTCACACACACACACACACACACAGTCTCCCATCAGCACTTACCTTTCATTGGAGGCTAGTGGCAGGCAGCATGGTCCCTCCATGCTGCCTGTTCAGCTTCCCGGCGATTGTGCCGACAGGTCACGTGACCGGGCGCGCGTATGATGTCAGCGCGCCCGTCACGTGACTGTCGGGACTTCCGTGTCGGCAAACTGCACGGGGAGCCGAACAGGCAGCACGGAGGTTTCTCTGTGCTGCCTGTTCGGCTCCCCGTGCAGCCTGGCAGGCAGAGCGTTGGTGAGGGGGGATCTTCCGATCCCCTGTCACCTCCGTCTCTGCCTGCAAACGCGGTCTATTTTTTTGTTTTTAAAGGGCCGGATTTGTTTTTTTTGTTAGTTTTTTTTTTCGGGTGCTGGGGGGCACTGCCGCCCCCCAAAATTTGCCGCCATAGGCATCCGCCTAGGATGCCTCGCGGTAAATACAGCACTGGGTACATATGGGGTATTTATGTTATTCTATCCAATTATCTTGTCTGTTTATCAATCTCCATACCTTATCTGTCAGCATGTCTGTCTAGCCTGTTTATCTGTGTCTGTCACTGATGATAACGAGTGGGCTGGTAAAGTTGCTCCATAGACCCCTAAACTGTAAATGGTAAGGTTTGCCAGCTAAACGCACAAAGAATAATCGGTAATGCCTTGTATAAAGTAATGTGTGTTTGTGATAGAAGGTATGCATCACAATTACATAAGATACAGACTTAGTTTTTTGGTTTTTTTTAAACTGAAGGAGAATCATTTGTATCACTTACAGTATATTCTTACCTGAAGGTTTATTCCTGGATATCTACTCAATGAAAAGTGAGCTGTTCTAAACTGATAAGTGAACAGCAAAAATAGCAGAGTTGTAAAAATTCTCCAAATCATTTGAGCTCGGCTATGGATGCCTGATTTTGGCAGTTCATCCATCATCACAGTTCACTTTTTAGGGAACAAAGCCCACTGTGGTAAATGTGTGTGTGTGATTGTAGCCCTCAGGGTTCAATCATTATTAATTATTAATCTAACACCTCTGGGCATGAACACTAAGCGTGTCTGGGACCAAGGCCTACAATGTGCAGCTTTAGCTTCACATTTGTAATAAGTAGGCTGAATAATAAGCAAATAACACATACAAATAGTAGGCAATGAAAGTTTATAATAAACCGGCCATTCACACTTCTATGGTCTCCACCAGGTATAACTGAACATAAATACAAAAAAACCTTGATGCCACTAGGAAAAAACACTGAAGACTAAAAACAAACAGAATAAGTGAAATGGACTCTGTCCTTATAAGCATTGGTTATACAGTGAAAGTAGAGAATAGAATTGATGCATACATTGTGTCTGCAGAATGGCACCAAATGCATAGAGCAATAGTGTAACTATTATAAACAGAAATACAGAATAACGTACTATTATTATAATACATTGTTTTGTATCGCTCCTGTTTATAGTAAAGTTACACAGTGGCTTGTTTATGTGTGTGTCCTTACAGGTTACTCCTGTGGGACGAAACTGATACACCATCATTTTGATCTATCTGTTTATCTTCTGGGATTTGAGGAAACCGATTGGATAATTCACAGTGTGTTTCCGGGGACTGTACCAGAGGAACAAGGTCTATGTATTTATTATTGAGGTTCTGGTACATGACTTGAAGGCCTACATAGAACTCCAGCAGTTTCTAGTTGTTTAGGTTTCTATTAGGTGAAAAGCTTGTCTTATGAGTCTACGTCTCTGTTGTACCATTACAAAGTGACATGTATTTAGGCGGGAATACTCTGTGACAGTCTATCCAAGTTCAGAGAATTTAAAATGCATCAACTACACAATGAAACTACTGAGTAACAGCATCAATGTTACAGGCAAATTAAGTAAGAAGGTCGGGGTAATCTATAGATTCCTCTCTACTTGCTGTCAGAATACCAATTCATTGACACCCGGGGAGCTACCTTTCCAATACATCCTGGTCTAAAGGACACGTACCTGAATAAAGTGCTTCTTGTGGGAGGATGTAGAGCCTAAATATATCACTGGCACAACAGTCATATTTTAACATATATATATATAAATATAAAAAAAAATGATGAATGAGAGATGTATATAACCAGCTCGTACACAAGATAGCTCTACAATACACAGCAAATTTACTTAGAGGAATTGGAAAACTGCAGATTGCCCCGAATATCCACATAAAATGTATTATGGAAGAGATAAAAGGTAACATTACATTAATGTCTATTTTATAGCACCAACCTTTTATTCTGGTGACTGTTACAGAGCTAAGATCAGGATTACAAACGTAAAGGACAATTAAACTTTGAACCCTTGCTTCTCCCAAGTAATCCTGATGTGTATCTTTAAAGATACACGTGGCTTTACTCCAGGCTCTGCCTCAGAGCTGAGGCTGGACTATTATGGTTTCAGCGAGGGTCGATCAGCCAAAGTGACCTAATTAGGGTAAACAAATGTGGGTCTAAATAATTTTAACTAGACAGAGACAAGGTGATACACACGGTTGGGAAACCCCAAATCACAATCTTACAATTTATTGGGAGCGGGGGACAGGAGACACATAAAGTGTAATAAAAAGACCTAACAGAAGCAGAAGGTGCATTCAGGCAGGGCTGGCGCCACCATAAGTTTGTCTAAGCAGCAGCCTTAGGGCGCTGCAGCGGGGAAGGGGTGCCAGCAAAGAGAGCGGCCCATTATAAATAAAGAAAAATCTGTAAAAAAAAAAAAAAAAAAGTGTGGGCAAACGGGGCAGCTGCCCAGGGCCCATTCATTCCTCGAGGCCCAAAGCAGCTGCCCGTGTGACTGTCTCACACAGAGAAAGTCACAATAGGGCAGCAGCTGGCAGTCTGCATCCAGCTGATGCGGACCCGGCTTTTAGTCACAGCCATCAGAAATGACGGCAGAGTGTGTGCATGAAACACTGCAGAGAAGACTGGCAGCATCCAGGTAAGTACTGGAAGAGGGGGAGGGAAGGGAGGGGGTTATCAGTAGATATTAATGAGCAAATTATCAGTGGAATATTAGTGAGCAAATCATCAGTGGCATATTAATGAGCAAATTATCAGTGGCATATTAATGAGCAAATTATCAGTGGCATATTAATGAGCAAATTATCAGTGGCTATTAATGAGCAAATTATCATTGACTAATAATGAGCAAATTGTCAGTGGAATATTAGTGAGCAAATTATCAGTGGCATATTAATGAGCAAATTATCATTGACTAATAATGAGCAAATTATCAGTGGAATATTAGTGAGCAAATTATCAGTGGCTATTAATGAGCAAATTATCATTGACTAATAATGAGCAAATTATCAGTGGCATATTAATGAGCAAATTATCAGTGGAATATTAGTGAGCAAATCATCAGTGGCATATTAATGAGCAAATTATCAGTGGAATATTAGTGAGCAAATCATCAGTGGCTATTAATGAGCAAATTATCAGTGGAATATTAGTGAGCAAATCATCAGTGGCATATTAATGAGCAAATCATCAGTGGCATATTGATGAGCAAATTATCAGAGGAGAGTCTGAGCAGAGCTGTGATATGCTGAACACTGCCCAGCTGAGCAATTCGATAGTATTCACTGACAAGTAGCAAGATATGGCAATTTAATATAGATATCTAACATCTTTAATATAGATATACTTAATATGAATGAATTAAATATGGGGCCTATAATATGAATGTATTAAATATGGGGCCTATAATATGAATGAATTAAATATGGGGCCTATAATATGAATGTATTAAATATGGGGCCTATAATATGAATGTATTAAATATGGGGCCTATACTATGAATGTATTAAATATGGGGCCTATAATATGAATGTATTAAATATGGGGCCTATAATATGAATGTATTAAATATTAAATAGTCTGTTTGAGCTATTTCCTGCACTTTTACTCATTGAAAAGTTTTTGTTTTGCAGTTTTAGAACTTTTTTTGTTGAACAACTGTAAAAAAAAAAAGCACTTTACAAAACCACATTTTTTCTTCTATCAAAGAAATGTTAAACGAACACGGTAAGCACCAGAACCAACATGGCTTAATGGGGCACAAATAAAACGGATGGGGGAGGGGGTGGGGCTGCTCCAAAATGCACCTTCGCCTGTGTAGAAAAAAAATGCTTCCACCGGCCTTGCATACAGGGAACGGTGTCAGATAAATGGGTAAGAATGTGGGGGGGAAGGAGAAGATGGCAGATGGAGCATGGAAGGAAATTCTGAACAAAATGTAGATTGTAAAATGGAATGGCATGATGTGGGTTGTAAGGGAGATGATTACATGGTAATTAGTGATAATAGCAGGCAGATGGAGAATCCTGCTCTATTTATTTATAACGAGTTTTATGAGGAAGAATACACTGAGATTTCATAGGGTTTTTTTAAAGAATGTTATGGGGGCCCAAGTCCATCATGATATTACACAGATCTCCATGTTTATACAAATAGTTTGTGAAAAGCTCATATGAGGGATATACACATTCATATATATGAAACATTATGTACAAGGACATGCATTTATACATATAGGGAAATAATAAGGAAAACATACATACACATTTAGAATATTGTAACCTAATAACTGATATATTTTATATATTAGGTTTGAAAAGGCAAGGGGCACAAATACTTTTAAATTAGGTCCTCTTTATTCCACAGGGGGGGGGGGGGTGAGGATGGGGGGCAGGCATGTTACTAGGTAGAATGAAGAAGACAAATATTTCTGTGCTTCTATTCAGCAGGCAATAGAGGAGCAATCGCTTATGGATTGTTTTTAATAGTTATTTTTTGCCAACATTGTAGTTAGAGAGGAGGGGGTCCCACTGCTGAAGACTCTGGCGAGGGTCCATAAAAGGCAATAGTTAAACATCACCACCAAAGTTAACCAAAAGCAAAGAAACAAAACTGAATTGATAACTAAACTGCAAGAATCAGACATTAATAGAGGAATAGGGAAACATTTCTCTTTCCATCTCTGCTGTTAACAACTGATTTGCAGTTCACTTTTAGTCAGTATTAACCTATGCCCTGTGTAATAAACTGTGAGTAAAAAACTACAACCCAAAAAAAATATATAAAATATATATATATCAAGCAATTCATGCAAATTATGGTATTGTGTTTGGATATCCCAATGCTGCCATCTAGTGGTCTGCTCTGTGCACCAATATTTAGTAGAATATTCTAAAAATGACATTCAGTGACAGAGCAATTTAACTAAATGTAATTTTTACAGAAAACTACAGGAAATTAACATTCTTTGTAAAATAATGAAAACACTGTGAATCCTGATTTCCAATGAAGTCAACAGGGATCATTATTAATGTGCTGCTTTCGTTAAAATGCATGAAGATTTCACTTAGCAGTCCTATTAATTGTTGCGGCTAGAATTCCACGCAATCGTTCTCATTTTAAATAAGTTAATTAGCTGTGGTATTGAAGGTAACACTGGAATTAGCTGGTGAGATTCCAGCACTCTGAGCAAGTTACAGTTGGCTCTTCTGCAGGCACAATGACGGTCACAAGGATTTCTTGTGTATAATGCTTTTTGCTGGAAAGGAGTTATGTTTTTATATATATTTGTAGTGGTAGGAGTGGTTTAACCACTCACAGGCACTGTAATGGTTAACCCAGATACAGTTCCTCTCACTCTGATTGGAAACTTGCACAATTTTGAACAATTTTCAGGAGCATGGATTGGAAGCTTATCTCATAGTTAGTGAATTTCTTAAGTTATGTTTCAAAAGAAAAAAAAAATACTCCATATGGTACCATCTCATGGTACCATATGGAAACGAGTACATTGAAAAATAAATTTCATTTACTGATGGTGCCTCATATGCCATGAAAAGGAGACAGTGTTGATCAGAGTTTGAATGCATGAGTCTCTTAAAAAGGCATTAAATCCTCCATAACAACTTCACTTCTGTCAGACTGAAATAGCTTTTGAAAGTCTAGGCGACATCGTAGCCGCGAAACGCGTAGTGCTGCCCCTTTTTTTTAGTTCACAGTGATCTGTAGTGAAGGACGTTACACTTGTTGCTACTTTCGATTGCACCCTGCTCTTTGATGTGTACTGTGAGCAGCTCTATTTTTCCGTTCGTGTATATATTTTGGTAGCGCCAGTTTTGTCACCATGTTTTGTATTTCTACTGTGTGCAGAAGTGAGACAGAAGTGGCTTAGGGTCTAGTCCCTCTTTAACCGGTTCCCGCACAATAGAACATTTGTGTATGTCTGGAAAAAAACATATGTCCTTGTGCACCATGTGTTTACGTCTGATCAAAATGAGCTCACTCCAGCCAGATCCTGGAAGAGGACTTTGCCTCAAAATGAGGCAGTCTTTTTGGAGCTTGCTCGGAGCTCTTTCAGGGCTAAACCCAATCACAGCGATCATATGCTGCCTGTGACAAAGCCGATTGGCATTTGCATGAATTCTGCTAACAGTACACAGCTCATTTGTAGTTCTATACTACATTCTAAATTAAATACAGGTAACAGAGACCCTTTGAGAGGTGTTAACGTTACTATAGGGTTGCCCCCCAAAAAAACAACAGAAAAAACATGAGGGAGTGAAGCAATGACGTTATTTTAGGTTTCCCAACAGGTCTCTTTATATAGATAAAAGGTGATATATGGGATCTCTATGACTTTGTACCTCATTGTTGCACTTTAATAGAAATCATTTAACACCTCTGGAAGAATAACACAATCTAGAGACAATGATACAAAATATTATTCACTCTATATTTAAGATTATGTGCAAATAGACAATATATACATATATATTTTACAAGGCAATTCTGCAGTACATATAAACATATATGCAGTATTTGAAAATACAGGATTTATTTAAAAACAGTGAAAAATGTTACAACTTTCTCCCAGCTTCATTGAGAATCCATTCAATGCCATCTAGTAAACCAGAAAGAGTGGAAACCTCTGTGTTTTGCACCTGTAAAAGATAAGAATGTGCAAATTCATTGTTATCCCTTAAGATTAGAAGAGTCTGCATCAGTGAGTGAATGTTCTAAATAACATCACTGGGGCATTCACTTAATCTTCCGTAACCAGCAAGTCACCTTATTTTAAAATCCATTTAGAATTATTATTAGGTATATTAAGGTTAGGTTAAACGTTTTCCCTAGCACTCCATCCAGCACTTTTTTATGTGGAGATCTGACATATCTGAATATATACCCGTGGTGTGTACTGTTTTTGTAATACTTTTGACTCAAACTTCACGGAATACTTTGGTGCTGGACAAACAAACCCCCCACTATAAATATACCACTTGTCATATAATGCAAATACTGCCAAACCCACAGAAAAACCTTCATTTAAAGCAAACAAAACGCACACCATATGTTTGTGCGTGCATTACTAGACATTTTAAAATCCATTTAGAATTATTATTAGGTATATTAAGGTTAGGTTAAACGTTTTCCCTAGCACTCCATCCAGCACTTTTTTATGTGGAGATCTGACATATCTGAATATATACCCGTGGTGTGTACTGTTTTTGTAATACTTTTGACTCAAACTTCACGGAATACTTTGGTGCTGGACAAAAAACCCCCCACTATAAATATACCACTTGTCATATAATGCAAATACTGCCAAACCCACAGAAAAACCTTCATTTAAAGCAAACAAAACGCACACCATATGTTTGTGCGTGCATTACTAGACATTGTATCATTTGGATTTTTTTTTTTTAAATTACAATTAAAATGAACCGTCAACCATATTTTCAGGTAATTTCTTCCTTAGTATGATTGATGCCCATATACCAGAGTGATCTCTTCCCTTTCAAGATAAATATGAATAATCCTGCATCTCCACCCCATTCTTTGACACCCCGGCTTCTATAACAAGCTTTGGTGCGAGAGGCCTACATGATGATTGAACCATGTGGCACAGAACTCAGGAATCCAATTACTAATGAACTACATCTCCCATAACTGCCTTTAAGAATTGCAGAGGATGTTGTAGTTTATATGTTGATCTTTTTAACAAATCAATTTTTATAACATATATTATGTATATATTTCAGCCAATATGTACGGCATACAAATAGGAGGAGTTACTTTTTCCTTTTTGTAGAAGGAAAGTAAAAGGAAAAACCTCTCATACCAGTGGAAATCTAGGAGAAGTTTTCCTTCTATTATTTTATCTTTAGCTGTACAGTTCACTAATATCTCCACATGAGAGTATTATTTTGCCATTAATAAATAAAAATATAGCATACCATCCACGGTCGGTTTAACTTATCTAGGCACAATTCATGTGCCATGTAAACACTCGGAACACGTCTGTTTCCCGGGTAAGAAACACAAGATAAAACCAGAAATGGCCTCTTCAGTGGTCCAAGCTCTGGGTCCGTCATAGTTAGTATTCGTGCGACCTCATTGTGGCGATTGTGTTCTAAGCAAAAGGATACAAATGTATCAAAATTAGAATGCCGTATGCAATATTGGGCTTCATACCATTCTGCAATGTTTATGCTACTTTAGTGCTAGTACACGTTTGGTTACAGAATGTTTAAGGTATATTTTTAAAGCAGCAACAAAACCAGTAACAACTTGATTTGAGGAAAAGTTAATGTCTTACCCCATGGAGTAAATGCCACCTACTGAAGATGGATATATTAAATGGATTTACCTTGGCGACAGTGCTCAATGACAGTCAGCAGCTGCAAGGGCTAATAAGACATTGGCATGTATAAAACGGGGTACTGATTCATGGGAGGAAGATATAATCTTGCCTCTTTATAAGTCAATGGTAAGACCTCACCTTGAATATGTGGTACAATTCTGGGCACCAGTCCTTAAAAAGGATATTATGGAACTAGAAAAAGTGCAAAGGAGGGCTACAAAATTAATAAGGGGATTGGAGAATCTTAGTTATGAAGAGAGACTAGAAATAAAATTAAAAAATTAAAAAGTTGCATTTGTACACACTAGAAAAATGGCATCTTAGAGGGGATATAACATATAAATATGTTGTGCAGGGCCAATATAAAAGAACTCTCAAGTGACCGGTTTATTAACAGAAATGTACAAGATATCATGCCCTGAGACTAGAAGAGCCAAGGGTTTCATAGACAGCAAAGGAAGGGATCCTTTTTTGGTAAGGACAATAAAGATATGGAAGTCATTGCCAAGAGAGGTGGTGCTATCAACTACAATAGACGCCTTCAAAAAGGGTTTATATGTGTTTTAGAAATACAGGACATACAGGGTTATTAATAATAATAGAATACAAATTTATATTTTAGAGCTTCTTGATCCAAGGAGAAATCTGATGGCCTTTTGGAGTCAAGAAGGAATTTTCCTCCCTAATAAGCAATCCCCCCCCCCCCAGCAGAAAATTCAAAATGTTTTTTTTCCCCTTCTTTTGGATCAAGATAGATGGACGGGTTGAACTGACTTAGGTCTTTTTTCAACCTACATTACAATACTATTATGTTACCTCCAACTTGCACACAATGACTCAAGCTCATTTACAAGGCTAAAACAGGCATGACGTTTACTTACATACATTTTGTTGTCTAGCTTATAATGTGCGTTAGATAGTATCGAAATGCAAACAACAGTGTCCCTTTTAAATGGAATCACCATCTGCAACGTCTGGATTTCATTTCATCAGAATTTGTTACAAGACAGCAATAATAGGGATTATGCTGCCAAGCCCAAACATATTTGGCTCTGGAATGCAGTGAGATTAATGAAGTGGGACAGCCACAGTGTAACTTGCCTCGGTTTGTTTCAGCATTTGCCACGTAGATGAAACCGTCAACAACTCTGCACACCTCCTTCACTTGTGGGATTAGTGTGAACGGGGGTCCTGCGCGCTCCCCATCTATGTCACCGGTTATAAACATTTTATTAGTTGCCGAGTGGCTCACTTCGACTCGAGCTCGATCCCTCTCTGATCTACAAGACCGAAATCAGCACAATGACACATCAACATTACAAAAATATAGAACATAGATTGAATGAAATCCAATCTACACAAGAAAATATTTCAAAAGCTGTAGTGTAACGTGACAGCGCCCCCCCCCCCCCCCCCCCCAGAGTCTTACGTAAAAATAACCCAATAATCATATCTTTGTGCCTCAATCAGAAAACGGCCTAGTGCCGAGGGAAGGCATTCATCTGCCGTATTGGGGCCCATGTGGGGAAATAGGGATTCAGCCTTACCTTGTTGTGGAATACAAGGTTAAGATGTTAAATCTGTGTTGATTGCCAAGTTGGAAAGTCACACCTGAGCCAATCCCTGTGTGAAAATAATGAGACAAATTAAATAAATTATTTTTAAAAATGTATTTCTCGTGACTAATTATATATGTATTAAGGCAATTTGGCCTGTAATTGTGGGAGGTGCTTGTTATCCACTCCTGGCCTACTTAAGGAACACCCCTTACCTTGCTCCTTACCGTTCGAGGTCAGCGTTGAATGACCCTCCCACCACACCACATTATAACATGTATTTTCCTTTTTCATTTCTTTTCCTTGGTAAGCCCTCTTCTTTCTCAGGCCTACCTCATCGTCGGTTCCGGCACACCACAACCGACTTGCTCTTTTTACTATCCTACATTTCATTAGGGTATTTTACTCTGTACTATCATGAGCACCTAACACAAATATATATATAACATACATACATACATACATACACACACACACACACACCAAAAAAGAACAGTATATATTACACTGATAAACATATACAAATACATAATAGCAGGGTCTAATATTTTTAGCAAAAATTATTCAATTCTTATTAAGCTGCAAACATAACATTAGTTCTCCTGTACAGACAGTCAGACCATCAGTTAGCCAGCTGGTCTAATAATTAAATGACAACCGCTCAGTGTGGCATTATGAATAATAAAAGATTGGGGGTAAGTTTGCAGAAATTAAAGTGCAAAATAGCCACAAAAAACTTACTGCCCAAAACATGAAATATCCAATTTAACATTTAATAACACTGTTACATGTAAATGTAGAGATACAGACATACATGGAACTTACAGACAAACTAAAAAATCCAAAATAGATGTAAGACAGAAGCCTCCATCTTTCTGATTAAAAAGGCTTTTGAATGACGGCCCTATGGTCCATAACTGCCAAATACACCTCTAGCTAGGGAGGATACGTTCCTCTCTGCCCCACCTACACAATGTATTTATTAAATTAAATCTATTGAGCCAATGGCATCGCCTGTCATTCTTGCAAGAAAAGGTGGCTACACTACACACTAAAGCAGTGCCAGACTGAACTACCGGGACACCGAGGGATCTCCTGCTAGGCTGCCATGGTTGTTTAATCTCTCTGTGATGACACATTGGTCAGAACAAGCAGGATGGCTCTGAGCATCAGACCAGTGCCATAAGGTTTCTGCATTGTGCAAAATTAAATCACCGGCCAATCAGAGAGCTGGTCTGTTGGGAGGGGCTTCACTACTTGTAACGTGTTTCCGAAGTGTTGTGGGATTATCCTCAGGATTCCAGAAACTTACCCAGGCTGATTGATCTCTGATCTGCTCAGGATACGTTAACAAGAAACCATCCTTTCACTATCAATTGCCTTATGGAGGAGGCTGGTACTACAGAATCCCCCTTGTGTCTACTTTAGTTCACAGGTATTTCAACATTATCATCTGGCATTATCATTCTGTATTCACTTTAAGGAGTGTTTCTTGACACTGTCTGTGTACAGAAAGGCAGTGCTCCTTCTAAAGTTTACATACACAATGGCTGTATGTCCCTAGATGGATGGATGTGTACCCACATTTCACACCCATTTCGCACCTTATGTGCTCACAAATCACCCTTTTCCCTATGTTTAGCAATGTCCCTGCAATTCTCTTTATTGAGTAGACCCTAATAAGTTTCATTCCACAGCTTTTGATTTACCCAGATTTGAATTGCGGCAATTTCTGCTTACCATGGATTGGTTTCTGAGGTAGGCACATAATTGAGACAAGATCTGGTGAAGTCATCATGCAAGCAACCAGTGAGTCATCCATTTGCTCCATGCCAGGGCCAAACATTGCAAAGCGAGGATCTCCATGCATCACCAGAGACTGGAAAAAGGAGGTGACTGCACCATAAACAGGGTGTCTGGGCCGCACAGCTTTTCTGTTCCATGGACAGCTTTTCAAATATCTAGAAGCGAGATAGACACACACATTACAGAAGTCCTGTAGATCAGAGGACAAAGGATAACGTCACCAATCCTATTAAATTTTAAATCAACCGGTGTAGAACTCAGAGGTTCAGAGCTACATACACATTTATACAGGTCGAGTATCCCTTAGTTGCCGATTCCGCACACCCAGATTGCAAGGGCACAACAGTTTATTCAGTGCCCCGCCCCATCAAGCTGCGATATAGGCTTTCCATGCTGGTCAGATTCTCCCACACGCACAAAGGGAAATACAATGGCACGTGTGCTGGCCTGACGCACCAATGGTAGGGTCCTAATGATGCCTCGCATCACAGCTACATCACAGTAACAGTGATTTATTTGCTCTCTACAGTATTTGCATTGATACTACTGTATTTCATGAGAGTCTTTAATATTGATCTTCTATCTTATTGATGAAAATAATCCATTCGCTAAAATACTTCTGGTCCCAAGCATTTTGGATAAGGGATACTCAACCTGTATAATAAATAAATGTCTGTTATTGTTGCCTCAATTGAGGCATAGCACAACTCTATCATCCAGCTCGATGGTTTTTTCCAACACATGCATCAGAGACAGCAAAGTCTCCAGCTATTCATGATACAAGTAGGAGCAGCACACGATACGAGGGGCAAATATTTAAAAGTATTATCAGGAAGTGTTGCTTTACTGAGAGGGTAGTGGATGTATGGAATAGCCTTCCAGCGGAAGTGGTAGAGGTAAACACAGTCAAGGATTGTAAGCATGCGTGGGATAGGCACAAGGCTATACTAGATATAAGATGGGGAATGGGAGACTAATAAAAGTATTTAGAAAATTGGGCAGACTAGATGGACCGAATGGTTCTTATCTGCCGACACATTCTATGTTTCTATGATACAATCTGCCTGCTAGACTGCAGAACTTATAAAGATTAAGTGCACATAAAATAACATGATCATTTATTAAGAAGGCAAACAAATGGAAATTACTCCATTTCTTAAAGATATACACCCCTGTATGATATGCCATATTTTAAGCATCTTCTGGACTCCTGCTTAGGTCTATGGTCTCCTTCAAATTGTATAGTGCCTGTGATGTTATGACAGAATAAACAACTTGGGTTCTAGTCTCTGACCTGAATTATCTCCTATCATTTTCTATTGCAGACTATGTTGTTCACGGAACAGAGATCAATTTCTCGAGCTATGAATAACTCAAAATATGTACATGTAATATGACAGTATTGAGCAAATAGTACAAAATAAAAAACATCATAAATTAAAATGAAAAAAAAAAAAAAAAAACAGAAAAAAGTTGGAAGGGTATTTAATGAAATGATAGTGCATGTTATCAGTCATGAAACAAAAACTACCAGAGGGATTTGTTTTTATGTTGAAAGCTTTAGAGAAGATGAGAAACACTGTAAGAAAAGAAGCATTGTAACTGTTAACAGAAACCAAATTCCACATCTAGAATGAGAGCACTGGATATTGTGGTCACATGACATGATTAATTCTGTTTGAAATGTTATTACAACCTGTAGGAAAACATATGTACTTCACAAAGTGGATGGTGTATAGTAATTGTTTATAAATATAGCACATTAAAGGTTTCCACACATTATTATCTATATACGTACATATATACGGATCAGCCATAACAGTATGACCACTGAGAGGTGGAAAGTCGGCGGAGGCAGTGTGATGCTTTGGGCAATGTTCTAATGGGAAACCTTGTGTCCTGTCATTCATGTGGATGTTACATTGACACCTACCTAAGCAATGTTGCAGACCATGTACACCCTTTCATGGAAACAGTATTCCCTGATGGTATTGGCCTCTTTAAAAAGGATAATGCGCGCTGCCACAATGCAAATATGGTTCAGGAATGGTTTGAGGAACACAACCACGAGTTCAAGGTGTTGACTTGGCTACCAAATTCCCCAGATCTCACTAAAATCGAGCATCTGTGGGATGTGCTGGACAAACAACATGGAGGCCCCACCTCACAACTTACAGGACTTAAAGGATCTGCTGCTAACATCTTGGTGCGAGATACCACAGCACACCTTCAGAGGTCTAGTGGAGTCCATGCCTTGACGGATATGTTCTGCCATCAAAAATGGTCCTACACAACATTAGACAGGTGGTCATAATGTCATGGCTGATCTGTGTACACTCAATATTTTATTATAAGTAATGGGTATGTACTTGAAGCAGACAAACATAAGGGAACTACATCTAAAATGGTAACTTCTAAATGAAAATTAAATTATCACCCAAAGCAAGCGGATTTTAATCTGCAAACTGTGGAAGACAAAGGTCAGAAATGTGCATGAGAAGGTAAATCAGGTGACTTCCTGCTAAGAGTGTAACTGTTAGAATAAGATCCCTCGTGTGGGAGGTGGTTATGAAAGCAGAGATTCCAAGATTTACAGGCAATTTTCAATGTCTTAATACTCCTAACACGTTTCCAGCCAGTGTTTACCAGAACTGCATGTTTATATACATTAATACTGACTACCCGCTAAGCAGTGGACATTAGTGTACTGACAGCGGAACTGCAAAAACTCAGGCTAAAATAGCTGAGCCGCAAGAATTAAACACTCTATATTATGTTAAATTTGGATTTTTGGTTCCCAAACCAGTCCTCAAGGACCAACACCACACCAGGATACATATATCTATATCTATCATTATAGGATATATATATATATATATATATATATATATATATATAATCTCCTTATATAAACACAACTGGGAAATCCCTAAATCCTAGACTGCTGGAGACTGAAGACTGGTTTGATAACTATTGTTTCAGACACTTCACCGTCTCCAACAGGTTTCTATGCCGAGCCCTGTAGCCACAAAGAATGCCTTGGGAGCATGTACACTTATTCCTGTGTACATGCATGTGATTATTAGGAGGAGGGCAGGTAAGGTTCAGTTGAAGTTAAGCTATATGTAGAATTGTGGTTTGTGTACTATATGAACATAGTAACGACTACTGCAAGAATCTCAGCCTTACTGTTAAAGAGGATTTATTTTCCTAAGTGCAGTGACTTTAGACTAGGTATCTGTAAAGATGTTTAAATGATGCTTGAACAAATCCACTAACCCCCATCTATTGTACTGCACCTTTACAAATGGGGGATGTCTATATAAAATGTCAAGCTATATTACCTTTTGGCAGCACCTGGCTCTTTCGTTCAGGACGGTTAACTGGTCATTTGGTGGTCAACAGAGACTTTACTTGTGGTGTGATAACGTTTGCCCATTATACAAACCCTGTGTGGTAACGTTTGCCCATTATACAAACCCTGTGTGTTAACGTTTGCCCATTATACAAACCCTGTGTGGTAACGTTTGCCCATTATACAAACCCTGTGTGGTAACGTTTGCCCATTATACAAACCCTGTGTGGTAACGTTTGCCCATTTAACAAAGCCTGTGTGGTAACGTTTGCTCATTATACAAACCCTGTGTGTTAACGTTTGCCCATTATACAAACCCTGTGTGTTAAGTTTGCCCATTATACAAAGCCTGTGTGGTAACGTTTGCCCATTATACAAACCCTGTGTGGTAACGTTTGCCCATTATACAAACCCTGTGTGTTAACGTTTGCCCATTATACAAACCCTGTGTGTTAACGTTTGCCCATTATACAAACCCTGTGTGGTAACGTTTGCCCATTATACAAACCCTGTGTGTTAAAGTTTGCCCATTATATATGCTGTGGAATATCATAGCCAGTCATAAAAATCAATAGTAATAATCTAGATAACTTACATGGACATATAGTTATGCGCTTTCCCATCCGGTGATTCAGAAAAGCATGAATTCAGGACATCCATATCGGGTAAGCCATGCCACTCAATGGAAGGCCAAGAGGTAAGATCTCGTAACAGGAAGTACCTCCACAACACACGGTCCTGGACCAGCAAATGCCAATAATGATTGGTCAAACCAAGCATGCAGAGATCTTGAGGTGAAAGGAATGATAAGATGTAGAGTTGCATATCAACCTAAAAACACACACACACACAAAAACAGCAAATGAAATGTTATAGTAGGCAAATAAGAAGAACTCCTCAGAGTTCTTTGATTCCCGGTATTGATACAAAGACAGATAGCATAGTGAACTGTATTACAAGAGATCAATCTGATTAAGGAAGATCCTTTAGTTACAGGGGAAAAATATGCACATAGAAACTAGCAAAATAAAACACAAGGAATACAATGACTAGCTCAGATCACATATCATGCAGTTAACATATTTCATATTAACCCCACAGTTTAGTGTGATCCAATATTATCCAGCTGACCTATACTATGAAGCTAAATTTTACTTAGGGCTGCAAGAGTTTCTATTATTTCCCTGCAAACATATACATTATCCATGCTCTCCAGCAGTATGCAGTATCCCTTTGTGTTCAGACGCAAGCAATTAAAGGGACGTTGGGGGATGGGCAATGGTTAGAAGGAAAGTGGTGTTGGGTTAGACAATATCGTACACATAGAAATCGGTTAGAGGTGTGCCAAAAACCGATGTACCTGGTAGGCCTAGAAGAGGGGACCCCGTGTATTAGAATAAGGAAAAGACAGCTAAGAAAAGAGGTTGGGAACAAGGGTGGGAAATGACAACAAACGCTGCGGGCTCTGATGTGGGAGAGAGGCGCCTGATATAATCAGCACCTCTCCCACAACTACAGGCTAGCCTTCTGGCCTTAACATCTGTCACCTGAACATTGTTTATAATGTGAATAAATCAAATTTTAAAAAAAGGATCAAACATTATCTGCGCATTGTGTTAACAGAATTTCAAGAAAATGCATAAATTAAGTAAAAAATAACGTTTTAAAAATGTTTGGCTTGATATGCAAATTAAACATTCCCAACAGAAAGTAGTTAATTTGCACTTGCAGTTTTCCATGGGTGACGTCATAAACAAGAGACACCTGGAGAACCAGGAAGTGTGGGCAACATATTTAAAGGGACCCCATAACGCTGCTTACGTAAACCTGTAAAGAATTTCTACAGCAGTGATGGCACTCCGGGTGTAGTGGACTGGCTGAGCATCATAGGAAATTCCGTTTTATGCATCGCTGATCTCTGGTCTATAGAGCACTCACCGGCAATCTGCACAGGGCACTGTTCTCCAGCTCCATGCTGTCTCTGGGCATGTCTCCTACTGCCCTGTTCTGGCCCCTAACAGTCTGCAGGTACCGAGCTCTCAGATGCCTGAAGCCATTGATTATAGCAGCCTCAAGACGACTCCACTCACCAGGAGCCGCAGTGCCCCCTTCAGCCATGGTGGTGACTTAGGCAAAGGTTTCACTGGTTGTTTGTTCGATTGAATGCTGAAAATAACCAGGTATAGTACAATGAGCTGTGCCCTAAGACGTCATTCTGTGCCTTCTAAATGCTGATACTTTGTTTCACAGCACTTCCTGTTTCACTGAGAGGTTCCAACGTCATGGTGGTAGTGTCAGCCAGGAAGAGTCCGTGGCGAATTCCAGTTCATCACGTGACACCCAGGGCAAGGTTGAGGCTGACCGAAGAAGTCACGTGACTGCCCTAGCCTTCTCTCGTGGGACATCAACGTGCAGTGCTGATATTAAGAATAGCGTTTAAGGTTATTGAATATTGACTTGCTACATTCAGTGGCTCATTATCATGGGCACTGCGTTTCTTAATATATGGTGAGCCAAGAGGTTTCTGTCATTACTGCCCTGGCTTAAAGGAACAGTCACACACACACACACACACACACAGTAGTATCCTTTTTATAGAGGATTTTTAAAAAAATGCCCTGCATTGGCAGATTCACAAGCAAATGGGCACATTGAAGTGGTCTTGTAAGTATAAATAATGGGAAAGTCATTGTCCCCTTCAGGAGGGTAATATAATCTAAACCTGCCAGCAAAGTCACTAATTTGTGCATTTCACAAAATAAAGCGTGTGTGTGTGTGTGTGTGTGACATTGCTATTTGACTCATGCCAAGTAGAAGCCCAGTAGGTTCTTATTGGTCTCTTTTTGAGTGATTGAATGAGATTATGACCCATTTTTAGCAGTATTGTTCCTCTTTTCTACTCTCCTAGATATTCACTGTTGACTAACCTTTTGTGTTCTACCAGCTGTGGACTATATTTCACAAGATGCTCAGGAAACATTTAGATGAGCATGATGGACTTATATAGTCCACAGGATCTGAAGTGCAAAACAACACTACGTGATAAATAGATGTAGAATGTGAATTAATCCGTTCTAAATAGTCACCCTGAGAATGTCCATTAAACTAGAGTTCTGGGTGGAAATGGTGGGGGGAAAAAAATCTTTACAATCCATTCAAAATGGTTTATTAGATCAGTAAAAGGAGGGGGTGGAGCCAGCATTGCTCATGGTGGACATTTACTGGCCTTTGTTACAATGTATTGATGTTTGATAACCAGCTTTTTTTCCTCCCATAAAATATTCGAGGTAATAGGATTGTTTAATGTGCAGGTAATACATTTGAAATTGCATTTGTAAGCTTTAATTCTGTTTCAAGAATGTTAACTGGTCATTTGGTGTACAAAGAATTTTATACTGTTGGTGTTAAAGTGTGCAAGTCTGGGTTGCCCATTATACAGTGCTGTGAAATAAATGTCAGTACTAATAATCTAGATAACTCACATGAACATATAGTTATGAGCTTTCACATCAGTGATGCAGAAAAGCATGAACACTCATGTCTAGTAAATCATGCCCCTTAAAGCAGGGCTCGACAAAGCCCAGGCCGCCATGGCGACTAGAAAATTGTACCTGGCGCCCGGGTAGGATCAGCAGTACATGGCGCTCCACCATCCTGAGGTTAGATTAAAATAAAAGTACCGGTATTATTCTTTCGCAGTGCGAGGGTAAGCAGAGTGTGCGCTTCCTGCTCTGCCCCCTCGCGCTGTAGTGTCGGATCGGCGGGTGTCACGTGACATCCCACCGATCAGCAGTAGTGTGCAGACGGTCTGTGCCATGGACTAAGCTGCAGTAAAAATCCCCCTCTCGTGCAATAAGGTAAAACAGCAGGGAGGGGGAGTCACTCTTTTAAGCGTGTGTGTGCCTGGCTAAGCGTGGATCTGACCGACTGTCTCTGGATGTGTGTGGATCTGACCGACTGTCTCTGGATGTGTGTGGATCTGACCGACTGTCTCTGGATGTGTGTGGATCTGACCGACTGTCTCTGGATGTGTGTGGATCTGACCGACTGTCTTTGGATGAATGCGACTGGCTGACTGTCTCTGTGTGTGGTTTTGTGAATGTGCTGTTGTCTGGCTCCTAGATTTTTTTTTTCTGGCTCCTAAAAGTAAATTAAATTTGTCAAGCCCTGCCTTAAAGGGAATGTCTGGTGCCCAGAATGGATTCCGCAAATGTTATGCATTATTTCATATTTTTCATTGGTTAAATAAAAACAGGTACAAGTTTAGAATTTGTTTGCTTGTGCAGATATTCAGAAAAGCCCTATGCCTTGCTGGGAGAAAGGGCCAGAGTGGGATGATTTTCTTTTCTTCTTCCTTTCAAGAAGCAGGAACCAATAGAAATCACGTTGCACTCACAGCACCACTTTCCAAAGACACCAACCCCCCCGCCCCCGCGTCAAGGAAAGTCAAAAAGAAAGTTTTCAGACCATTGCATTTTTGAGGAGTCATTTTATTTTTAGCTTCATGCGGCAGCAAGAGAACCACTGCAGTAACTCCCATACAAAAGCACTGCTACTGATGTTTCAAAATGCAGTTCAAGGTTGACATAACACGACTTGGTGATACAGATCCAGATGGCTTTTCTTTCTACAATCTACCCCATGCACTGGTGTTTAATGATCTGGATGAATGACTGATTGGAATAGGAGAGGCATGTGATAAGCCTCTTCCTATCACCATACTTGCACACTGTGGTTGCAACTGAGCATAACCACTAGTGTAGGCCCACAGCTAAAAATTAAAAACAAGTTTTATAAAAGAATGCCTAGATATTTTCTCTGGAAAAAAGGCTTTACACCCTTAAAAGTTGTTTGGGTTCCTAGACTGTCCCTTCAATAGAAGGGCAAGAAAGTAGTCTCTTGTAACAAAGTACTTCCACAACACAGGTAAACTACTTGAAATCTGCATTACAGCAAATTACAATCTGTGATAAGTTGTGATTTGAATGCCCACAGTAGTACAAAAAGGAGGGGTTTTGCTACATGCCCACCCCACTGTACATAAGAATAAAGGAATATGTTCAGGATTAAACAAAAAAAATGTATCCCCACACATTCTTGATAAGTAAACACGTGTATTTCAACATCATGGTTAGCAGATCACTTCCACGGAATGAGAGGGGGAAAAAAAAACGTGGTTTGTAAAGTGAATATACACCCCCCCCCCCCAAAAAAAAAAAACATACGGTCAATATTACACCACCTAAACACTTATCAGAACAGATGGACACTTTGTCATGTCCTTTCTTCTTTGAGGAATTGTAGTATATTCTTTGCTTTCTCAGTGTTCCATCCATGACCAAGGAGAGTTCCTTCACATACAGCTACATATTTCTCTAAGGAATCTTTTCCAACGTCTTTAAAAGATATTGATTTATCTTGGGACTGATCACAGCACTCAGATCCAGCATCCGTACACTGTTCCTCATCACAATATTTCAGGCCCCAGTAGCACATCTCTCCAGAGTACATCAGAGCTAAAACATGAGTACTGCTGAATATACCTGAAAAGTATTCATTAGAATCATAAAACAATGATTTAAAACAGGTGGGAAAAAAAATTAAATCTGTGCTGGGTAAACAAAGTGATAAATAAAATTGTATGTTTATACCAAATAGATCATTTTTTTAGCAGTAAAATGGGTTATATATTTAAATTGTTGAGAACCACTTTCAAACTGGCTGCAAGCTTGGTTACATTTGTAAGTAGTTATTTTTCAGGATGAACCTCTAAACATATTTTATTTAGTAATGACAAGAATAATCCTGTAGATAATATAACGCAGAAGTCCCAAGCTTTATTCTAAGCTCTTAGCAGTTATATCTATAACATAACAGGCTTAAAAGAGAACATTTTCTCTCTATGCCTTTGCTTTCAATTCTGCTAACAGAGTCTGAGCTAAGTAAGGGCAGGAGTGGGGATTGTGGCCCATTTTTTTTAGCTTTATGATAGAACCTTGTGACTCGATATGCAAATTCCACATTTCCCTTTGAAAGTGGTTAATTTGCATATCAAGTCACAAGGTGATGTCTTAAACAGGACACATTTAAAACATTTCTTTTTTCTACTTGGAATACTAAGTGTATAGATAATTTCCTATTTTTTTTTTTATTCTCTACATTTTATAAACAGTGATTGGGCAACGAAGTCCTTGGAACACTGAGAATTCCGGTGACCATTGTACAGATTGCGCAAAAACCACCACCTCAGTTTTCCAGGATCTTTAACCCTAAACATGATCTCGCCCACATGCAACCCCCCGCAAAGTGAATACTACCATTGCCGAGTAGACTTGCAGTGTCTGAATCTTGATATGAAACCTCCTCATTCACAATCATAGGACTCCGTGTATTAAGCATTTTCTGCAAGTGATGAACTCCATCTCTAAGACACTGGTAGGAAAGAAGTGATAATGTTTAGCACGGTTAAAACCATACATGCACTTTAATAAGTTATTCAGGTGGACCAATCATCCACAAACAGGAAGCCTTTGTTCTCAGTGGGATTCCCAATTCTTGGTTTGGGGCAGCGAGTAATAAGGGTATGCCCACTGCACTTAGGACACCAGCTCTAGCACACTGACGAGGCCAATGAAAGCCGAAACGCACGTCTGTGGTTGCCGTGTTCCTTGTGCAGAGGAAACCTGCCAGGTATTTTGGATCTTGACTTTATGCCCTTATGGGTGGGACCAGTCTTGATATGCGAATGAGATGTTTCCTCTAATGGTGTAAGCAAGCAAAATAAAAAAAAAACCAGACTAGGTTACATCCTTTAGGGCTGGGTATCTGAGCTGGTGTCTGTTCTCGGTGGGGCTCCCAATCCTTTGTCTCCTTGTACTGTGTATAGATAATATATCCTCTTTTACAGGACACCAAACCATTTTTGGTATATAAATGAAATGTTAAAAAGTAATAATGATCCTGGATTGTTATTTTGCATGAATCAAAAAAGGTCAAAGTACTAATCCGGGAGATTTAAATAAAAACTGGTCTTTCCATAAAACATGCAGTCCGCCTATCCATACAGACTATTTACCACTGAACTGTATGGCCATAAAGAACGCACATTCACACAGGTTATGCTTTTACCTCCATAGACTTAACATTGACCCCATTTTACCAGCCTTCATGTTCATGTGCAATTCTCTGCCCTCAAGTCAATTGAGTTCATTGGCTGAGCTAATGAGAAATAAAAATGTACAATTTTCATTTAAAACTAGAAAAAGTTAGTTATTTTTGTAGCTTTGAACACTGATCATATGCCAAGATTTAATTTCTAATAAAAAAAAAAAAAAAATTTTAAAAAAATCAAATGATGTTCCACTGTACTGTAAATTCTCATAAATAATCTCAGGATGAAATTTAGACACCACATCCAATTCAGGAGCCATACAGAAGTGAGGATACCATTTACCTGTTGGAATGAGCTCTTGTTTCTAAGCAGCCAATGTTCTCTCTCTCTTACGGTGTGACAATACATGTAGAGAAGGGCTCCTTTCCTCCAATGCAGGCATTCTAGCAAATCAACTTCAAGGACAACAACATCTAAGGCCTGAATTGGAATACATAGAAATTACAAAATTTGGTTTGGGAAATGACGACATATATTTACACAGACGAAAAACACACACACACACACACACACACACACATGTAAGCAAACCTAGGCTACTAGGGAAACATGTTGGTGTGCTAAGCTAGTCACAAGCTCAAGTATGAATGTGTATATGTCTACTAAAACAGGTTTACTAGGATGAGAAGCACAGACTTTTTTTGCGTGTATATTCTAGGCTACTGGCCCACTAGTTTGTACCTTGGAACTGCACTCACAACCTGTATTGCCACATTGGTGATTATGGTCGCTGGTCAGCTTTTATAGACCTCCTTACATTGTCATGACATGATGCCCATGTTGGGAGAGGGCAGAAAGCCAATTGTGGCCTGCAACAGAAAATATTGGGCCAAATTTATCTCTCTATCAAATGACATTTGGAAGCACAGAGCATGCAACATAATACCATTCCTCAACACACACACAAAAGGCGTTACACAATAATTTTCATGGAGTTCCTTTGGACCAAAGGAAAAAAGGTCTCCACAGTCACTGGCAGGGCCCTGTGTTCAACAAGGCAGCAAGAGAATGTGAGAACATCCACTCACCCTTCCTTGCCAGTCTCCTCCGGCAGGTTTTCTGATCAGGGTCACATGACCTTCCTGTGTTCCGGCTCAGAAGACCCACCGGAAGTGCCAGGCAGCATCAGAGGAGGTCTGTGTGCAGCACACTGACATCCACCGGCTGCCCCATTACATACACATTGCCAATATTATTTGCCCATAATATTCCCCAGCTAATTTGCCCAATAATATGCCAGTATCATTTGCCATTAATATTCCCCAGCTAATTTGCCCAATAATATGCCAGTATCATTTGCCATTAATATTCCCCAGCTAATTTGCCCAATAATATGCCAGTATCATTTGCCATTATTATTCCCCAGCCAATTTGCCCAATAATATGCCAGTATCATTTGCCATTAATATTCCCCAGCTAATTTGCCCAATAATATGCCAGTATCATTTGCCATTAATATTCCCCAGCTAATTTGCCCAATAATATGCCAGTATCATTTGCCATTATTATTCCCCAGCCAATTTGCCCAATAATATGCCAGTATCATTTGCCATTAATATTCCCCAGCTAATTTGCCCAATAATATACCAGTATCATTTGCCATTAATATGCCCCAGCCAATTTGCCCAATAATATTCAAGTATTATTTGCCATTAATATTCCACAGCCAATTTGCCCAATAATATGCCAGTGTTATTCTGCCATTTACCGGTAATATGCTCCAGCCAATTTGCCCAATATTAAGCCAGTGTTATTTGCCATTTAATATGCCCCTGCCAATTTGCTCAATAATATGTTAGTGTTATTTGCCATTTAATACACCCCTGCTAATTTGCCAAATATGCCAGTGTTAGTTGCCATTTATATGCCCCTACTAATTTGCCCAATAATATGCCAGTGTTATTTGCCATTTAATATTCCCCAACCAATTTGCCCAATAATATGCCAGTGTTATTTGCCATTTAATAAGCCCCAGCCAATTTCCCCAAATCCCAACCATTTCCCCAGCACTTACCTTTTTCCCTGGTGGCTAGTGGCAGGCAGCATGGTCTCCTCCATGCTGCCTGTTCGGCTCCCAGGCGGTTGTGCCGACAGGTCACGAGACCCGGCGCGCGTATGACGTCAGCGCGCCGGTCACGTGACTGTCGGCACTTCCGTGTCACATTGCACGGGAAGTCGAACAGGCACCACGGAGGTTTCTCTATGCTGCCTGCTTGGCCTTTTGTGCAGCCTGCCGGCAGGCAGAGATTGTTAGGGGGGGGGAATCTTCCGATCTCCTCTCACCTCCGTCTCTGCCTCCAAGCGCGCTTTTTTTACATTTTTCTTTTTCAGTGCTGGGGGGTGCTGCCGCCCCAAAAAATTTGCCGCCCTAGGCATCCGCCTAGGATGCCTCATGGTAAAATACAGCACTGCCTTTATGTATGCGATAGGCTGAGTGCGCCATACACGCAGCGCTGTATTTAGCGCGAGGTTAAGAAGGCAAGTGCCTAGGGCGGAAGGTCTCCCCTCACTACTGCTCTGCCTACAAGCAGGCTGCACGGGGAAGTGCAGACAGGTCACATGACCCATCTGCATTCACCACGCGAGGAGCCGTACAGGCAGCATGGAGGACACCATTCTGCCTGCCACTAGCCACCAGGGTAAGTCGATGGGGGTGATGGAGGCATGTAATGTGTGTGCATGTGGGTGATGGGGCATGTACAAATAGAGGTCCATTTACAAATAGAGTGCCAATTTATTTGCCCAAACCTGTGAGTGGCAAACTGCTGAACAGTGCAGCCAAACATGGTCCATTGCGGATAACTCATCAATCTAGTTAACCAGGCAAACAGGCAAGCACAATTGTGATATCAAATTTGATAGGGAGGGCTTACCACTATAGGGAATACAAAATGTCACATGACTGTCAAGACAGGCATCAACAGACGTCATATCGGTGCACTGCATCTTACCTCTTGGTTCAGGTTAGCTTGTCCCAGTAAATGTTCTGGCTCTGAAAGAGTATGAATCAGTTCTCTGACTTTCTGCAAGGAATCAGCATGTTGAAAATCTTCATCTACCAGTTGGTTCTCCTCAAAAAATGTGACATCCAAAATAGCCTGGGAATTAAAACAAGAAGGCGTTTGTGGTGATTTTTGAATAACTTATGAAAGAGCCTTATGACATTGTAGCTCATTAAATGGAAATGAAGGATCAGCCATTGGAGTTTCGGTATATAAAATAGATTTCGGAGTGAAAATAATACATAATAAAAGGCAGAGGACAGGCAGAAAGTTCTTCATAGTTGGTTAAATGAGCATGATGCAGAATATATATATGTATAGTTTGGGATATTATTTACCTGGCTATATAAATGCAGAATTACTGAAATATCTAATTTGTCAGTGTCTTCTGAGCAAAGGTCTTTTAATTTTTGTAATGAAGCAGCAGCCTTCAACAAACTGCCATCTAGAAAACAAACACTTACAAACATCAGTCTGAATATACAGCAAAACATCCAAAATAAAAAGCTGAAATTGCAGTAGATGACCCAAACAGAGCAATAAAAAAAAAAAAAAAAAAAGCAAGACAGTTTATTTACCCCAACAGGATATGGTCATTCCATTTATATTTACTATACTTATCAGTTCTAGTAACTGGTTTACAAACAGTGTGGACACAGAAATTCCTAATGCACATTAAAGAGGGCACTTATTGAAAGGTGAGTTGAGTAACCTACCCCCATACCCCCTCCTCCCATTATGAAGTTGTATTGTTATATATTTCTAAAAAAACCCAACATACATTGATTTTCAAAATAATAAAATAAAAGGAGAGTTCGGGTGAGAAGCACAATTCATTTGCACAATGTATAGCTAAATTGGGGAGATAACATTTTTTAGTGAATAGAAACCTCATCTCAAAAAAGGCCACACATGTTGTTAGAAAGTGGGGGAGGGGGAAGGAAAGCAACATTATTATACAGATATATTTTTTTTAAATTACGCTGCAACTGTACTAAACACACCAGAGCACCCAAGAGTGCAGGACCAGCGGCGGTAGCACTAACTGTTGAATGCCAGTAAATTAGTATGAACACTTTATTTACTATACAAGTGCTCACTTCTGCCTGTTTAAAAATTCCAAAGTGCAAGTCAGCATACAGCCCCCCCCCCCCCCTCCCCTCCTGCAAAAGTTATGGGGGGTGCTGAAAAAACACACACTATAGTGGGGCACAACTGAGCACAAGAGAAGGGGGTTGTAAGAACACAGCAGATTTTTTTGTGACATAGCCTAGAAAATTCCACTTTCCAGCCCCACTACATTGAAAAATGTTACCCACCAAAGCATCAGATTAGTGAATAATGCTTTACAGAAACTCAGAATTGGCAGTTTACCAATGATCTAGGTCACACTGGAATAAAATATACAAAAAAAGTGGCTCAAAAAAAGTTCTCTTGATAACAGTCAGAACACAACCTAACATGTGGATAGACATGTCCCTCAGAGGTAGCTAACCCTTGGCATTCCAGCAGCTGTGTAGAACATTTCCCAAGGCACTGTCAGTGAAATAACACGCTTAAACGGGAAATGCAGTCCACAACAACCAGAGTGCCAAAAGCTACCCACGACAGAGTTACACGCATTATAAAGAGGGATACACCTGCATAAAAAGAGCAATATGTGGGCAATCCTTTCGCTCATACCCTCTCTCCTGACAGGCATCTTTCCTTACCAGCTCTCACAGTGCAAATCATCTGCTTACCGTTCCGCACAGCCAGCCTCTCGCATCTCTGCTGGAGCAGATCTACTCTCCGCTTCCAAATCGTGCTGCTGGTGGCTGCCATCTTAACTATTTCACATGGAACATGGTCACGTGGTCACTCGCAGTTCATGGCATATAGACCAATAATAGCTATCTCGGGAACGACAACAGTGTTGTGTGGACTACATTTCCCATGATGCTGAGTCTGCGTGTTGGCCTGGGGGATCCCTGGCTCAGAATTATTGGAAATGTAGTTCGCAACAACTGCAATGCCAATATGTAGGATATCCATTACAGACACACACGGTGTTTGCACGGGAAGGAAAGTAGAAAATAACAAATAATTGATTACTCGATGTGTTTCTTTCTCTCTTTTTTAAGACAATACCTGGAGTAAATACAGTACCTTAAATATAAAAAAAATAAAAATGCAAATCCCCCTCCTAATAATGCAGTTTCTGATGTTTCCTAGTCTCAGAGGGTAACTGCTCCCTGTTGGGTAGTGTTAGGGTCACCAAATGGTTATTTTATTCAGGATGCTTATAAAAATAGACCATTAATTGTACCATTGTATTTGCGACATTCCTTGTTTAATGTTACCATTTCATTCTTTTCTCATTACTGGACATGTATAACTTATATTTGGTGCCCTGTAGTCTGGTAGGGCCGGATTAAGGCATGGGTTTAAGGGGCTGCAGCTAGGGTTGCCACCTGGCCAGTATTTTACCGGCAGGCCGGTAAAAAATTGGCTTGACGCCAATGCAGCTCGAGGTCCACGCTTTAATCCGGCTAAAGAAAAGCTTGCCACAGAGGCACTGGCTGGGGAGCCTCGCCAGCTCCATGGGCAGAATAAGGAGAGCACAGGCAAGTCTCCATGCTGCCTGTCTCCTCGTCACTCTCAAAGCGACAGGTCAGGAGACGACTTATGTGGTTTATAAGTGGGCATATTACTTGTGGCTTATTAGTGGGCATATTACCGTATTTTCCGGCGCATAAGACAACTTTTTAACCCCTGAAAATCTTCTCAAAAGTTGGGGGGTCGTCTTATATGCCGGGTACTGGGATTTACTTACCTATTTTCTGCTCTGTCTCCGCTCGCGCTGTTAAGCCGGTCCTTGGCTGTGAGGGAAGCGTTGTGAGCTCCCCTCAGGCAGTGCGGCTTCAATAAAGTTTGTTTAAACTTTTTTTTTTAAACAAAACTTTATTGACCGCGCGGCCTGGGGGGGAGCTCACAACGCTTCCCTCACAGCCATGGACCGGCTTAACAGCGGGAGACAGAGCAGAAAATAGGTAAGTACTGGGGATTGGGGAAGGGGGGAGGAGGGTGGCAAACTCTATATTTTAACCTAAAAGGTTAAAATATAGATGCGATTTTTCCGGCTTATAAGATGACTTAGTTGGGGGGTCGTCTTATACGCCGGAAAATACAGTAATTGTGGCATATTATTTGGCATATTAGTGGGGATAGTAATTGTGGCATATTATTTGGCATATTAATTGTGGCATATTAATGGGCATAGTAATTGTGACATATTAGTGGGCATATTAATTGTGGTTTATTAGTGGGCATATTAATTGTGCCATATCATTGGGCATAATAAGTGTGGCATATTGGTGGGCATACTAATAGTGGCATATTATTGGGAATATTAATTGTGGCATATTAGTGGGCATACCCAATTCTGGCATATTATTGGGCATATTAAGTGTGGCATATTAGTGTGCATGCAATTAGTGGTATATTATTGGACATACTAATTGTGGCATATTAATGGGCATACTAATTATGGCATAATAATAGTGGCATATTCATAGGCAAATTGGCTGTGGTATATTTATGGGCAAATTGGGTGTGGCATTTTCATGTGAAAATTAGCTGTGGCATATTAATGGGCAAATAGTGGCATTTTAATAGGCAACCTGGTGTATTAACAAGTCTGATTGACAGGCCAGGGGGCAGAGTGGCACGTTTGGAGATGATTTGTCAAGTCTGTGGGGCAGATTGGCAGATAAAAGGAAACAAAAATGCATTTTCTCAATCATAGGTTTGATTAAATATGGAAAAAACAGATTACATGTGAATTATTATTTACTAGTAAAACTTTTATCATGTAAGGTCATTTTATATTTACTGGGGGCCTCACAGTACCTGTAGTCCAAGGGGCTACAATGTCTTAATCCGGCCCTGCTGTCTGTAGAATTCATATTTGCCCAGAGCGACATACTTATTAATTAATCAAGGATCAAATCCCATAAATCACCTTTCACCTTGACTAATTTACTAAAGATGAGTTAAATGTTTCCAGTTGAAAAAATAATAATGCTGATTTGGCAACACTGACCCTCCCCTTTCAAAACTATGTCAACTTTTCTTAAAAAAACACTGGCCTTGCTATTGCCACCATAGACTTAACATTAGCCTCTAACCTTCCTTTTTACCAGCGTGCTGGTAACATGGTGTCTGGGTGGCTATCTTACCCAATGTCCCACTTGACCGGTGGGGCTTATTGTGATGTATCTTGAGTCTACTAAACAAAGAGAGGATTAAAGGCAATTGAGACTGGAATTTCAAACTTCAGGCCAATGTAGCCGAGTTGGAAACATTTTCCAATGCAGCTGAATGGGAGCCTTTTTGCAACTCAGCTACTTTGGCCTCAGGTTTGAAATATCTCAGTTCCCTGCAATTCTCTTTTGGGTAGACCTTTATATGTCCGAAACTGTTCCAATGAGTGACCCCTGTCCGTTTGGCCTAAATTCTCTTTTACGTTCCTGCTTTCATTGCCTAGTGTTTGGGATACTGTACTATGCTAATCTACATAACTGAACTGCCAAGTGAAATCTCCAACATGTCTACCTTCCCATCTCTGCTATTAATGCCTGATTTGTGCTGTTCACGTGTCAGGCCAGTTTTAGTGAACAATTCTTATTATCTGAACCAGGGCAGTTCTGACCATTCACATGGACAGTCACAGTCTGCCATACTTGCCAACTTTGTTCAAGTGGCTTCTCGGGACACAAAACAAGGAACTACCGTATTTGCTCGAATATTAAGACAAGGTTTTTTTCAGAACAAATGCCTGAAAAAGACCGCTCGTCTTATATTCAAGGTCGTCTTATAAGAGAGGGGAAGAGAAAGGCAGAGGGAGGGGGAAGAGAAAGACAAGTGGATGGAGTGAGGGGGAAGAGAAAGACAAGTGGAGGGAGGGGGGAAGAGAAAGACGGAGGGAGGGGGAAGAAAAAGACAAGGGGGGTAGAGAGGGGAAGAGAAAGGGGAGGGGGAGAAAGACAAGGGGAGGAAGGGGAAGAGAGAGAAAAGTTTGGGGGGAGGGTGAAAAAACATGGGAGGGGGAGAGAGATAACACTGGGGGAGAGAGAGGCAGCATTGGCACATAAATGCATTTGTTTAAAATCATAGTTTTTATTAAATATTAAAAAGCAATTTACATGTGAATATATACAAGTTAAACTTTTTTCCTATAGGGTAGTCCTATATTCAGGCTTTTAGTTTTTTTTCCTAAATGAATATCCAAAGTTTGGGGAGTCGTCTTATAATCAGGGTCATCTTATATTCAAGCAAATACGGTAAATGGGCGCAGAGTCATTTGACAGCACATGATATTCCATGCCCCTGGAAGATTAAGCTCCCACCGCCCTGTACAGTTACAGTGTCTGGAGCTCAATTCTCCTAGTTTAGACTTTGTAAAGCTCTTACACATACACAGTTTAAATGTAGTGCATGCAGGGGCAAAAGCTGCAGAAACTGGAGTAAAGGTAACAATCTTAATGTGTGTTTTAAGTAATCTGACAAGACTGATGCCCTCACAATGTATTTAGGAATTGTAGATCATTTAAAGCAGTGGATCTGGTGAACTTACCTCATCCGTCGATGTGTCGTTGTCCCTCCTTCCCGTCGCAGCGCTGTGGGAACATTTCCAATGAGCACTGGCTCTAAATTTAAGGCACAAGGGAGGGGGAAGCAAAGGAGCTTCACAAGCAGGGGATCAAGAAGGTGAGTATCCGTTATCCAAACAGACCCATATCAATAAAAAAAAGTTTGAAATTTCCGGTAATTTTGTATTTTGTATCTTTGGATAAGGGATACTCAGCCTGTATCATATTGGTAAAAATGATTTTTTGTAACCTATAGATTTTGTTCAGGATAAGAAGGGCTTTCTTTAGACCATTATTTTGATCAAATATTTTACAAAAAAAAAAATAATAAAATATGATAGAAAACTTTTAGTTGGAAAATGCTTTCTACATCAACAACTAAACATGCTACATAGATATTAATATTTGTCCTGAGTTTTTTTTTTTTTAAATCTTTTGTTTGCATTTTTTCAGCATTAAACACATGACCCCAATCTTAGCACAAATGCTAACTGTCACGCCACAAGGTGATATCACAAACAGGAGACACCTGCATTCACAGTATAACCACGTTTAGGTGACGTGGCCCCTTTAATCATCATCTAGAGCAGTGAGTGCCAGCAGTGATGTCATAAAGAGTGTGGTCATGATGTCATAGAGGCAGCTGCTGATGATAACTGTGTGAACATTCTCTTTCCTCTCAGACACATCCGGAGCTCTGATGGAGCTTCAGCGTGCGTCCCTGGTTCCTTGGTATAGGTATCTATGCCTGACTTGGATGTGTCTGAAGACTTGGAGCTTGACTATCCAAAATCTGACCTTGAGCTTTGGAGGTTCTAGCAGGGGATTTATTTGGCAAGCGCAGCGACTCGTGTACCCTTTATCGGTCTGTTCTTGGGTGGGGGAGAGGGGTGGGCCTAGTATTTATCGGCGTTCACTGCGTCGTGAGGGCCACATCTGTGGTGGCAAGGGAGGGAGAATATATGTACCCTGCAATGTCAATTTATATCAGAGCTGTCCAACTGCAGTCTGTTAGCTGGATTGTAGCTAGAGGGCCACAGTTGGACACCCCTGGTCTATATAATGTTTAAATGAATTGTTGTGTTAACCTGTAGTATAATTATAGTCTCTGCATTTGCCTCTTAATGCCCAGAGGGAAGGGTAGACCTTCAAGCCATGGTTCCCCAGAGGTTTCCCCCACAGGGGGTTTTTCCTCTCCTGAGTGCTGAAGGATGACTCTTCGTGAGTCTAGAGGTAGCCCATAGCTTGACCAGCTTTCTGGTTTAATCTGTGATAATACCCAGGCACCTGCTGGGCTGTAAATTCCCTTTTCCCATTATATAGAGACTAGAAAATGACTAATTCTGTGACATTCCTAAAATAAATGTACAATTAATATATATATTTCTTGCCTCATGTTGTTCTTATTTCTATAAGTGTATCTATCCTCATATAACAGAACATATAAAGTAGGATGTTGAGTCTGAATGTGATGTTGGGGAAATAAAAGGAAATTAATTGTTACAATCTGGAATGGTGGGAATGGATGTTTTGGGGTCACAAACTAAAGAAGGAGGTGGGACTGACTGGGGGGTAAATACATTGTTTAGAGACACATGAGTATCAGCTAATAAACCTGTGAACAGATAGTAGAACACTAGATGGTGGATACAGAAGACATTATGGGATAAGTTTGGAAAACACTGAATAATGGAAACTAATATTACAGCATTAAAAGAGGGAGAGGATTATAGTATTGAGAATAAATAATGCTGTGTTAAGAGTCCTCACAATCCCCATGTACACACAGTGTTATGACATATACACGTACAGTAGGAAGAGTCTTAAGACTAATGAAATCAGCCTCCTGCTTACTCAACCAAACGTACAGAGACTGAACTAGAGAAGATATCTCCAACTTCCAAGGACTCATCTGAACAAAGGGCGTCAAAGAAGAAGTGAGGAGACAGCATTCCCTGGCACTAGCTCCCCAGGGGCCACAATATCCCAAAAATGTATATTAAAATATGAATGGGACAATGAAACGTGTTGGGATTATAAATAAAAGATTTCAAAAATATATAACATTTAAAAAAGGTGAATGTCCCCAGCTCAGCCTGCCTGCCTAACCAATTTCAGCCACTGTAGCAGATACATAATAGTGTAGTTCTCTGGACCCCCATATGTCCTCATAGGCAGCTCTGTATTTAGCACGAGGTAAACAAGGCAAGTGCTTAGGGTGGCACTTGCCTTGTATACCTTTAGGGGCGGCACAAAGTGCAAAAAAAATAAAATAGAAACTCAAAAAAAAGCCCCTTTAAAGAAAAAAAACACGCTTGCAGGCAGAGACAGAGGTGAGTGGGGATCGAAAAATCCCCCCTCACCATCGCTCTGATTGCCATCAGGCTGCACGGGGAGCCGAACAGGCAGCACAGAGAAACCTCTGTGCTGCCTGTTCGGCTCCCCATTGTCACGGTCGGCTGTGCCGATGAGGTCTGGAGTCGCGGTGCAGGGGTAGTGGGCGATTCAAGGCCCTGCGCAGGGTGAGCACTTAATTGGCTTTGAATGCCCACATGCAGAGGCCTTGTTTGGTTTCCCACGAGTTATAGCCAGGCAGGGACAAAGCAGGGTCTAGGAACAAGCCGAGGTCAAAGGACTGTAGAAATCAGAATGGTCAGAATCAAGCCAAGGTCAACGGACTGTAGAAATCAGAATGGTCAGAATCAAGCCGAGGTCAAAGGACTGTAGAAATCAGGGATGGTCAGGAACACAGTGAACAGGAATCAAAAACACAAGCTAGCAGAAAATAATGTACCAGCTCTGATTGCTGGGAGGAAGGGGTTTATATAGCTCCAGGGCTCATTATTACAAGGACCTACACCTGGGCGGTAGGCAGACAAGAAGACAAAGTCAGAGAGATAGCCACCACTGCTAGATGAGGAAACAGAACCTGCAGGTGGCGTCTGGAACAGGAGCAGGGAACAGGAACCACAGGAGTCAGGGTTCGAATGCAGGTGGATAATTACACCCATGCAGTGTGACAAGGAAATGCCGACAGGTCACGTGACCTGCGCTCTGACGTAAGACGCACGCCGGGTTACGTGACCTCTCTGCAAAACCGCCGGGAAGTCGACTTCCCTGCCACCAGGGAAAAAGGTAAGTGCTGGGTTTTACTATTATTGGGCAAATTGGCTGGGCAATATTAATGGCAAATATTACTGGCATATTATTGGGCAAATTGGCTGGGCAATATTAATGGCATATTATTGGGCAAATTGGCTGGGCAATATTAATGGCAAATAATACTGGCATATTATTGGGCAAATTGGCAGAGGTATATTAAATAGCAGATAATACTGGCATAATATGGGGCAAATTGTCAGGGGCATATTAAATGACAAATAATACTGGCATAATATTGGACAAATTGGCTGGGGAATAATAAATGGCAAATACTACTGGCATATTATTGGGCAAATTGGCTGGGGCATATTCATGGCAAATAATACTGCCATATAATTGGCTGGGGAATATTAATGGCAAATACTGGCATATTATTTGGCAAATTGGCTGGGCAATATTAATGGCAAATAAAACTGGCATATTATTGGGCAAATTGGCAGGGGCATATTAAATAGCAAATAATTCTGACATAATATTGGGCAAATTGGCGGGGGCATATTAAATGGCAAATAATACTGGCATATTATTAGGCAAATTGGCTGGGGCATATTAATGGCAAATAATACTGGCATATAATTGAGCAAATTGGCTGGAGAATATTAATGGCAAATACTGGCATTTTATTGGGCAAATTGGCTGGGGAATATTAATGGCAAAATAATACTGGCATAGTATTGTGAAAATTGGCAGGGGCATAATAAATGGCAAATAATACTGGCTTATTATTGGGCAAATTGGCAGGGGCATATTAAATGGCAAATACGACTGGCATATAATTGGGCACATTGGCTGGGGAATATTAATGGCAATTACGACTGGCATATAATTCAGCAAATTAGCTGGGGAATATTAATGGCAAATAATACTGGCATATTATTGGGCAAATTGGCTGGGGCATTTTTATGGCAAAACAACACTGGCATATTAATGGGCAAGCTGTGGCATATTTAATATTTAACTGAATGTTGCATATGTCAGTGACAAAGGGACTGTGGCATGTTAATTGGTACCTGACAGTGGCTTATTTTAATTGGCAAAGTGATGCTGTTCTGTGGGGCAAAATAACATGTACTATGGGGGAAAGTGACACTGTGGTATTTTATGTGACACTGTAGCATGCCAAATTATATTGGTGCAATATGAGTGCAAGCTAAGTGCTGTTGGTGGAATATAGATGCATGACAAGTGCTGTGGGTACTGTATGGTGCTGTGTGAAGTCCTTTGGGTGCAATGTGGGTGCAGAAAAAGGGAATCAAAACAAGAGATGCAACTTTTCAATAACATTTATTTTACATATACAAATAGTTGAATTTTATATGAAAATAGTTGCATTTAATATTAAAAAGTTTACATTTACTTACAGTTTTTTTAGAATGTGACTTTAGAAAAATTGGGTCGAGTGGGGTCCACTGCTAAAGACTTTGCTCAGGGCCCACTAGGGTCTTAAAGCACTCCTGTGATGGGGGCATGTGATGGAGGCATGTAATGTATATGTAATGGGGTGATGGGGGCATGTAAATGGGGAGATGGGGCATGTCCTTGTTGTGCACAGTGGGTTATGGGTCATGTCATGGGTGTTCATCGTGGGTAGGTACCCAAATTTTGTCTGCCTAGGGCAGCATAACACCAAGATACACCACTGCTCATAGGTCACTATGAGTAACTCACGAGTGTTCCTTCAACAAATAATTTAACCCCTTAACACCTAATGGTGCCTTTGTCGTTTAAGTGGCACTAAAGGATATTTTTTCACTAATGGAAGCAATAGTTAGAAATCCTTTGCCACTGTTCCGAAGTAAACCAGATGTGTATATTTGCAGATACAAGCTGGTTTACTCTGAGTTCTGTCTCTCAGCTGAGGCAGAGCCGGTCACAGGATCAACTGGCATGTACCTTAAAAAGTGAATGTTTATCACATACTAGGGCCAATAGTTTACTCACTTGTGCTTCTATAATAGAAACACAAGTGAAATACATTATTAGTGGCTCTTTTGTTTTGTGTTCCTGCCCTGATCACAGAGTGATCGGGAGCCAAGGACAAGGAGTCAGAGACCTGATCTAGGTCTTTACTGAATATGTGGGTTCCCTGCCGAAACATCGTTAGGCCCCCTAACATCACTAGAGGTGTGTGCTGGGTGCAGTGGGATCCACAGCACAGCTCATTGCAGGGGGCTGTGATGAAGTGCAGAGCACAGGACATACGGTGCATTCTTGAGTGCTGTGTGACGGTATAGAGCATCCTAATGTGAGAAACGGTTAAAAAATAAAATGGCAGGGGCGTGGCCAACCTCCGATTCAGTGAGACGCACCTTACACTAGCTCCCTGCTAGGCGAATATAAACACATCGAAGGGAGGACCCACTGTCAACTCAAAATATGAAGGCCAGAAGGTACCCTAACGTCTCTGCCACCTCAAAAAGGGCTAAATCGGGGGGGACGGAGTGAGCAATGGACGGGACTAGACGTGTTTGTCTGGAGCTCCGCAACTTTAAACCTTTTCCCATTTTATTGATGTCGCTTCATCATTGTCTTTTTTGGCAGTACTCTCCTGATGTACGCCCTCTCTCGGGACACCTTTTTCCCCCACTGTTATTTTCTCTAGTTTTCTTTTCCTCTCCCCTGTCCCCCTTTCCTTCTTCTAAACACACCACAGTGAGAAGAACTATTATCTATGTTGTTGTTTGAGCTTAGTAATGTTTGTTCTATCTGCCCATGGTAACGGTGATATTATTTGTTTAGATTGCTGACTGTGATTGTTTTTCATATTATGTGTACCAAAAAGAAAATATTGCACACTTGTACCATCTGCTCAATATTATCATAAGCTGATTACTATGCTTATCTCATACATTGTGAATGTTTCTGAGTGCTTCAATAACAAACTTTAATTTTAAAAAAAGGGCTAAATCGGGACTGGCAACAACTCGGAAATACTTTCTATATAAACCCCTAAGTGCCTGGGACGCCAGACAAGATGGTGCCCACATCTCAAAGCCCGCCAAACGACTCCAGATTCAGAAGACTCCCCCTCTCCTGAGATCAGTCCGGCAGGATCTCCAACAGTTGCTCAGTCAGCCCTCACCAGGGAAGACCTCACAAAATCGTAGGAGCCAGTTGCAAATTCTAGGAGCCAGTACCAAACGCTGTGTCAGAAAGGAAAATGTTTGGGTCAATGTCTATAAACATGTCTATATGACCTACACACATTCTAATGCACACACATGCTCACCCACAAATATATACACAAATTAACACACCACTATGATGACACATGATAATGACACAAACACACTTACCCACAAATACAGACACACACTTAAATCCTAGCACACACTTATATGCTAACACACACTAACACATCATTTCACTCTTACATACATGCACAAACACATACCTATACACATAAGTGCTAACACATACATACATACACACTAATCTGCTGATACATACACTAACACATGGTGGCACATACATATAGGGTTGCCACCTTTTCTTCAGAAAAATACCGGCCTTTGTACTATCTCCATAGACTTAACATTGGCCTGAAGCCAATTTTTTACCGGCCTGCTGTTAAAATACCAGCCGGGTGTCAACCCTACATACATACACACTAATATGCCGTCACAAATACATACACACTAATCTGTTGATACATACACCAACACATGCTGGCACAAATACATTCATAGACACAAATCTGCTGATACACTAACACATGTTGGCACAAACACATACATACACACTTATCTGTTGAAACTTACACTTAGGGCCGACCTTAGATGCTCAGGCGCCCTGTGCGGGGCACCTTTGTGCCCCCCCAGTTATAGTCCAATCAGAACTAACACCTGGAACACCCCCTGCTGTTAACTACAGTTCCCATGATGCTCAGCCATACATACTGCTTTCATGATACTGGTTGAGCCTCATGGGAAGTACAGTCAAAAGTAGATAAAGATGCTGATGTTAGCTGTGAACTACAATTTCCATGATGCTCAGCCAGGTGTCCACCATGACTAGGCATCATGGAAGTTGTAGTCCAGAACTAACACCTGTCTCACCATCTCCTGTTAACTACAGTTCCCATAAGGCTCAACCAGGCATTCAGCTTCCATGATGCTGGCTGAGCATCATGGGAAGTGCAGTCAACTTTATATGACTGCAGATCTTAGGTTTGGACTACAATTCCCATGATGCTCGGCCAGATGTCCACCATGATGCTGGCTAAGCATCACTGGAAGAGTAGTTAAAATAAAAAAATAACTTCTAGAATTAGCCTCCCTCCCAGGATCCTACCTTTCTGGCCTGGGAGGAGGCTCATGTAGTCTCTGGTGGTCTGTGGGGGCATCCTCGTGGGCTGGCTGTGGTGTGGAGGGAGCTGCTCCTCTCTCTCTTGCAGAGACCTGCTCCCTCTATTCAAGCTCTCTGTAATCAGGGCTGGGGGCGGGGAGATGATGAATAATATCCCCTGCTCCCCTCTGATTGGCTGTGTGGTGACTGACAGCAGCAGATCCCTGCTGGAAGAGGCAGAGAGGACAGTAGACAGGTGCCTCCTCTGGTGCCCCCTGGGTGTTGTGCCCTATGCGGTCGCACAGGCTGCACACCTCTAAGGCCGGCCCTTCTTACACTAACACATGCTGGCACAAGTTCATGCAGACTAATATGCTGATACATACACTAACACATGCTGGCACATACATACATACATACATGCACACTAATGCCAAACTTTTTGCCGCCCCAGGTAAGCGTATATTTTGACACCCCTTGCTGATCCCGCCATAAATAAACACAGTTACACATAAGGTGTCACATACACATGCAGGCACATGTACACAGTCACACATGCAGCCACACACAGTGTCTCACACACAGAGTTACATATATAAACAGTCACATACATTGACACATATGCACACACATACACAGTTGAAGTAACAGCTACAGTTTCAATAGAGCTGTCAATATGCAAAATCCATTGCTCTTTTTATTGTCCTGAAGCACTTTGATACATCCATTTATTACACTGCCTTCCACACACCCCCACAAATACACACTTGCACTATGCCACTCACACTTTCACACACACTCTCTGCCACTCACACAGACATACACACTCTCCCACACACATACACACTTACACTACACCACTCACTTTCACAAACTCTCTGCCACTTACACAGACATACGCACTCTCCCACACACTTTGCCAGTAACTCACACACACACTCACTCAGACATACATCCCTCCCACTCACACAGACATAAACACTCTTCCACTTACACAATCATTTACTGACGCAGACTTACCCATTCACACAGACATGTATTCTATAAACCAAAATAGAGTCCCCATTTATAAGAATAGGTCAATTGACCTATTCATATCAATGGGGACTCTATTTCGGTTCATAGAAAGCCAATGGCATTACATGTATTCCATAAACCGAAAGTTTATGGAATACATGTAATGCTATTGCTATTCTATAAATCGAAATAGAGTCCCTATTCCTATGAATGGGGACTCAATTTCGGTTTATGGAAAGCCCATAGCATTACATACAATGTAATCGCCAAACTCCAACCCGAATATAAAGTGAAATGTCCGTGTTCGGGTCCGGGGTCCAAAAACCGCAATGTTTGGTACGAACCCGAACAGTGCAGTTAGGGTTCGCTCAACACTAATGACGACCATATGAGTGGTGATTTCCCCTGAACTTGACAGTGCGCAAGAATGGGAAAAGACAAACATACCCGCCGACGTTCCAGACATATGTGCCCAGCTCCAAATACCTGAAGTCCAAATCCAAGATTGGGCTGCTAGGGAAAACATGCAGAAGATCATACCCCAACTCTCAAGTCAAGACCGCAGCGCAATAAGAGACCTAAACTGACCAACCGCACTCCCCAGACTTCCATGCTGAATACCGAAGCAGCATCCTTAACCACACATGCTGGTCTGGCTACCGGAGTGATTAGTATAAAGACCGGGTAATGTACTAGTTCTCTTGGACATTCTAGACCCTGATACCTTTATTTCTTTGTTTGTCATCCAAATGTCTGAACTTCGGTACCCACTACTACAGCCTGGCCCAGCGAGTTCTTGGAGCTGGGGCGTACCGTCTATATTCTAACACGCCTTGTAGAATATGTACCACCCTGCCCTGTTGTTATTTAGACACGGACTATCTCAATTGCCAGCTAACAGCCAAACTAATGAAACGTCCTCACATCTCTATCTGTGAGTGCCCGGCATAACTAAGTACAATACCACATGTTGCAAGAGCGGAGACCTCGAGCCAGTTGCAACCACGCCATGCCTGAGCATCAGTGGCTTCACGCTGACACCTAAAACAGGTTTAACATGGTTTTGTACATTCTGTATCTCAAATATATTGTTTGCTTGTTGCATGCGTTAGATGTGTTTTTACCCTTGTTTGCCATAGCGGTTTTGTGCCTTGAAGAGAACGATCCAGTTTTCATCCACTCTCAAAATGGCTAAGATACCAAACCTGACTGTAATATGTCTGAAGAGCCTTAACTCTCCTTTAAAATGCTCTAAGCTCCAACGTGACCTGATCGTTCAGAGAACACGTATAGCCCTAGTCCAAGAAACCCAAATGCAGAAAAGTTCCAACCTTCACACTACACTGATTTTCATAAGTTTATTATTCACACTCAAAAAAAGCAAAGGTGAAGCCATATACAGTTGTGTGCAAAACTTTGCATACCCTTGGAGAACTGGTAATATATGTACTTGTCATGAAGTGAATCTTGACAGCCTGCATGACTGGTGCTCTAGAAAGGCCCTGGGGGCCAGAAGACTCCATGTGAACTATGGACCCTGTATTAGTTTGGTTGTACACACTTTGAGGGCACACGTCCATCTAACTACCGTCCTATATCCCTTCATGTCCAAGTTGCTGGAGAGAACGATGCACTCGTGACTAACAGACTTTCTGACTGCCAATGACCTACTTGAACCTTTTCAATCTGGCTTTAGACCCTTACACTCTACTGAAACAGCCCTCGCTAGAGTATCAATTGACCTCCTTTCTGTCAAATCTAAAGGCCTCTTCTCAGTGATGATCCTCTTAGATCTCTCTGCTGCCTTTGACACCACTGACCACCGCCTCCTTCTTAACAGATTATCCTCATTTGGTATAGGTGGTAACGCACTCTCTTGGATCGAGTCGTACCTGTCTGAGCACTCCTATTGAGTGTCGCTTGCTGGAGCTACTTTGTCACCTGTTCCACTCTCTGTTGGTGTTCCACAAGGATCGGTCCTTGGCCCGCTGATGTTTTCCCTGTACACCACCTCTCTGGGAGAACTCATTTGCTCTTTTGGTTTCTAAAATCACCTGTATACGGATGATACTCAGATCTACCTCTCCTCCCTTCTATCGTGTCATGTGCAGTTAAGTGTCTATCGGCCATCTCCACTTGAAAGTTGGATCGCTACCTGAAACGTAATCTTTCCAAAACAGAACTGATTATCTGCCCTCCCTCAAACTCTATCCCTTCACCTTTGTTCACAGTCACCATTGAAAATGCTACGATTGTACCAGCTGACTGTGTCCCAAAGTCTTGGGGTCACTTTTGACTCTGCTCTCTCCTTCGTTTCTCATATTCAGTCTTCAGTCAAATCCTGCTGTCTGCAGGACATTGCACACAATCGTCCGTTCCTCAGGAAGGAGACAATGAAAATACTAGTGCACTCACTTGTCATCTCTCGCCTTGACTACAGTAACAGTCTCCGGACTGGACTACCTATGGCTCATCTTTCTCCCACTGCATTGCATTTAAAACACAGCTGCCAGACTCATCTTTCTTGCTCATCAGTCTGATTCTGCAGTTCTCCTCTGCAATGCCCTCCACTGGCTCCCCGTCTGCTCTAGGATGAAATTTCAAATTCTGTCTTTAACCTACAAAGCCCTCCACTCCTTGGCCCCTCCGTATATTGCCTCCCTCATGAACCAATACTTCCCTGCACCTCCTCTGAGCCCCTCAGTGGGTCTACAGCTTTCCTGCCACCTCATCACCTCTTCCCACTCGCGCCTCCAAGATTTTTCCTGAGCTGACCCCTCTCTTTGAAACTCCCTTCAGCAGAGCATCCAGCTCTCACCTTCCTTTTCAAACTTTAAAAATTCACTCAAAACTCATCCCTTTAACCAAGTAATGGGGTCTAGAAGACCGAAATATATGAATGGATCCATTAATAACTAATTACCTACCTATATACCCAGTTACTTATATTGGTACCTATTTATGTATGAATATTTGTATGAATTATGTATTTTTATTTTATTCATATTGTAATAACATGCCTTTTGTATATTTATAATAATAAAAAATAATAAACTCTTTAATGAAGCTTACTACCCATCCAACTAGCATATCGGTTGATTTACCTCTAGCTAATCCCTCCTAGCTCTCGCTGTCCTCAATCACTGTTAATATCAGGTAGCTTACAACTGATCCAGCTAGAACGTACACAAATACTCTTTAGCCAAACTCACCTAGTGCCACCCATCCACATTACTGTTACTATAACTACATTCCCTCTGTCCTCTTCACTCCCTTATGTGTCTCATGTACCCCATTCTCTCTAGATTGTAAGCTTGCGAGCATGTCTCTACCTCATGTACCAGTCTGTTCTAGTTTGTCTAACTTAGTACGTAGTTCCCTTTTTTGCTCTGTATCTAGCGCTACGTAAATTGTTGGCGCTATATAAATAAATGGTAATATATATACATGAAAAATGCGCAACCTTGAAATCAAAATGCTACAAAAAAAAAATGTTAATTCAATTTTCACTTCACATATTATGTTTATATTTATATCAAAATACCCTACTTTGTACTCTAAACAAGAGAAATGTTATTTTCTTTTTCTTCGAGGTAAAAGCTTTACAAAGAAATAAATAAAATTTAGGCACTTTCCATGAGACTGGAAAGTGTTACAAAGTGAAAATACATTGTATTCTATAACACCCCAGGTACAAAAGTACCTAAAATGTATTATTGCAAAAAAAAACGCACTTCGGGTTCGTACCGAACGGGTTCGTACCGAAAGACTTTCAGTTTATAGACTTTCGGTTTATGGAATACATGTAATGCTATTGGCTTTCTATAAATCGAAATAGAGTCCCCATTCATACGGATAGGTCAATGGGGACACTCTTACCCACATTTTACTTCATTTTGCAGCCCTCTAGCCCTTTCCAGGACTTTTTTAGAGGCATTTTAGTGTCCAAAAGTTTGTGTCCCCATTGACTTCAATGGGGTTCGTCTTCGGGGTCAAGTTCGAGCACGGACCCGGACATTTTTTCGAAGTTTGGCCGAACCTGCCGAACCCGAACTTCCAGGTGTCCGCTCAACTCTATTCAGGACTTTATACCATCAGGCAGGATTTCATTGGAGATCCCTGTCACTACATCCACACTGGTGCTAAAGTATATGCCGTCATCTTTGGTGTAGTTTATTCTACCTATGCTGTAGATCGCACTGCACTGGATATAGCCTTCATTTATTTACACACCAGTTGTCCACCAAGTGGATATTTTACAATGGCTTTGAATCCGGTTGCGGAGGTGAGTCTCTTAATGATGTGTTTTTCTGCAGTGGAAGAACTTCTAAGGTTCTACTCAATAAAGAGAGAACTTTAGGCCAATGTAGCAGAGTTGGAAAAGTTCTCCAGTGCAGCTGAATGGAGGAATACCCACAGACCACATTCAAACTTAATTAATACTTGACCTGCCGCTCATGCATTTCTTAAGTGATGGGGACCGTTTTGCCGGTTCCCAGCTTGGTTTATTATTAGGTTGGGCCATGGCTTCTAATCATGGGCCCCTTAATTTTTTATTTTTTTGGGGGGTGTCAGGTATTTTTTTTTAAATTGTTGCAGCCAGTTGAAGTCCACTGACCCATCGGGGGGAGGGGGGTCTTTAAATATTTTTACTTTTCAAAATAGGAGAATTCAAGGTATAATCCCCAAATACTAACTGAATTCAGGGACTGATTATCGCATATTGTGTAGCTAAAATTGTACCCCAGGCATAAAAGTACCTAAAGTATATTATTGCAAAAAATAATTATAGATTTTGAGCTAATTTAGCATTTGTTTTTTACATGTTAAGATTGAAAAACCAGTGTATCTTGTTTGGGAAATGAAAGACCATGAAAGCGAGAATGTGCCTTATGTAAAATGCCAACTTTACTGCAGCTTGATGTCTTTTATTTTTATTATTTTTACTGTTCAGAATAGGAGAATTCAAGGTATTACCCCCGAATCCGAATTTAATTCGTGGGGCTGATCATCGCATATTGTGTAGCTAAAATTGTATGGGTTTTATGGCAAAAATGTCCTGATCTGAAGGCATTCGATGCTGTTAATTGTTTAGCCGATTTTCAGGGATTTGTTCGATTCGGTTATAATGCTCATTCAGACGCAATTTGGATCAAGTCGGATTATATTGTGTAGACCCTTATATCCATTGGTGGGATACCAAAAATGTAGGAACCAGTTCTGACTTTCAAGCATGGTGTAATATATTTTTTCTTTAATGTCAAACAAAATAAAATAAAAACTACTTGCTTTTTGCTAAACAGCAAAAAGTTTTCTACAATTTATATCATGTGAGTAATTTAAAGTGAATTTAAGATTTAAGTCCAAAAGTAGACAAGCTGGAAGAATTCTCTAAGTAAGATTTGCTTCAATTTCAAGTTCACTAAAGAGACACGCATACATACACAGTCACACTTACACACAGCCTCACACTTACACACACACAGACACACATGTACACACACAGTCAGACTTACACACAGAGAGAGAGAGAGACTCCCACTTACACACAACCAGACTCCCACTTACAAACACACAGGCTCACATTTACACACAGACTCACACTTACACAGTCACACTCAAATTATGGGATTATGCAGCATCGTGGAAACGACACTGTTACAGGTGCGGTGGGGGGGTTTCGGGGGTGCTGTTACAGATGCAGGTGGGCCAGACCTCCATGTCCAGTGGGCTGCATTAGAGGGGTGAAATACAAAATAATAAAGTGTTGAGCAAAGAAAAAAATAAATAAACACACAATAAAGGCAACACTTATCTTAAAGTAAAGTGTAATCAGCAGTGGCACAAAAACAAAAAAGAGAAAAAGCAATGTGTATTACAGTATAAAAAGAAATCTAATCGAGTAAAATCTCTCAATGAGACCTTACTCACACTCTAGTGAGCCTATAACTGGCTCTAAGTGGTAAAAGCGAAGAGGACTCCAAGTCCTAGCATTCAGAATAATGGGGGACAGACTGGAGTGATGAAGATGTCTTATGGCAGGTGTTTCATCCAAAGGTTCAGTCGGTCATGCAGATCAGGAGACCGAGAAACATAAAGGATAACCAGATATAGTATAATACAGAAAAAGCATTTAAAATTCCTCCAGAATACTGAAGCTTACATGGAAACAGAATAAAAAATGTCACCAGTCCTTCCATGACAATGTGCAAAAGTGTCCAGAAATGGATGGGCAGTCCTCAGACGAAAAACAAAGTGCGGTGCAGAAGCTCACTGCCGGATTCGGGCCTCATATGATTTCACAATAACTGTGACGCGTTTCACCCAATCGGGCCTTCCTCAGGCAGACTCGCGCATATACGTGCGTCTCCAAAACAGGCAGGGTTAGCTAGGGCAGGGGGAGATAGCAGTAAATGCACGCGGGGGGCTGGTGGGAAAAATGTGAACTGTGCTTGCGCAAGTCGGTACGTCCGTTTGCATGCAGTACCGAAAGCTGCCACCTGTGGAGAACTTCTATGGTAAGTATTTTTTATATTTTTTAATGAAAATAAAAATATAAAATAAAAAACTGAAAATGACAGTCTAGTTCACTCTCTGGTGCCTACAAGTTTCTTCAAAGTCATATAGGGGACTAGACTGTCCCTTTAATATTCCCCTGATAATTAGCTCCTTAATATGCCCCTGATAATTTGCTCATTAAAGTGTAGCAATAACCCCCCCCCCCCTCCCCAGTACTTACCTTTATGATGCTCATCACCCGCCTTTTCCTGCGTGCAGGAAATACAGCCACTGGAATTGACTTGCCGTCATTTCCGGTGGAGAGTAAAAGCGGGTTCGCATCCCCCTGCCCAATCATGACAGTCTCACGCAGGGCCGCCACCAGGAATTTCAGGGCCCCTTACTAAACAAATTTTATGCCAGGATTTAGCCACTCAATATGCCAGGATTTAGCCACTCAATATGACATGATTTATCCATTCAATATGCCAGGAGTTTGCTCGTTTTTGCCACCCTTCTCCCCCCATTCCCCAGTACTTACCTACTTGTTGCTCTGTCTCCTCCGTGCAGTCTTCCCTCCTGCTGAATCCCACCACTGCTTTTATCTCTTGGCTTATTTATACATCCTAAAATGACTCATTTTTTAAATCCAAAAGCTGCAAAAATTGGAGTAAAGGTAACAATCTTTATGTGTGTTTTAAGTAAGCTGACCCAGCACCCCCATTGCACATCCAGGACATGCCCAAGCCCTAAAAGGACTCATTTTTTAAATCCAAAAGCTGCAAAAATTGGAGTAAAGGTAACAATCTTTATGTGTGTTTTAAGTAATCTGACCCAGCACCCCCATTGCACATCCAGGACATGACCCAGCACCCCCATTGTACTCCCATGACATGCCCCAGCACCCCCATTGTACACCCAGGACATGCTCCAGCACCCACATTGTACACCCAAGACATATCCCAACACGCCCATTGCACATGCAAGACATGCCCCATAGTGTTGCCACCTTTTCTACAAATAAATACTGGCCATGCCTCCATAGACTTAACATTGGAACCAATGTTATTGCTCCAGCCCCCTCTTTGCTCGCCCAAGACATGCTGGAATGTAAAAAATGTATTTGACCCCAATGTTAAGTCTATGGAGTTAGTAGCATGGCCGGTATTTTTTTTTAAGAAAAGGTTGCAGCCCTACCCATATTGCACACCTAGAACATGCTCCAGCACCACATTTCAGACCCAGGACTTGCCCCAGGACATGCCCAGCACCAACATTTCACACCTAGGACATGCCCCAGCACCCCAGGACATGCCCCACCATGCACATTGTATATCCAGGATATACCCCAGCACCCCAGACATAGATAGACTGATACGATTTTTTGCTGGGGGTGTCTTAAAGAGTCTGGTCATGATGTCATAGAGGCAGCTGCTAATGATAACTATGTGAACATTCTCTTTCCTCTCAGACACATCAGGAGCTCTGACGGAGCTTCAGCGTGCGTCCCCGGTTCCTTGGTATAGGTATCTATGCCTGACTTGGATGTGTCTGAAGACTTGGAGCTTGACTACCCGAAATCTGACCTTGAGCTTTGGAGGTTCTAGCAGGCGATTTATTTGGCAAGCGCAGCGACTCGTGTACCCTTTATAGGTCTGTTCTTCGGTGGGGGAGAGGGGTGGGCCTAGTATTTATCGGCGTTCACTGCGTCGGGAGGGCCACATCTGGGGTGACAAGGGAGGGAGAAGATATGTACCCTGCCAGCAATGTCAATTTATATCAGAGCTGTCCAACTGCAGTCTGTTAGCTGGATTGTAGCTAGAGGGCCACAGTTGGACACCCCTGGTCTATATAATGTTTAAATGAATTGTTGTGTTAACCTGTAGTATAATTATAGTCTCTGCATTTGCCTCTTAATGCCCAGAGGGAAGGGCAGTCCTTCAAGCCATGGTTCCCCAGAGGTTTCCCCCACAGGGGGTTTTTCCTCTCCTGAGTGCTGAAGGATGACTCTTCGTGAGTCTAGAGGTAGCCCATAGCTTGACCAGCTTTCTGGTTTAATCTGTGATAATACCCAGGCACCTTCTGGGCTGTAAATTCCCTTTTCCCATATATATAGAGACTAGAAAATGACTAATTCTGTGAAATTCCTAAAATAAATGTACAATTAATATATATATTTCTTGCCTCATGTTGTTCTTATTTCTATAAGTGTATCTGTCCTCATATAACAGAACATATAAAGTAGGATGTTGAGTATGAATGTGATGTTGGGGAAATAAAGGGAAATTAATTGTTACAATCTGGAATGGTGGAATGGATGTTTTGGGGTCACAAACTAAAGAAGGAGGTGGGACTGACTGGGGGGTAAATACATTGTTTAGCGACACATGAGTATCAGCTAATAAACCTGTGAACAGATAGTAGAACACTAGATGGTGGATACAGAAGACATTATGGGATAAGTTTGGAAAACACTGAATAATGGAAACTAATATTACAGTATTAAGAGGGGAGAGGATTATAGTATTGAGAATAAATAATGCTGTGTTAAGAGTCCTCACAATCCCCATGTACACACTGTTATGACATATACACGTACAGTAGGAAGAGTCTTAAGACTAATGAAATCAGCCTCCTGCTTACTCAACCAAAGGTACAGAGACTGAACTAGAGAAGATATCTCCAACTTCCAAGGACTCATCTGAACAAAGGGCGTCAAAGAAGAAGTGAGGAGACAGCTTTCCCTGGCAATAGTTCCCCAGGCAGATTGTCTACACCCAGTTACCATGTTCTGATCTTTCCCCCATCAACCCTGCCCTGGAGAGTGTACCAGTTTATATATATATGGCCCTACAAGGCTAGAGATCAGTAAGGGGCCACAATAGCCCAAAAATGTATATGAAAATGTGAATGGGACAATGAAACGTGTTGGGATTATAAATAAAAGATTTTAAAAATATATATCATAAAATAACATTTAAAAAAGGTGAATGTTCCCAGCTCAGCCTGCCTGCCAAACCAATTTCAGCCACAGTAGCAGATCCATAATAGTGTAGTTCTCTGGACCCCCATATTTCCTCATAGGCAGCTCTGTATTTAGCACGAGATAAACATGGCAAGTGCTTAGGGCGGCACTTGCCTTGTGTGCCTTTAGGGGCGGCACAAAGCGCAAAAAAACGCGCTTGCAGGCAGAGACAGAGGTGAGGGGGGACCGAAAGATCCCCCCTCACCATCGCTCTGATTGCCATCAGGCTGCACGGGGAGCCGAACAGGCAGCACAGAGAAACTTCCGTGCTGCCTGTTCGGCTCCCCGTGCAGTGTGACAGGAAATGCCGACAGGTCACGTGACCTGCGCTCTGACGTAAAACACCCGCCGGGTTACGTGACCTCTCTGCACAACCGCCGGGAAGTAGACCAGGCAGCATGGAGGATACCATGCTGCCTGCCACTAGCCAACAGGGAAAAAGGTAAGTGCTGGGGGTTAGGGGCTTATTAATGACAAATATTACTGGCATATTATTGGGCAAATTGGCTGGGCAATATTAATGGCAAATAATACTGGCATATTATTGGGCAAATTGACAGAGGTATATTAAATGGCAGATAATACTGGCATATTATTGGGCAAATTGGCTGGGCAATATTAATGGCAAATAATACTGGCATAGTATTGGGCAAATTGGCAGGGGCATATTAAATGGCAAATAATACTGGCATATTATTGGGCAAATTGGCTGGGGAATAATAAATGGCAAATACTACTGACATATTATTGGGCAAATTGGTTGGGGTATATTAATGGCAAATAATACTGCCATATAATTGGCTGGGGAATATTAATGGCAAATACTGGCATTTCATTGAGCAAATTGAACTATTATCTTTGTTGTTGTTTGAGCTTATTAATGTTTGTTCTATCTGCCCATGGTAACGGTGAATTCACCCCCATTGAAGTATACTAGTCATGTTATGTCTTCAAAATAGTCACCTTTACTAATGTGATATTATGGCTGGGCTTACCAACTGTACTATTTTTAGCTGTGTTTTAATCATTAATTCTTTACTGAACTTTCTGGCTGGTATATATTATGGAAAGTCTAATCGGGCATTTGGCTCTATTATATGCTTAGCTTCTGTTAACTTGCTGATATTGTTTTTCATATGATGTGTAGCAAAAAGAAAATATTGCACACTTGTACCATCTGCTCAATATTATCATAAGCTGATTACTATGCTTATCTCTTACATTGTGAATGTTTTTGAGTGCTTCAATAAAAAAACTTTAATTAAAAAAAAAGGGCTAAATCGGGACTGGCAACAACTTTATATACATACCCTGAAGTGTCTGGGACGCCAGACAAGATGATGCCCACATCTCAAAGCCCGCCAAACGACTCCAGATTCAGAAGACTCCCCCTCTCCTGAGATCAGTCCGGCAGGATCTCCAACAGTTGCTCAGTCAGCCCTCACCAGGGAAGAGCTCACAAAATTGTAGGAGCCAGTTGCAAATTTTAGGAGCCAGTACCAAACGCTGTGTCAGAAAGGAAAATGTTTGGGTCAATGTCTATAAACATGTCTATATGACCTACACACATTCTAATGCACACACATGCTCACCCACAAATATATACACAAATTAACACACCACTATGATGACACATGATGACATGATAATGACACAAACACACTTAAATCCTAGCACACACTTATATGCTAACACACACTAACACATCATTTCACTCTTACATACATGCACAAACACATAACTATACACATAAATGCTAACACATACATACATACACACTAATCTGCTGATACATACACTAACACATGGTGGCACATACATACACACTAATATGCCATCATATATACATACACACTCATCTGCTGATACATACACCAACACATGCTGGCACAAATACATACATAGACACAAATCTGCTGATACACTTTTGTGAAGACCCCCCCCCCCCATGCTGTATGCTCAGCCATACATACTGCTTTCATAATACTGGTTGAGCCTCATGGGAAGTATAGTCAAAAGTAGATAAAGATGCTGATGTTAGCTGTGAACTACAATTTCCATGATGCTCAGCCAGGTGTCCACCATGACTAGGCATCATGGAAGTTGTAGTCCAGAACTAACACCTGTCTCACCATCTCCTGTTAACTACAGTTCCCATAAGGCTCAGCCAGGGATTCAGCTTCCATGATGCTGGCTGAGCATCATGGGAAGTGCAGTCAACTTTATATGACTGCAGATGCTAGGTTTGGACTACAATTCCCATGATGCTCGGCCAGATGTCCACCATGATGCTGGCTAAACATCACTGGAAGAGTAGTCCACAGAATTTTTTTTTTTAATAAAAAAAATTACTTCTAGAATTAGCCTCCCTCCCAGGATCCTTCCTTTCTGGCCTGGGAGGAGGCTCATGTAGTCTCTGGTGGTCTGTGGGGGCATCCTCATGGGCTGGCTGTGGTGTGGAGGGAGCTGCTGCTCTCTCTCTTGCAGAGACCTGCTCCCTCTATTCAAGCTCTGTGTAATCAGGGCCGCCCCCAAAATTAGCCGCCCTAGGCATCTGCCTAGGATGCCTCAGGGTAAATACAGCACTGGCTGGCACATACATACAAACATACATACATACATACATACATACACACTAATGTGCTGATACACTAACACATGCTGTCAGAGGCGTCACTAGGGTTGGTGTCACCAGGTGTGGTAACTCATGGTGTCACCCCCCATGGATTATCTCCGATACCATAAAGAACCAAAGTATTGCCAGTCAGATGGACATTACAATATGACATAAAGGAGACCCACAAATATTTCACATACAGGAGACCCACAAATTATGTCACACACACAGGAGCCCATTAATTATGCCAAACATTTTGCCGCCCTAGGTAAGCGTATATTTTGACACCCCTTGCTTATCCCACCATAAATACACACAGTCACACATGTAGTGTCACATACACATGCAGGCACATGTACACAGTCACACATGCAGCCACACACAGTGTCTCACACACAGAGTTACATATATAAACAGTCACATACACACATTGACACATATGCACACACATACACAGTTGAAGTAACAGAGCTACAGTTTCAATAGAGCTGTCAATATGCAAATCTTTTGCACTTTTTATTGTCATGAAGCACTTTGATACATCCAATTATTACACTGCCACCAACACCCCCCCACAAATATACACTTACACTACGCCACTCACTTTCACACACACACTCTCTGCCACTCAGACATACACATCCTCCCACTCACACAGATATAAACACTCTTCCACTTACATCATTCACTCTGGCACTGACGCAGACTTACCCATTCTTATGAATGGGGACTCTATTTCGGTTTACAGAAAGCCCAAAGCATTACATACAATGTAATCGCCGAAACCCCGAACTCCAACCCGAATATACAGTGAAATGTCCGTGTTCGGGTCCGGGGTCCAAAAACCGTAATGTTCGGTACGAACCCGAACAGTGCGGTTCGGGTTCGCTCAACACTAATGACGACCATATGAGTGGTGATTTCCCCTGAACTTGAAAGTGCGCAAGAATGGGAAAAGACAAACATACCTGTGTCCAGCTCCAAATACCTGAAGTCCAAATCCAAGATTGGGCTACTAGGGAAAACATGCAGAAGATCATACCCCAACTCTCAAGTCAAGACCGCAGCGCAATAAGAGACCTAAACTGACCAACCGCACTCCCCAGACTTCCATGCTGAATACCGAAGCAGCATCCTAAACCACACATTCTGGTCTGGCTACCGGAGTGATTAGTATAAAGACCGGGTAATGTACTAGTCCTGTTGGACATTCTGGACCCTGATCACTTAATTTCTTTGTTTGTCATCCAAATGTCTGAACTTCGGTACCCACTACTACAGCCTGGCCCAGCGAGTTCTTGGAGCTGGGGCGTACCGTCTATATTCTAACACGCCTTGTAGAAGCTGTACCACCCTGCCCTGTTGTTATTTAGACACGGACTATCTCAATTGCCAGCTAACAGCCAAACTAATGAAACGTCCTCACATCTCTATCTTTGAGTGCCCGGCATAACTAAGTACAATACCACATGTTGCAAGAGCGGAGACCTCGAGCCAGTTGCAACCACGCCATGCCTGAGCATCAGTGGCTTCACGCTGACACCTAAAACAGGTTTAACATGGTTTTGTACATTCTGTATCTCAAATATATTGTTTGCTTGTTGCATGCGTTAGATGTGTTTTTACCCTTGTTTGCATTAGCAGTTTCGGGCCTTGAAGAGAACGATCCAGTCTTCATCCACTCTCAAAATGGCTGAGATACAGCCTGAGATACCAAACCTGACTGTAGTATGTCTAAAGGGCCTTAACTCTCTTTTAAAATGCTCTAAGCTCCAACGTGACCTGATCGTTCAGAGAGCACGTATAGCCCTAGTCCAAGAGACCCAAATGCAGAAAAGTTCCAAACTTCACGCTACACCGATTTTCGTAAGTTTATTATTCACACTCAAAAAAAGCAAAGGTGAAGCGATATACAGTTGTATGCAAATCTTTGCATACCCTTGGAGAACTGGTAATATTTGTACTTGTCATGAAGTGAATCTTGACAGCCTGCATGACTGGGGCTCTAGGAAGGGCCAGAAGACTCCATGTGAACTATGGACCCTCTATTAGTTTGGTTGTACACACTTTGAGGGCACACGTCCATCTAACTACAGTCCTATATCCCTTCATGTCCAAGTTGCTGGAGAGAACGATGCACTCGCGACTAACAACCTTTCTGGCTGCCAATGACCTACTTGACCCTTTTCAATATGGCTTTAAACCCTTACACTCTACTGAAACAGCCCTCACTAGAGTATCAATTGACCTCCTTTCTGCCAAATCTAAAGGCCACTTCTCAGTGATGATCCTCTTAGATCTCTCTTCTGCCTTTGACACCGCTGACCACCGCCTCCTTATTAACAGATTATCCTCATTTGGTATAGGTGGTAACACACTCTCTTGGATCGAGTCGTACCTGTCTGAGCGCTCCTATTCAATGTCGCTTGCTGGAGCTACTTTGTTACCTGTTCCGCTCTCTGTTGGTGTTCCGCAAGGATCGGTCCTTAGCCCGCTGATGTTTTCCCTGTAAACCACCACTCTGGGAGAACTCATCATCTCTTTTGGTTTCTAAAATCACCTATATACGGATGATACTCAGATCTACCTCTCCTCCCTTCTATCGTGTCATGTGCAGTTAAGTGTCTATCGGCCATCTCCACTTGAAAGTTGGATCGCTACCTGAAACGTAATCTTTCCAAAACAGAACTGATTATCTGCCCTCCCTCAAACTCTATCCCTTCACCTTTGTTCACAGTCACCATTGAAAATGCTACAATTGTACCAGCTGACCGTGTCCCGAAGTCTTGGGGTCACTTTTGACTCTGCTCTCTCCTTCGTTTCTCATATTCAGTCTTCAGTCAAATCCTGCTGTCTGCAGGACATTGCACACAATCGTCCGTTCCTCAGGGAGGAGACAATGAAAATACTAGTGCACTCACTTGTCATCTCTCGCCTTGACTACAGTAACAGTCTCCGGACTGGACTACCTATGGCTCATCTTTCTCCCACTGCATTGCATTTAAAACACAGCTGCCAGACTCATCTTTCTTGCTCATCGGTCTGATTCTGCAGCTCCCCTCTGCAATGCCCTCCACTGGCTCCCCGTCTGCTCTAGGATGAAATTTCAAATTCTGTCTTTAACCTACAAAGCCCTCCACTCCTTGGCCCCTCCGTATATTGCCTCCCTCATGAACCAATACTTCCCTGCACCTCCTCTGAGCCCCTCAGTGGGTCTACAGCTTTCCTGCCACCTCATCACCTCTTCCCACTCGCACCTCCAAGATTTTTCCTGAGCTGACCCCTCTCTTTGAAACTCCCTTCAGCAGAGCATCCAGCTCTCACCTTCCTTTTCAAACTTTAAAAATGCACTCAAAACTCATCCCTTTAACCAAGTAATGGGGTCTAGAAGACCGAAATATATGAATGGATCCATTAATAACTAATTACCTACCTATATACCCAGTTACTTATATTGGTACCTATTTATGTATGAATATTTGTATGAATTATGTATTTTTATTTTATTCATATTGTAATAACATGCCTTTTGTATATTTATAATAATAAAAAATAATAATCTCTTTAATGAAGCTTACTACCCATCCAACTAGCATATCGGTTGATTTACCTCTAGCTAATCCCTCCTAGCTCTCGCTGTCCTCAATCACTGTTAATATCAGGTAGCTTACAACTGATCCAGCTAGAACGTACACAAATACTCTTTAGCCAAACTCACCTAGTGCCACCCATCCACATTACTGTTACTATAACTACATTCCCTCTGTCCTCTTCACTCCCTTATGTGTCTCATGTACCCCATTCTCTCTAGATTGTAAGCTTGCGAGCAGGTCTCTACCTCATGTACCAGTCTGTTCTAGTTTGTCTAACTTAGTACGTATTTCCCTTTTTTGCTCTGTATCTAGCGCTACGTAAATTGTTGGCGCTATATAAATAAATGGTAATATATATACATGAAAAATGAGCAACCTTGAAATCAAAATGCAACAAAAAAAAAATATTAATTCAATTTTCACTTCACATATTATGTTTATATTTATAGCAAAATACCCTACTTTGTACTCTAAACAAGAGAAATGTTATTTTCTTTTTCTTCGAGGTAAAAGCTTTACAAAGAAATAAATAAAATTTAGGCACTTTCCATGAGACTGTAAAGTGTTACAAAGTGAAAATACATTGTATTCTATAACACCCCAGGTACAAAAGTATATTGTATTATTGCAAAAAAAAATGCACTTCGGGTTCGTACCGAACGGGTTCTTACCGAAAGACTTTCAGTTTATAGACTTTCGGTTTATGGAATACATGTAATGCTATTGGCTTTCTATAAATCGAAATAGAGTCCCCATTCATACTGATAGGTCAATGGGGACACATTTTACTTCATTTTGCAGCCCTCTAGCCCTTTCCAGGACTTTTTTAGAGGCATTTTAGTGTCCGAAAGTTTGTGTCCCCATTGACTTCAATGGGGTTCGTCTTCAGGGTCAAGTTCGAGCACGGACCCGGACATTTTTTCGAAGTTTGGCCGAACCTGCCGAACCCGAACATCCAGGTGTCCGCTCAACTCTATTCAGGACTTTATACCATCAGGAAGGATTTCAGTGGAGATCCCTGTCACTACATCCACACTGGTGCTAAAGTATATGCCGTCATCTTTGGTGTAGTTTATTCTACCTATGCTGTAGATCGCACTGCACTGGATATAGCCTTCATTTATTTACACACCAGTTGTCCACCAAGTGGATATTTTACAATGGCTTTGAATCCGGTTGCGGAGGTGAGTCTCTTAGTGATGTGTTTTTCTGCAGTGGAAGAACTTCTAAGGTTCTACTCAATAAAGAGAGAACTTTAGGCCAATGTAGCAGAGTTGGAAAAGTTCTCCAGTGCAGCTGAATGGAGGAATACCCACAGACCACATTCAAACTTAATTAATACTTGACCTGCCGCTCATGCATTTCTTAAGTGATGGGGACCGTTTTGCCGGTTCCCAGCTTGGTTTATTATTAGGTTGGGCCATGGCTTCTAATCATGGGCCCCTTAATTTTTTATTTTTTGGGGGGGTGTCAGGTATTTTTTTTTAAATTGTTGCAGCCAGTTGAAGTCCACTGACCCATCGGGGGGAGGGGGGTCTTTAAATATTTTTACTTTTCAAAATAGGAGAATTCAAGGTATTATCCCCAAATACTAATTGAATTCAGAGGCTGATTATCGCATATTGTGTAGCTAAAATTGTACTCCAGGCATAAAAGTACCTAAAGTGTATAATTGCAAAAAATAATTATAGATTTTGAGCTAATTTAGCATTTGTTTTTTACATGTTAAGATTGAAAAACCAGTGTATCTTGTTTGGGAAATGAAAGACCATGAAAGCGAGAATGTGCCTTATGTAAAATGCCAACTTTACTGCAGCTTGATGTCTTTTATTTTTATTATTTTTACTGTTCAGAATAGGAGAATTCAAGGTATTACCCCCGAATCCGAATTGAATTCGTGGGGCTGATCATCGCATATTGTGTAGCTAAAATTATATGGGTTTTATGGCAAAAATGTCCTGATCTGAAGGCATTCGATGCTGTTAATTGTTTAGCCGATTTTCAGGGATTTGTTCGATTCGGTTATAATGCTCATTCAGACGCAATTTGGATCAAGTCGGGTTATATTGTGTAGACCCTTATATCCATTGGTGAGATTCCAAAAATTTAGTAACCAGTTCCGACTTTCAAGCATGGTGTAATATATTTTTTCTTTAATGTCAAACAAAATAAATTAAAAACTACTTGCTTTTTGCTAAACAGCAAAACGTTTTATACAATTTATATCATGTGGGTTATTTAAAGTGAATTTCAGATTTAAGTCCAAAAGTTGGAAGAATTCTCTAAGTAAGATTTGCTTCAATTTCAAATTCCAGTTCACTAAAGAGACACGCATACATACACAGTCACACTTACACACAGACAGACTCCCATTTACAAACACAGACTCACACTTACACAGTCACACTCACAACTTCACAGAGATTGAAAAAAAAAAAAATGTTACCTGCCTGCGTGCTTCACGCTGTCCCGGGGTCCTGTTTATCAGCTCTCTGACCTTATCGCATGATGTCACGAGCAGGGTAGAGGAGGGAGGGATTATTCAGCGTTGTGGAAACTTAGTTTCCCGACACTGTTACAGGTGCAGTGGGGGGGTTTCGGGGGTGCTCTTACAGCTGCAAGTGGGCCAGACCTCCATGTCCAGTGGGCTGCATTAGAGGGGTGAAATATAAAATAATAAAGTGTTGCACAAAGAAAAAATATAGAAACACACAATAAAGTCAACACTTATCTTAAAGTAAAGTGTAATCAGCAGTGGCACATATAAAAAACAAAAAAGAGAAAAAGCAATGTGTAGTACAGTATAAAAAGAAATCTAATCGAGTAATATCTCCCAATGAGACCTTACTCACACTTTAGTGAGCCTATAACTGGCTCTAAGTGGTAAAAGCAAAGAGGACTCCAAGTCCTAACATTCAGAATAATGTGGGACAGACTGGAGTGCTGAAGATGTCTTATGGCAGGTGTTTCATCCACAGCATCAGTCGGACATGCAGATCAGGAGACTGAGAAACATAAAGGATAACCAGATGTAGTATAATATAGAAAAAGCATTTAATATTCCTCCAGAACACTGAAGCTTACATGGAATCAGAATAAAAAACGGTAAAAACCGCAACAGTCCTTCGTTAACAATGTGCAAAAGTGTCCAGAAATGTATGGGCAGTCCACAGACGAAAAACAAAGTGTGGTGCAGAAGCTCACTTTCGGATTTGGGCCTCGTATGACGACACAATAACTGCGACGCGTTTCACCCAATCGGGCCTTCCTCAGGCGTCTCCAACACAGGCAGGGTTAGCTAGGGCAGGGGGTGCCTGGGAGATAGCAGTAGATGAACGCGGGGGCGGGTGGGAAAAATGTGAACTGTGCTTGCGCAAGTCAGTACGTCCGTATGCATGCAGTACCGAGAGCTGCCACCTGTGGAGAAATTCTATGGTAAGTATATTTTTTTCTTTTTTAAAGAAAATAAAAATGTAAAATAAAAAACTAAAAATGACAGTCTAGTTCACTCTTTGATGCCTACAAGTTGCACCAAAGTCATATAGGTGACTAGACTGTCCCTTTAATATTCCCCTGATAATTTTTATTTTTTTATTTTTTATATATATACTTTTTTTATTATAAAAATACAAAATTTAGACAGTACCAAAACATTAACACAGTGAGACGTTACAATACAGTAACATGGAATTAAGATGACAGTACTATAAATATGGATCGTCCTCCTCCTTCATATCAACACAATTTCAAGCAGCCAAAAAAGTTATAATAAAGTGGACACGAATGAGGAGGAGAAGTTAAAGACCAAAAAAAAAGAAAAAACGAGCATTGAGCTGTGCCGTTGACCGGGCGAGGTTATATTAGACCGTGTTTTTAAGAGTTGGTTGTAGTGTTGATCAGATATGACCAACATTACATGCTTTTGTCCACATGGGGGAACTCACACTTTTTATTCCAAGATTGTCACCTTGTTGTTGGATTACCTCTACTCCCTGTCACTATCCATCTAGTCCAGGGGAGCCACTTATTCTCAAATTAAATGTTTTTGTCCAACTGATAGGAAAGACCCCTTTCCATATTATATTGATAACTCACTTGGGACTGAATCTGACTCCAGTAGGGGGCTGTCTTTTGTAACCAGTTTCTCGATATAAGAGTCTTGGTAGCCATCAGAATTTGGACGACAATGTATCTCTCTTTACATGTGAGATCGGGAGTGTTGAAGTGTAACAAGGCTATCGAGGGATCCCCCACAATCGGATGTTTCATTATTACTGATATTTTTTCAAAGACTTCCTCCCATAATGGTCTAAGAACAATACAGTCCCACCATATATGTCTTGTACTACCCTGTTGTAAATTACACCTCCAGCACAGGTTGGAAGTAGCAGAATTCATGTTGTTTAGAATCTTAGGGACCATATGCCAACGATGAAGAATCTTGTAATGAAGCTCAATTATATTTAAGCAGTGGAATGACTTCCCGACTTCTGTCAGGGAGCCGTACCACTGCTCCATCTCTACTTATCGTCCTATTTCCCTTTCCCAATTCATCCAAGCTCTTGGTTTCTCCTCCTTCTCCCAAAGGGTTAGGACTTCGTGGCACTTTGCTGTTGTGTTATACTTTCTTTTAGTTGGATCAAAAAGATTCACCAGCTCTACGTCTGGCGAATTCCCATCCCCATATAACATATGAATGTCAACATAATGTTTTAACGTAAATAACTAAAGATTTCTTTATCTGGAAGATTCAGTTGTTTTTGTATCTGTGGAAAGGGTTTGATATTTTTTCCCTCTATTAAGTCATAGATTTTAACGGGATTTAGTTTTGTCCAACTCCCTAAGCTCAGATCTTCTACATTAAGTTCAATTGTTCTCAACGGGGTATATGGCGATATTTTTTCCATTAGGGAATGTGAACCTCTAAACCGGAACCAATCAGTTAGTAGATCTCTTATATGATGACAGTCAATCCCAGCTAGGAAGGTCCTACTTGGTCTTGAATTCATCCATATTGCAGTTGATAGATCCTCTAGCCCCGTTAAAAAGGACTCAATGCCATACCACGGCTCTCTCTGGGACAGCGGGTCCTGCCATCTCTGCAGATGGTAAATCCGATAGGCCTCATAATGTTTAATCAGGTTTGGAATGGATAGGCCTCCCCTTTTAGAGTGTTTCATAATATGGGACATAGATATTCTTGGCTTTTTGTTGTTCCAAACATAGTTCATAAATATCTTCTGGATTTTTTTTAGTTGGGATTTTTGTGTAGCTAAAGGGATCATTCTTAGAGCATATGACCACTTAGGCATCAAATAGGATTTAATGATGTTAATTCTTCCTAGCCATGAAATACCTATGTTACTCCAATCATTAAGAAGTTTCCCAGTGGAATATTTATATAGGAGATCTAAATTTTTTGGCATTATATCCAATACAGCTGGCATGATAAATATACCTAAATATTGGAACCTCTCTGGAGACCAACTGTGCTTGCGCAAGTCAGTACGTCCGTATGCATGCAGTACCGAGAGCTGCCACCTGTGGAGAAATTCTATGGTAAGTATATTTTTTATTTTTTAAAGAAAATAAAAATGTAAAATAAAAAACTGAAAATGACAGTATAGTTCACTCTTTGATGCCTACAAGTTGCACCAAAGTCATATAGGTGACTAGACTGTCCCTTTAATATTCCCCTGATAATTAGCTCCTTAATATGCCCCTGATAATTTGCTCGTTAATATGTAGCAATAACGCCCCCGTTCCCCAGTACTTACTTTTATGATGCTCATCGCCTGTCTTTTCCTGCGTGCAGGAAATACAGCCACTGGAATTGACTTGCCGTCATTTCCAGTGGCGAGTAAAAGCCGGGTCCGAATCCCCCTGCCCAATCATAACTGTCTCCATGTGAGACAGTCACACGCAGGGCCGCCACCAGGAATTTCAGGGCAACTTACTGAACACATTTTATGCCAGGATTTAGCCACTCAATATGCCATGATTTAGCCATTCAATATTCCTTGTATTTTGCAAAGATTTTTCCCCATATTGCACACTTAGAACAGGCTCCAACACCACATTGCAGACCCAGGACTTGTCCCAGGACATGCTCAGCACCAACATTTCACACCTAGGACATGCCCCAACACATGCCCCATTATGCACATTGTATATCCAGGATATACCCCAGCACCCCAGACATAGATAGACTGATAGGATTTTTTGCTGGGGGTGCTTGCTCACAATGTATTTAGGAATTGTAGATCGTTTAAAGCAGTGGATCTGGTGAATTTAACTGATCCGTCGATGTGTCATTGTCCCTCCTTCCCGTCGCAGCGCTGTGGGAACATTTCCAATGAACCAACCCTTATCCAAACAGACCCATATCAATAAAAAAAGTTTGAGATTTCCGGTCATTTTGTATCTTTGGATAAGGGATACTCAGCCTGTATCATATTGGTAAAAATGATTTGTTACAACCTATAGATTTTGTTTGGGATAAGAAGGGCTTTCTTTAGACCATTATTTTGATCAAATATTTTACCATAAAAAATAATAAAATATGATAGAAAACTTTTAGTTGGAAAATGCTTTCTACATCAACAACTAAACATGCTACATAGATATTAATATTTGTGCTGAGTTTTTTTTTGTTTTATTTAAAACTTTTGTTTGCAAGTTTAAGACAATAAATAAAAATAGCGCATTGTTTTTTACTAACCATTTTTTCAGAATTAAAAACATGACCCTAACCCTAGCACAAATGCTAACTTTAAAATAAAATAACTTGTCACGCCACATGGTGATATCACAAGCAGGAGACACCTGCATTCACAGTATAAGCAAGGTTTAGGTGACGCTGTCCCTTTAAGCACTGTCTAGAACAGTGAGTGCCAGCAGTGATGTCATAAAGAGTGTGGTCATGATGTCATAGAGGCAGCTGCTAATGATAACTGTGTGAACATTCTCTTTCCTCTCAGACACATCCGGAGCTCTGAAGGAGCTTCAGCGTGCGTCCCTGGTTCCTTGGTATAGGTATCTATGCCTGACTTGGATGTGTCTGAAGACTTGGAGCTTGACTACCCGAAATCTGACCTTGAGCTTTGGAGGTTCTAGCAGGGGATTTATTTGGCAAGCGCAGCGACTCGTGTACCCTTTATCGGTCTGTTCTTGGGTGGGAGAGAGGCGTGGGCCTAGTATTTATCGGCGTTCACTGCGTCGGGAGGGCCACATCTGGGGTGGCAAGGGAGATATAATATATGTATCCTGCCTGCAATGTCAATTTATATCAGAGCTGTCCAACTGCAGTCTGTTAGCTGGATTGAAGCTAGAGGGCCACAGTTGGACACCCCTAGTCTATATTATGTATAAATGAATTGTTGTGTTAACCTGTAGTATAATTATAGTCTCTGCATTTGCCTCTTAATGCCCAGAGGGAAGGGCAGTCCTTCAAGCCATGGTTCCCCAGAGGTTTCCCCCACAGGGGGTTTTTCCTCTCCTGAGTGCTGAAGGATGACTCTTCGTGAGTCTAGAGGTAGCCCATAGCTTGACCAGCTTTCTGGTTTAATCTGTGATAATACCCAGGCACCTGCTGGGCTGTAAATTCCCTTTTCCCATTATATAGAGACTAGAAAATGACTAATTATGTGACATTCCTAAAATAAATGTACAATATATATATATTTCTTGCCTCATGTTGTTCTTATTTCTATAAGTGTATCTGTCCTCATATAACAGAACATATAAAGTAGGATGTTGAGTCTGAATGTGATGTTGGGGAAATAAAGGGAAATTAATTGTTACAATCTGGAATGGTGGGAATGGATGTTTTGGGGTCACAAACTAAAGAAGGAGGTGGGACTGACTGGGGGGTAAATACATTGTTTAGAGACACATGCGTATCAGCTAATAAACCTGTGAACAGATAGTAGAACACAGGATGGTGGATACAGAAGACATTATGGGATAAGTTTGGAAAACACTGAATAATGGAAACTAATATTACAGTATTAAGATGGGAGAGGATTATAGTATTGAGAATAAATAATGCTGTGTTAAGAGTCCTCACAATCCCCATGTACACACAGTGTTATGACATATAAACGTACAGTAGGAAGAGTCTTAAGAGTAATGAAATCAGCCTCCTGCTTACTCAACCAAAGGTACAGAGACTGAACTAGAGAAGATATCTCCAACTTCCAAGGACTCATCTGAACAAAGGGCGTCAAAGAAGAAGTGAGGAGACAGCTTTCCCTGGCAATAGTTCCCCAGGCAGATTGTCTACACCCAGTTACCATGTTCTGATCTTTCCCCCATCAACCCTGCCCTGGAGAGTGTACCAGTTTATATATATATGGCTCTACAAGGCTAGAGATCAGTAAGGGGCCACAATAGCCCAAAAATGTTTATGAAAATGTGAATGGGACAATGAAACGTGTTGGGATTATAAATAAAAGATTTTAAAAATATATATCATAAAATAACATTTAAAAAAGGTGAATGTTCCCAGCTCAGCCTGCCTGCCAAACCAATTTCAGCCACTGTAGCAGATCCATAATAGTGTAGTTCTCTGGACCCCCATATGTCCTCATAGGCAGCTCTGTATTTAGTACGAGATAAACAAGGCAAATGCTTAGGGCGGCACTTGCCTTGTGTGCCTTTAGGGGCGGCACAAAGCGCAAAAAAACGCGCTTGCAGGCAGAGACAGAGAGGCAGAGAGGTGAGGGGGGACCGAAAGATCCCCCCTCAAGATCGCTCTGATTGCCATCAGGCTGCACGGGGAGCCGAACAGGCAGCACAGAGAAACTTCCGTGCTGCCTGTTCGGCTCCCCGTGCAGTGTGACAGGAAATGCCGACAGGTCACGTGACCTGCGCTCTGACGTAAAACACCCGCCGGGTTACGTGACCTCTCTGCACAACCGCCGGGAAGTCGACCAGGCAGCATGGAGGATACCATGCTGCCTGCCACTAGCCAACAGGGAAAAAGGTAAGTGCTGGGGGTTAGGGGCTTATTAATGACAAATATTACTGGCATATTATTGGGCAAATTGGCTGGGCAATATTAATGGCAAATAATACTGGCATATTATTGGGCAAATTGGCAGAGGTATATTAAATGGCAGATAATACTGGCATATTATTGGGCAAATTGGCTGGGCAATATTAATGGCAAATAATACTGGCATAGTATTGGGCAAATTGGCAGGGGCATATTAAATGGCAAATAATACTGGCATATTATTGGGCAAATTGGCTGGGGAATAATAAATGGCAAATACTACTGGCATATTATTGGGCAAATTGGCTGCCATATAATTGGCTGGGGAATATTAATGGCAAATACTGGCATTTCATTGAGCAAATTGAACTATTATCTTTGTTGTTCTTTGAGCTTATTAATGTTTGTTCTATCTGCCCATGGTAACGGTGAATTCACCCCCATTGAAGTATACTAGTCATGTTATGTGGTCAAAATAGTCACCTTTACTAATGTGATATTATGGCTGGGCTTACCAACTGTACTATTTTTAGCTGTGTTTTAATCATTAATTCTTTACTGAACTTTCTGGCTGGTATATATTATGGAAAGTCTAATCGGGCATTTGGCTCTATTATATGCTTAGCTTCTGTTAACTTGCTGATATTATTTGTTTAGATTGCTGACTGTCATTGTTTTTCATATGATGTGTAGCAAAAAGAAAATATTGCACACTTGTACCATCTGCTCAATATTATCATAAGCTGATTACTATACTTATCTCTTACATTGTGAATGTTTTTGAGTGCTTCAATAAAAAAACTTTAATTAAAAAAAAAGGGCTAAATCGGGACTGGTAACAACTTTATATACAAACCCTGAAGTGCCTGGGACGCCAGACAAGATGGTGCCCACATCTCAAAGCCCGCCAAACGACTCCAGATTCAGAAGACTCCCCCTCTCCTGAGATCAGTCCGGCAGGATCTCCAACAGTTGCTCAGTCAGCCCTCACCAGGGAAGAGCTCACAAAATTGTAGGAGCCAGTTGCAAATTTTAGGAGCCAGTACCAAACGCTGTGTCAGAAAGGAAAATGTTTGGGTCAATGTCTATAAACATGTCTATATGACCTACACACATTCTAATGCACACACATGCTCACCCACAAATATATACACAAATTAACACACCACTATGATGACACATGATGACATGATAATGACACAAACACACTTAAATCCTAGCACACACTTATATGCTAACACACACTAACACATCATTTCACTCTTACATACATGCACAAACACATAACTATACACATAAATGCTAACACATACATACATACACACTAATCTGCTGATACATACACTAACACATGGTGGCACATACATACACACTAATATGCCGTCATATATACATACACACTCATCTGCTGATACATACACCAACACATGCTGGCACAAATACATACATAGACACAAATCTGCTGATACACTTTTGTGAAGACCCCCCCCCCCCCCCCCCCATGCTGTATGCTCAGCCATACATACTGCTTTCATGATACTGGTTGAGCCTCATGGGAAGTATAGTCAAAAGTAGATAAAGATGCTGATGTTAGCTGTGAACTACAATTTCCATGATGCTCAGCCAGGTGTCCACCATGACTAGGCATCATGGAAGTTGTAGTCCAGAACTAACACCTGTCTCACCTTCTCCTGTTAACTACAGTTCCCATAAGGCTCAGCCAGGGATTCAGCTTCCATGATGCTGGCTGAGCATCATGGGAAGTGCAGTCAACTTTATATGACTGCAGATGCTAGGTTTGGACCACAATTCCCATGATGCTCGGCCAGATGTCCACCATGATGCTGGCTAAACATCACTGGAAGAGTGGTCCACAGAATTTTTTTTTTTAATAAAAAAATAACTTCTAGAATTAGCCTCCCTCCCAGGATCCTACCTTTCTGGCCTGGGAGGAGGCTCATGTAGTCTCTGGTGGTCTGTGGGGGCATCCTCATGGGCTGGCTGTGGTGTGGAGGGAGCTGCTGCTCTCTCTCTTGCAGAGACCTGCTCCCTCTATTCAAGCTCTGTGTAATCAGGGCCGCCCCCAAAATTAGCCGCCCTAGGCATCTGCCTAGGATGCCTCAGGGTAAATACAGCACTGGCTGGCACATACATACAAACATACATACATACATACATACATACATACATACACACTAATGTGCTGATACACTAACACATGCTGTCAGAGGCGTCACTAGGGTTGGTGTCACCAGGTGTGGTAACTCATGGTGTCACCCCCCATGGATTATCTCCGATACCATAAAGAACCAAAGTATTGCCAGTCAGATGGACATTACAATATGACATAAAGGAGACCCACAAATATTTCACATACAGGAGACCCACAAATTATGCCACACACACAGGAGCCCATTAATTATGCCAAACTTTTTACCGCCCTGGGTAAGCGTATAATTTGACACCCCTTGCTTATCCCACCATAAATACACACAGTCACACATGTAGTGTCACATACACATGCAGGCACATGTACACAGTCACACATGCAGCCACACACAGTGTCTCACACACAGAGTTACATATATAAACAGTCACATACACACATTGACACATATGCAAACACATACACAGTTGAAGTAACAGAGCTACAGTTTCAATAGAGCTGTCAATATGCAAATCCTTTGCACTTTTTATTGTCATGAAGCACTTTGATACATCCAATTATTACACTGCCACCAACACCCCCCCACAAATATACACTTACACTACGCCACTCACTTTCACACACACACTCTCTGCCACTCAGACATACACATCCTCCCACTCACACAGATATAAACACTCTTCCACTTACATCATTCACTCTGGCACTGACGCAGACTTACCCATTCTTATGAATGGGGACTCTATTTCGGTTTACAGAAAGCCCATAGCATTACATACAATGTAATCGCCGAAACCCCGAACTCCAACCCGAATATACAGTGAAATGTCCGTGTTCGGGTCCGGGGTCCAAAAACCGTAATGTTCGGTACGAACCCGAACAGTGTGGTTCGGGTTCGCTCAACACTAATGACGACCATATGAGTGGTGATTTCCCCTGAACTTGAAAGTGCGCAAGAATGGGAAAAGACAAACATACCTGTGTCCAGCTCCAAATACCTGAAGTCCAAATCCAAGATTGGGCTGCTAGGGAAAACATGCAGAAGATCATACCCCAACTCTCAAGTCAAGACCGCAGCGCAATAAGAGACCTAAACTGACCAACCGCACTCCCCAGACTTCCATGCTGAATAACGAAGCAGCATCCTAAACCACACATTCTGGTCTGGCTACCGGAGTGATTAGTATAAAGACCGGGTATTGTACTAGTCCTGTTGGACATTCTGGACCCTGATCACTTAATTTCTTTGTTTGTCATCCAAATGTCTGAACTTCGGTACCCACTACTACAGCCTGGCCCAGCGAGTTCTTGGAGCTGGGGCGTACCGTCTATATTCTAACACGCCTTGTAGAAGCTGTACCACCCTGCCCTGTTGTTATTTAGACACGGACTATCTCAATTGCCAGCTAACAGCCAAACTAATGAAACGTCCTCACATCTCTATCTTTGAGTGCCCGGCATAACTAAGTACAATACCACATGTTGCAAGAGCGGAGACCTCGAGCCAGTTGCAACCACGCCATGCCTGAGCATCAGTGGCTTCACGCTGACACCTAAAACAGGTTTAACATGGTTTTGTACATTCTGTATCTCAAATATATTGTTTGCTTGTTGCATGCGTTAGATGTGTTTTTACCCTTGTTTGCATTAGCAGTTTCGGGCCTTGAAGAGAACGATCCAGTCTTCATCCACTCTCAAAATGGCTGAGATACAGCCTGAGATACCAAACCTGACTGTAGTATGTCTAAAGGGCCTTAACTCTCTTTTAAAATGCTCTAAGCTCCAACGTGACCTGATCGTTCAGAGAGCACGTATAGCCCTAGTCCAAGAGACCCAAATGCAGAAAAGTTCCAAACTTCACGCTACACCGATTTTCGTAAGTTTATTATTCACACTCAAAAAAATCAAAGGTGAAGCGATATACAGTTGTATGCAAATCTTTGCATACCCTTGGAGAACTGGTAATATTTGTACTTGTCATGAAGTGAATCTTGACAGCCTGCATGACTGGGGCTCTAGGAAGGGCCAGAAGACTCCATGTGAACTATGGACCCTCTATTAGTTTGGTTGTACACACTTTGAGGGCACACGTCCATCTAACTACAGTCCTATATCCCTTCATGTCCAAGTTGCTGGAGAAAACGATGCACTCGCGACTAACAGACTTTCTGGCTGCCAATGACCTACTTGACCCTTTTCAATATGGCTTTAAACCCTTACACTCTACTGAAACAGCCCTCACTAGAGTATCAATTGACCTCCTTTCTGCCAAATCTAAAGGCCACTTCTCAGTGATGATCCTCTTAGATCTCTCTGCTGCCTTTGACACCGCTGACCACCGCCTCCTTATTAACAGATTATCCTCATTTGGTATAGGTGGTAACACACTCTCTTGGATCGAGTCGTACCTGTCTGAGCGCTCCTATTCAATGTCGCTTGCTGGAGCTACTTTGCTACCTGTTCCGCTCTCTGTTGGTGTTCCGCAAGGATCGGTCCTTAGCCCGCTGATGTTTTCCCTGTAAACCACCACTCTGGGAGAACTCATCCGCTCTTTTGGTTTCTAAAATCACCTATATACGGATGATACTCAGATCTACCTCTTCTCCCTTCTATCGTGTCATGTGCAGTTAAGTGTCTATCGGCCATCTCCACTTGAAAGTTGGATCGCTACCTGAAACGTAATCTTTCCAAAACAGAACTGATTATCTGCCCTCCCTCAAACTCTATCCCTTCACCTTTGTTCACAGTCACCATTGAAAATGCTACAATTGTACCAGCTGACCGTGTCCCGAAGTCTTGGGGTCACTTTTGACTCTGCTCTCTCCTTCGTTTCTCATATTCAGTCTTCAGTCAAATCCTGCTGTCTGCAGGACATTGCACACAATCGTCCGTTCCTCAGGGAGGAGACAATGAAAATACTAGTGCACTCACTTGTCATCTCTCGCCTTGACTACAGTAACAGTCTCCGGACTGGACTACCTATGGCTCATCTTTCTCCCACTGCATTGCATTTAAAACACAGCTGCCAGACTCATCTTTCTTCCTCATCGGTCTGATTCTGCAGCTCCCCTCTGCAATGCCCTCCACTGGCTCCCCGTCTGCTCTAGGATGAAATTTCAAATTCTGTCTTTAACCTACAAAGCCCTCCACTCCTTGGCCCCTCCGTATATTGCCTCCCTCATGAACCAATACTTCTCTGCACCTCCTCTGAGCCCCTCAGTGGGTCTACAGCTTTCCTGCCACCTCATCACCTCTTCCCACTCGCGCCTCCAAGATTTTTCCTGAGCTGATCCCTCTCTTTGAAACTCCCTTCAGCAGAGCATCCTGCTCTCTCCTTCCCTCAAACTTTAAAAATTCACTCAAAACTCATCCCTTTAACCAAGTAATGGGGTCTAGAAGACCGAAATATATGAATGGATCCATTAATAACTAATTACCTACCTATATACCCAGTTACTTATATTGGTACCTATTTATGTATGAATATTTGTATGAATTATGTATTTTTATTTTATTCATATTGTAATAACATGCCTTTTGTATATTTATAATAATAAAAAATAATAATCTCTTTAATGAAGCTTACTACCCATCCAACTAGCATATCGGTTGATTTACCTCCAGCTAATCCCTCCTAGCTCTCGCTGTCCTCAATCACTGTTAATATCAGGTAGCTTACAACTGATCCAGCTAGAACGTACACAAATACTCTTTAGCCAAACTCACCTAGTGCCACCCATCCACATTACTGTTACTATAACTACATTCCCTCTGTCCTCTTCACTCCCTTATGTGTCTCATGTACCCCATTCTCTCTAGATTGTAAGCTTGCGAGCAGGTCTCTACCTCATGTACCTGTCTGTTCTAGTTTGTCTAACTTAGTACGTAGTTCCCTTTTTTGCTCTGTATCTAGCGCTACGTAAATTGTTGGCGCTATATAAATAAATGGTAATATATATACATGAAAAATGAGCAACCTTGAAATCAAAATGCAACAAAAAAAAAATGTTAATTCAATTTTCACTTCACATATTATGTTTATATTTATAGCAAAATACCCTACTTTGTACTCTAAACAAGAGAAATGTTATTTTCTTTTTCTTCGAGGTAAAAGCTTTACAAAGAAATAAATAAAATTTAGGCACTTTCCATGAGACTGGAAAGTGTTACAAAGTGAAAATACATTGTATTCTATAACACCCCAGGTACAAAAGTACCTAAAGTGTATTATTGCAAAAAAAAAAAAAAAAAACGCACTTCGGGTTCGTACCGAACGGGTTCGTACCGAAAGACTTTCAGTTTATAGACTTTCAGTTTATGGAATACATGTAATGCTATTGGCTTTCTATAAATCGAAATAGAGTCCCCATTCATACGGATAGGTCAATGGGGACACTCTTACCCACATTTTACTTCATTTTGCGCCCCCTCTAGCCCTTTCCAGGACTTTTTTAGAGGCATTTTAGTGTCCAAAAGTTTGTGTCCCCATTGACTTCAATGGGGTTCGTCTTCGGGGTCAAGTTCGAGCACGGACCCGGACATTTTTTCGAAGTTTGGCCGAACCTGCCGAACCCGAACATCCAGGTGTCCGCTCAACTCTATTCAGGACTTTATACCATCAGGCAGGATTTCAGTGGAGATCCCTGTCACTACATCCACACTGGTGCTAAAGTATATGCCGTCATCTTTGGTGTAGTTTATTCTACCTATGCTGTAGATCGCACTGCACTGGATATAGCCTTCATTTATTTACACACCAGTTGTCCACCAAGTGGATATTTTACAATGGCTTTGAATCCGGTTGCGGAGGTGAGTCTATTAGTGATGTGTTTTTCTGCAGTGGAAGAACTTCTAAGGTTCTACTCAATAAAGAGAGAACTTTAGGCCAATGTAGCAGAGTTGGAAAAGTCCTCCAGTGCAGCTGAATGGAGGAATACCCACAGACCACATTCAAACTTAATTAATACTTGACTTGCCGCTCATGCATTTCTTAAGTGATGTGGACCGTTTTGCCGGTTCCCAGCTTGGTTTATTATTAGGTTGGGCCATGGCTTCTAATCATGGGCCCCTTCATTTTTTATTTTTTTGGGGGGTGTCAGGTATTTTTTTTTAAATTGTTGCAGACAGTTGAAGTCCACTGATCCATCGGGGGGATGGGGGTCTTTAAATATTTTTACTTTTCAAAATAGGAGAATTCAAGGTATTATCCCCAAATACTAATTGAATTCAGGGGCTGATTATCGCATATTGTGTAGCTAAAATTGTACCCCAGGCATAAAAGTACCTAAAGTGTATTATTGCAAAAAATAATTATAGATTTTGAGCTAATTTAGCATTTGTTTTTTACATGTTAAGATTGAAAAACCAGTGTATCTTGTTTGGGAAATGAAAGACCATGAAAGCGAGAATGTGCCTTATGTAAAATGCCAACTTTACTGCAGCTTGATGTCTTTTATTTTTATTATTTTTACTGTTCAGAATAGGAGAATTCAAGGTATTACCCCCGAATCCGAATTGAATTCGTGGGGCTGATCATCGCATATTGTGTAGCTAAAATTGTATGGGTTTTATGGCAAAAATGTCCTGATCTGAAGGCATTCGATGCTGTTAATTGTTTAGCCGATTTTCAGGGATTTGTTCGATTCGGTTATAATGCTCATTCAGACGCAATTTGGATCAAGTCGGATTTTATTGTGTAGACCCTTATATCCATTGGTGGGATACCAAAAATGTAGGAACCAGTTCTGACTTTCAAGCATGGTGTAATATATTTTTTCTTTAATGTCAAACAAAATAAAAGAAAAACTACTTGCTTTTTGCTAAACAGCAAAACGTTTTCTACAATTTATATCATGTGGGTAATTTAAAGTGAATTTAAGATTTAAGTCCAAAAGTAGACAAGCTGGAAGAATTCTCTAAGTAAGATTTGCTTCAATTTCAAATTCAAGTTCACTAAAGAGACACGCATACATACACAGTCACACTTACACACACACAGACACACATGTACACACACAGTCAGACTTACACACAGAGAGAGAGAGAGACTCCCACTTACACACAACCAGACTCCCACTTACAAACACACAGGCTCACATTTACACACAGACTCACACTTACACAGTCACACTCAAATTATGGGATTATGCAGCATCGTGGAAACGACACTGTTACAGGTGCGGTGGGGGGGTTTCGGGGGTGCTGTTACAGATGCAGGTGGGCCAGACCTCCATGTCCAGCGGGCTGCATTAGAGGGGTGAAATACAAAATAATAAAGTGTTGAGCAAAGAAAAAAAAAAATAAACACACAATAAAGGCAACACTTATCTTAAAGTAAAGTGTAATCAGCAGTGGCACAAAAACAAAAAAGAGAAAAAGCAATGTGTATTACAGTATAAAAAGAAATCTAATCGAGTAAAATCTCTCAATGAGACCTTACTCACACTTTAGTGAGCCTATAACTGGCTCTAAGTGGTAAAAGCGAAGAGGACGCCAAGTCCTAGCATTCAGAATAATGGGGGACAGACTGGAGTGATGAAGATGTCTTATGGCAGGTGTTTCAATCCAAAGGTTCAGTCGGTCATGCAGATCAGGAGACCGAGAAACATAAAGGATAACCAGATATAGTATAATACAGAAAAAGCATTTAATATTCCTCCAGAATACTGAAGCTTACATGGAAACAGAATAAAAAACGTCACCAGTCCTTCCATGACAATGTGCAAAAGTGTCCAGAAATGGATGGGCAGTCCTCAGACGAAAAACAAAGTGCGGTGCAGAAGCTCACTGCCGGATTCGGGCCTCGTATGATTTCACAATAACTGTGACGCGTTTCACCCAATCGGGCCTTCCTCAGGCAGACTCGCGCATATACGTGCGTCTCCAAAACAGGCTGGGTTAGCTAGGGCAGGGGGAGGTAGCAGTAGATGCACGCGGGGGGCTGGTGGGAAAAATGTGAACTGTGCTTGCGCAAGTCGGTACGTCCGTTTGCATGCAGTACCGAAAGCTGCCACCTGTGGAGAACTTCTATGGTAAGTATTTTTTATATTTTTTAATGAAAATAAAAATATAAAATAAAAAACTGAAAATGACAGTCTAGTTCACTCTCTGGTGCCTACAAGTTGCACCAAAGTCATATAGGTGACTAGACTGTCCCTTTAATATTCCCCTGATAATTAGCTCCTTAATATGCCCCTGATAATTTGCTCATTAAAGTGTAGCAATAACCCCCCCCCTCCCCAGTACTTACCTTTATGATGCTCATCACCCGCCTTTTCCTGCATGCAGGAAATACAGCCACTGGAATTGACTTGCCGTCATTTCCGGTGGAGAGTAAAAGCGGGTTTGCATCCCCCTGCCCGATCATGACAGTCTCATGCAGGGCCGCCACCAGGAATTTCATGGCCCCTTACTAAACAAATTTTATGCCAGGATTTAGCCACTCAATATGCCAGGATTTAGCCACTCAATATGACATGAATTATCCATTCAATATGCCAGGAGTTTGCTCGTTTTTGCCACCCTTCTCCCCCCATTCCCCAGTACTTACCTCCTTGTTGCTCTGTCTCCTCCGTGCAGTCTTCCCTCCTGCTGAATCCCACCACTGCTTTTATCTCTTGGCTTATTTATACATCCTAAAATGACTCATTTTTTAAATCCAAAAGCTGCAAAAATTGGAGTAAAGGTAACAATCTTTATGTGTGTTTTAAGTAATCTGACCCAGCACCCCCATTGCACATCCAGGACATGCCCCAGCCCTAAAATGGCTCATTGTTTAAATCCAAAAGCTGCAAAAATTGGAGTAAAGGTAACAATCTTTATGTGTGTTTTAAGTTATCTGACCCAGCACCCCCATTGCACATCCAGGACATGACCCAGCACCCCCATTGTACACCTAGGACATGCCCCAGCACCCCCATTGTACACCCAGGACATGCCCCAGCACCCCCATTGTACACCCAGGACATGCTCCAGCACCCACATTGTACACCCAAGACATATCCCAACACGCCCATTGCACATGCAAGACATGCCCCATAGTGTTGCCACCTTTTCCACAAATAAATACTGGCCATGCTATTGCCTCCATAGACTTAACATTGGAACCAATGTTATTGCTCCAGCCCCCTCTTTGCTCGCCCAAGACATGCTGGAATGTAAAAAATGTATTTGACCCCAATGTTAAGTCTATGGAGTTAGTAGCATGGCCGGTATATTTTTTTAAGAAAAGGTGGCAGCCCTACCCATATTGCACACCTAGAACATGCTCCAGCACCACATTTCAGACCCAGGACTTGCCCCAGGACATGCCCAGCACCAAGATTTCACACCTAGGACATGCCCCAGCACACCAGGACATGCCCCACCATGCACATTGTATATCCAGGATATACCCCAGCACCCCAGACATAAATAGACTGATAGGATTTTTTGCTGGGGGTGCTTGCTCACAATGTATGTAGGAATTGTAGATAATTTAAAGCAGTGGATCTGGTGAACTTACCTGCTCCGTAGATGTGTTGTTGTCCCTCCATCCCGTCGCAGCGCTGTGGGAACATTTCCAATGAACCAACCCTTATCCAAACAAACCCATATCAATAAAAAAAGTTTGAGATTTCCAGTAATTTTGTATTTTGTATTCTTGGATAAGGGATACTCAGCCTGTATCATATTGGTAAAAATGATTTGTTGTAACCTATAGAATTTGTTCAGGATAACAAGGGCTTTCTTTAGACCATTATTTTTTTTTTTTTTTTCCTTTTTTTTTTTCTTCACTCAGACTGTAAGACACATGTGTTATAGGATTACTCAATACTCCTTTTAATGTGCTTTCCGTCATCCTTGTGTTTAACTTTATATTCGTGTGTATAAAAAGAAGTTGAGGAATAACTGAGCTTTCTATTTATCTCTCTCTGCCCCCTATCCCTCTGGGGGGTCCAAACACATACATAAAGTATTACCCGACAGTACACAACACAAGACATGACTGCACAGACTGCAGCCTTATGAGGACGTGTGCATCGTCCCGTTCGCCGGTAATTACCGTCATACAGAAAGACAGGGCATCCATGAGCCAAGCTTCTATTTTTGATGTTCTATCCATGGGGACCAGATGTCCTGGTACCTCTCCATTATTGAGTGTGCAAGAAAAAATCCCTTCTCCAGCATACCAAATTCTTGAATTTGTTTTTCTATTTCTGACCATAGTATTTGAGACTTAGTCTTCCAATTACGAGCTATAATCAGTTTCATTGCTAAAAAGAAATAGATCAGTAAGGCTCTTTTATTCTTAGGAAAGCTTTCAATTCCCATATGTAGCAGGGCAAGCTCTGGGAGAGGGGTTACCTGCACATTAAGTATTTTAGAGGCCTCTGCAAAGAGTTTACCCCAAGTACCTTTCAACATTACACAGTCCCACCAAATATGTCTAGAGGTTCCCTGAGCAGTGCCACACCTCCAGCACAAAGGTGAGGTTAAGGGATCAAATGTATTAATTACATATGGGGTTAAGTGCCATCTGAACATGACCTTAAACTGGAGCTCTTGTAGGTTCAAACAATGTGAGGCTTCTTTAACCATACTCCAGGTCTTACTCCATCGTTCCCATTCCCACTTCTGTCCCATCTCGTCCTCCCATTTCTTCCATGCCCTAGGGAAGTCCACAAAGTGAGAGTTTTCAGAGATCCTGTGCCAACTGCTCAGCAAGCCCCTGTTAACTTTACTCTTAAATATTCTTTCTATTTGGGCTATCACATCAGTTATTTCCTTTTGGACGTTTTTTTTAATAAAGAGCATAATCCTATATAGATTAAAGGAGTCTGCTTTCGGGATATTAAATTCTGATATCAGTTGGTTCATATCCTTGAGGTTTTTGCCTTCAAAGAAGTCCCCAATTAACATATCTTTTTGTAAGGGCCATTTGGATAAGTTCAGATTAGGTATTAGAGACTCAAGGATCTCCACACGCAAAGGACAGATTAATTTATTTTGTAGCCCTATTTTTTTTTTAAAAGATACCCAGTACTTAAGAATCTGCCCAAAGACACTGCTCTTAGTTTCTTTAATATATTCTTTAGCCTTATGATCACTGGTCCATAATAGAGACATCAGGCTGTCAGGCCCTGTCAGTTCCTGTTCAATTATGTACCAGTCTTCTCCTCTTGAGAGGGGAAGTTGAGTCGCGTATATATGATTTAAGTTGCTAGCTTGCACATAGCTGGACAATCGTGGGAAGCCCATTCCTCCTTTATCTTTATGTCTATACAGAATATTTTGATCTATTCTTGGTCTCTTTTGCTTCCAAATAAATGATAGCACTATCTTTTGGAATTGGGTACACCAGTTCTTAGGGATCGGGATAGGAATCATCCGTAGGAGGAAAAGCCATTTTGGTAATACATATGCCCTTATCAAGTTCATCCTCCCCATCCAGGATAGCTCAACTTCTGCCCATTCTCCAATTTGTTTTTGCAGATTTTTTAACAATAGGGTATAGTTTATGTCCAGAATCTCTTCATTACTCTCAGAAATTGAGATACCTAAGTAATTAATTTGTTTCATTGACCAGATAAAGGGATGGCTTTTTATTAGCTTGTCTTTGGTCTCCTCACTTAGCCAGAATTTCAGAACTTGCGTTTTTTCAATATTGAGATTATAGTTGGACAAATTCCCATATATCTCTATCTCCCTCATAACTTCTTCCAGGGATTTTTCTGGATTAGTTAGTGTTAATAGAGTGTCATCTGTGTATAAACTGATTTTACATATCCTAGTTCCTATATTTATTCCCGATATTTTTATAGAGTTCCTTATTCTCATGGCAAGGGGTTCCAAAGACATGATATATAATATGGGGGCAAGCGGGCAGCCCTGCCTTGTGCCATTGTTCACTCTGAACCATTCTGAGTCAATACCCTGTCCTACAACCTTTGCTGCTGGATGTTTATATAAGGCCATGACCGAGTCAACCATTGCAGTACCACAGCCAAATGCACCCAATACCTCCTCAAGGTAGCACCAGTTGACTCGGTCAAAGGCCTTCTCCGCATCAAGGGCCAGAATAATCGATGGAATTTTCCTGGACATTATAACATCAATCAGACCTATAATTTTCCTTGTGTTCCCTGAGGCCTGTCTACCCTTTACAAAGCCCGACTGGTTAGCGTGTATAATGTAAGGAATCACCAGTGACATTCTCTCCGCTAGTATGGAGGAGTATATTTTTGTGTCAGTGTTAATAAGGGAGATCGGACGATAACTAGTTGTCAGAGTGCTCACTTTACCTGTTTTTAGAATAGGGGATATTAATGCCTTTAGCATTTCTGGTGGGAAAGTTTTATTTAATCTGATGGTATTAAAGCAGTTTGTAAGGTGAGGGACTAGTAGATGACTCATTTTTTTATAGAAGAGGTTTGTAAACCCATCGGGTCCTGGGGCCTTTTTAGATTTCAGGTTATTAATTGCTTTCCTCACCTCTTCCTCTGTGAAGGGGGAGTTGAGTCGGGTTTTGTGTTCTTCCTTTATTTGAGGAAGTTTGGCATTTCTCAAATATTCCCTAATCCCTTCTTTATCCTTTGTCCCACCTATATTATATAAAGTTGAGTAATAGTTTTTAAAAGCTTCACCAATTTCCTATGGACTAGCACACAGTCTATTTCCCTCTTTGATTTTAAGGATCCTACTCTTTAAATTATAACCTTTTATTTGACTCGACATAAGCTTATGGGCACGATTACCCAAGTAGAACCAGTGCTGTTTCCTTTTAAATAGGATGTCGTTTGCTTTCTGGTTTAGTTTTTCTCTTATTAATTTCTGTATTTGATTAATTTCTATGATTCTATTTTTATCAATCGTTTTTTTGTTCATGTTTTTCAAATCTGCGTACTTAATATATAGTTCTGATAAATTCTTTCCACTTTTATCTTTGAAATGTGCGGCTAGCATTATTAGATAACCCCTCATGACACTCTTATAGGTGCACCAGACTATAGGCAGACTGACTTCACCTGTCAGGTTATCCTCAAAGAATTCTTCTCCCCTCTTTAACAATCCCTCAGTGTGTCCCTGATTCATAAGTAGAGTGTCTCTCAATCTCCAGGAAGGGGGCACCTTATTATATATATATCCCTCATCTCCACAACGACTGCGTCATGGTCTGACCAGACAACTGGTTGAATTTGTATTTTTTTACACTGTTTAATTGCACACTGATTTGAGAGGATAAAATCAATTCGGGAAAAAGACTTATGTCTATTTGAGAAAAAGGTATATTCCCTATCATTCGGTCTCAGTGTCCTCCAGAGATCATAAAGTCTGAATTTTCCTAGCGTACACTGGAGTGCTGTTGCTAAGCCCAAATCTTGCTTGTTTATTCCCTTCGGCCCTATACCTTTTCTATCAAGTTCTGGGTCAATAACAAAATTAAAGTCACCCAGGATCAGAAAAATTCCCTGTATCCTTTCTCGTATCTTTTCCAGTATGCCATTCACAAATCTAACCTGTCTTTTGTTAGGTACGTATATATTCAAGATCGAGTATAAAACATCGTTTAGTCTACAGATCAAAAAAAGGAATCTTCCATTCTCATCATGCATTTTAAATATCAGTTCATATTTAACATCTTTGGAGATTAAAATCGATACTCCCCTCTGTTTCTTATTTCTCATGGAGGAGGATTTTCTAAACGGATATTTCTTGAAATTGAATCTGACGGTATCTGCCTCTAACCAATGAGTTTCTTGTAAGGCAGCAATGTCTATCTTATGCTTAATCAGCATTTCCATCATTATCATCCTTTTTTGTGGGCTATTTAATCCCTGAACATTCAATGTCAGGAATCTTAGCGTACTCTTATCCCCCATCCCAAAGGTAATCTCTGACTCTCTGATTGGCGACTCTACTATTTTTTTGACTTGTGCACACGTCCTCAACGGCTACAATCACATATAACAAAGACAACATACATATAATAACATAAAGAAAAAAGTATAACCTTCCACCATGTGAAACCCGTACAAAAAGGTTTCTTGACCTAACAATGCCTATCCCCTGCATTGATATCGGAAATATTTTTCCTTCCTTTCTTTTTTAAAAGGTGACCGATCTGACTCCTTATTTCAGCTTATTGTCAGGTGCATGGGGAGCACTAGAGAGCAGGTGAAAAAAAAAAAAAAAAAAAAAAAATAAAAAAAGGAAATTCCCTCTAGTGGTTTAATTCACTAACGTGTCTAATTCCAAGTGCGCCTAACTTTCAGGTTACTTATATTGTATTTGTGTCTAATCTTAATCTAAACTCTAGACGGATTGGGGAAGTAGTTATTGTGTTAAGATTCAATCTTCAGTAAGATAGTGATATTACCCAACAATATTATTTCAGGCTTATATTAACAAAGTTATGCTGTGTGTCAATTACCCGCTACCATTATTTCCCTCCCTCTAGCCCACTTCCCGTTACATCTCTAAAAAAAAAATATATAAATTCTAATTCCATTCCATACATAATTAATATAACTACTAAGGCTTATCCACTCTGTCTTTTAACCTTGTTGTTCTCAAATTCAAACGCAGTCCCGTGTGAGTGAATTAACCCCATTACATCTTCTAACATCCTTGTGGACCTAACCGTTAATTTATCCTTACATGGATATCTAATCTGGTAATTTATTCTTCAACAAGGAAAAAAGAGAAAATATTTTCCCTGTGAGTGATTTAATTCTCTAACGTGTCTAATTCCATGTGCACTTAACCTTCAAATTGCTTATATTTGTGTCTAGTCTAATCCAAACTCTAGTCGGGCTGGGGTAATAGACATTGTGTTAAGATTCAAACTTGCATGAAACAGTGATATTTACCCAAAGGTAATAAGGCTATGTGACAATTACCCACTACCATTATTGCCTTCCCTCTAGCCCACTTCTGTAGTAAAAAAAAAAAAAAAAAAAGGGGGTTCCTCCACTCTCTATCCAGATTCTCCCCCCAGCACTCTGGTCGTATTGGCTTCACATTGTCGTGCGATAAACTTGCCCTATTTCCTGCCGGCTCTTTCCCCCACTCCTCCCGTGCCTTCTCCAAAATATCCCTCCTTCTCTTATATTGGCTATTGGCTACCAGTATTCTGGTCCATATTTCTAATCAGCCAGTCCTTGGCTTCTTCAGTGGATTTAATTATGTAAGAACCATCCTTAAATTTTACAAAAATCTTAGTTGGGAATCCCCAGTTATATTTAATTTGTTTTGCCCTTAGGACTTCTGTAAAAAATCCAAAAGATGTCCTCTTTGATCTTGTAGCTGCGGATAGATCTTGAAAAAAGGATAGATCTGTATATTTCTCATCCAGCGGATGCGTAGCTTTTACAGCTTCCATAAATTTCTGTTTCAGAAAAAAATTTGAAAATCTCATAATTATATCTCTAGGTACTGCTTCTGGGAGGTTACTAGGTTTGTCTGTTCTATGAATGCGTTCAATACTCGATTGATCCATCATATCGGCCAGACCCATATGGGTAAACAGATCCATAATAAATGACCTTAGGTCTGCTTGCTCCACCCTTTCGGGTATACCCCTAATTCTCACATTATTTCTCCGTCCTCTGTCTTCTTGATCTATTAGTTTTAATTCTAGTACTTCGATCTTTTGCTTCAGGGCATCAATAGAGTCACTACACGACTTTACATCGTACTCTACCGCAGCAATCTTTTGCTCATTTTGAAGGACACGTTCCCCAAACGCGTGTAAGTGCACATTTGTTTCCTCAAAATGTTTTTCCAGGAGGGCCTTAAATTGGGTTAACTGCATATCCAAGCATGACTGAAGTTGTTCCTGTGTTACTGGATAGCCTTCCAGTGTGCTTAAGGTTAATTGACCATCCTCCAATGCTGCTCCTGTCTCCCCTGGGGATTTTATTACATTCCCATCAGAGTTATTGGGTATTAGAGATTTCTTAATAGGCAGTGGGGAGAATAAAGATGACATTTTTTTCCCCTTGTCCTTATCATGATCTGAATCCCTTTTTTTTTCCTTCTTTCTGGCGTCCTGAGCTTTTTTGGATGCCATTTAGGTTATATTCTATTTATACCTTCTTCGTTGTATCCTTATAGATATTCCTTTAGGATCTGTAAGGTTGACAGATATGGTAATACCTTCACCCCCAGGAACTTTATCAGGGGGATTGTGCCCGTGTTTGTTCCTTCCACTGCCTATTTGGACCAACTGTTTAATTTGCGGTGCTTACTTATGGCAGTGCATTAAGTGTGGTAGGGAAAAGCTTTGGTGTTATACCGAGTTCAGACCTCCTCTCAACCCCCAATAATTGCTATCAGGCTGAGACCCCCTCTCCGTACACAAAGTTAATCCTTACTGATATAAACAGTTAATAAGCAAAAGTGACAGATTGGGGCTCTTCCAGCGTCTTCCCCCCTTCACAGGATTTATAGCCTTACCAGAGTTTCAGCATTGCAGGACATGTTACCATATTCAGCATACGTAGAGCAAGGAATAGAGTCAAGCCAGAAGGAAAGCGGACCTCACCGACCTCAGCATGATAATTTAGCCTGAGAGCAACGGAGAACCGGGGCAGAAGCTCTCAGTGGGTGTCTGTGATGTATATTCACCGCAATCCAGAGCTCTTCGCCCGCCGCTCGCCGCTCCGTCAGCCCCCCTGCTTCATCCGCTTCGCTCTGACATTACCAGAGGAGTTTTCGCGGTCACCTAGACGCTCCTCCCATCAGCGTCCTACGTCATGACACACCCCCCGATCGTCTCCTAGACCATTATTTTGATCAAATATTTTAACATAAAAAAAAATAAAATATGATAGAAAACTTTTAGTTGGAAAATGCTTTCTACATCAACAACTAAACATGCTACATAGATATTAATATTTGTCCTGAGTTTTTGTAAACATTTTCACATGGTGATATCACAAACAGGAGACATCTGCATTCACAGGATAAGCAATGTTTAGGAGACGTGGCCCCTTCAATCATCATCTAGAGCAGTGAGTGCCAGCAGTGATGTCATAAAGAGTCTGGTCATGATGTCATAGAGGCAGCTGCTAATGATAACTGTGTGAACATTCTCTTTCCTCTCAGACACATCAGGAGCTCTGACGGAGCTTCAGCGTACGTCCCTGGTCCCTTGGTATAGGTATGTATGCCTGACTTGGATGTGTCTGAAGACTTGGAGCTTGACTACCCGAAATCTGACCTTGAGCTTTGGAGGTTCTAGCAGGCGATTTATTTGGCAAGCGCAGCGACTCGTGTACCCTTTATCGGTCTGTTCTTCGGTGGGGGAGAGGGGTGGGCCTAGTATTTATCGGCGTTCACTGCGTCGGGAGGGCCACATCTGGGGTGACAAGGGAGGGAGAAGAAATGTACCCTGCCAGCAATGTCAATTTATATCAGAGCTGTCCAACTGCAGTCTGTTAGCTGGATTGTAGCTAGAGGGCCACAGTTGGACACCCCTGGTCTATATAATGTTTAAATGAATTGTTGTGTAAACCTGTAGTATAATTATAGTCTCTGCATTTGCCTCTTAATGCCCAGAGGGAAGGGCAGTCCTTCAAGCCATGGTTCCCCAGAGGTTTCCCCCACAGGGGGTTTTTCCTCTCCTGAGTGCTGAAGGATGACTCTTCGTGAGTCTAGAGGTAGACCATAGCTTGACCAGCTTTCTGGTTTAATCTGGGATAATACCCAGGCACCTGCTGGGCTGTAAATTCCCTTTTCCCATTATATAGAGACTAGAAAATGACTAATTCTGTGATATTACTAAAATAAATGTACAATTAATATATATATTTCTTGCCTCATGTTGTTCTTATTTCTATAAGTGTATCTATCCTCATATAACAGAACATATAAAGTAGGATGTTGAGTCTGAATGTGATGTTGGGGAAATAAAGGGAAATTAATTGTTACAATCTGGAATGGTGGGAATGGATGTTTTGGGGTCACAAACTAAAGAAGGAGGTGGGTCTGACTGGGGGGTAAATACATTGATTAGAGACATGAGTATCAGCGAATAAACCTGTGAACAGATAGTAGAACACTAGATGGTGGATACAGAAGACATTATGGGATAAATTTGGAAAACACTGAATAATGGAAACTAACATTACAGTATAAAGAGGGAGAGGATTATGGTATTGAGAATAAATAATGCTGTGTTAAGAGTCCTCACAATCCCCATGTATACACAGTGTTATGACATATACACGTACAGTAGGAAGAGTCTTAAGAGTAATTAAATCAGCCTCCTGCTTACTCAACCAAAGGTACAGAGACTGAACTAGAGAAGATATCTCCAACTTCCAAGGACTCATCTGAACAAAGGGCGTCAAAGAAGAAGTGAGGAGACAGCTTTCCCTGGCACTAGCTCCCCAGGCAGATTGTCTACACCCAGTTACCATGTTCTGATCTTTCCCCCATCAACCCTGCCCTGGAGAGTGTACCAGTTTATATATATGGCCAACATGGCCCTACAAGGCTAGAGATCAGTAAGGGGCCACAATATTCCAAAAATGTATATGAAAATGTGAATGGGACATTGAAACGTGTTGGGATTATAAATAAAAAATTTCAAAATAAATAACATAAAATAACATTTAAAAAAGGTGAATGTTCCCAGCTCAGCCTGCCTGCCAAACCAATTTCAGCCACTGTCGCAGAACCATAATAGTGTAGTTCTCTGGACCCCCATATGTCCTCATAGGCAGCTCTGTGTTTAGCGCGAGGTAAACAAGGCAAGTACTTAGGGCGGCACAAAAAAAAAAAACCGTGCTTGCAGGCAGAGAAAGAGGTGATGGGGGATCGAAAGATCCCCCCTCACCATCGCTCTGATTGCCATCAGGCTGTACGGGGAGGCGAACAGGCAGTACAGAGAAACTTCCGTGCTGCCTGTTCGTCTCTCCGTGCAATGTGACAGGGAAATGCCGACAGGTCACTCTGACATAAAAGACCCGCCGTATTATGTGACCTCTCTGCACAACCGCCGGGATGTCGACCAGGCAGCATGGAGGATACCATGTTGCCTGCCACTAGCCACCAGGGAAAAAGGTAAATGCTGGGGGTTAGGGCCTTATTAATGGCAAATATTACTGGCATATTATTGGGCAATTGGCTGGGCAATATTAATGGCAAATAATACTGGGATATTATTGGCAAATAATACTGGCATATTATTGGGCAAATTGGAAGAGGTATATTAAATGGCAGATAATACTGGTATAATATTGGGCAAATTGGCAGGGGCATATTAAATGGCAAATAATACTGGCATATTATTGGGCAAATTGGCTAGGGAATAATAAATGGCAAATACTACTGGGATATTATTGGGCAAATTGGGCGGGGTCATATTAATGGAAAATAACACTGCCATATAATTGGCTGGGGAATATTAATGGCAAATACTGGCATATTATTGGGCAAATTGGCTGGGTAATATATAATGGCAAATAAAACTGGCATATTATTGGGCCAGTTGGCAGGGGCATATCAAATGGCAAATAATTCTGGCATAATATTGGGCAAATTGGCAGGGGCATATTAAATGGAAAATAATACTGGCATATTATTGGGCAAATTGGCTGGGGCATATTAATGGCAAATAATACTGGCATATAATTGAGCAAATTGGCTGGAGAATTTTATTTGGCAAATTGGCTGGAGAATATTAATGGCAAAATAATACTGCCATAATATTGTGCATATTATCAGGGACATATTAAATGGCAAATAATACTGGCTTATTATTGGGCAAATTGGCAGGGGCATATTAAATGGCAAATAATACTGGCATATTATTGGGCAAATAATACTGGCATATTATTGGGCAAATATTACTGGCATATTATTGGGCAAATTGGCTGGGGCATATTAATGGCAAATAATACTGCCATATAATTGGCTGGGGAATATTAATGGCAAATACTGGCACATTATTGGGCAAATTGGCTGGGTAATATATAATGGCAAATAAAACTGGCATATTATTGGGCCAATTGGCAGGGGCATATCAAATGGCAAATAATTCTGGCATAATATTGGGCAAATTGGCAGGGGCATATTAAATGGAAAATAATACTGGCATATTATTGGGCAAATTGGCTGGGGCATATTAATGGCAAATAATACTGGCATATAATTGAGCAAATTGGCTGGAGAATATTAATGGCAAAATAATACTGGCATAATATTGTGCAAATTATCAGGGACATATTAAATGGCAAATAATACTGGCTTATTATTGGACAAATTGGCAGGGGCATATTAAATGGCAAATAATACTGGCATATTATTGGGCAAATAATCCTGGCATATTATTGGGCAAATTGGCTAGGGCATATTAATGGCAAATAATACTGTCATATAATTGAGAAAATTGGCTGGAGAATATTAATGGCAAATACTTGCATTTTATTGGGCAAATTGGCTGGGTAAACGCCCGCATTATTACGTGACCTCTATGCACAACCGCCGGGAAGTCGACCAGGCAGCATGGAGGATACCATGCTGCCTGCCACTAGCCACCAGGGAAAAAGGTAAGTGCTGGGGGTTAGGAGCTTATTAATGGCAAAATAATACTGGCATAATATTGTGTAAAGCAATAGTTAGAAATCCTTTGCCACTGTTCCGAAGTAAACCCGATGTGTATATTTGCAGATACAAGCTGGTTTACTCTGAGTTCTGTATCTCAGCTGAGGCAGAGCCGGTCACAGGATCAACTGGCATGTACCTTAAAAAGTGAATGTTTATTCACATACTAGGGCCAATAGTTTACTCACTTGTGCTTCTATAATAGAAACACAAGTGAAATACATGTTTAGTGGCTCTTTTGTTTTGTGTTCCTGCCCTGATCACAGAGTGATCAGGAGCCAAGGATAAGGAGTCAGAGACCTGATCTAGGTCTTTACTGAATATGTGGGTTCCCTGCCGAAACATCGCTAGGCCCCCTAACATCACTAGAGGCGTGTGCTGGGTGCAGTGGGATCCACAGCACAGCTCATTGCAGGGCGCTGTGATGAAGTGCAGAGCACAGGACATACGGTGCATTCTTGACTGCTGTGTGATGGTATAGAGCATCCTTATGTGAGAAACAGTTAAAAAATAAAAAAGGAGGGGCGTGGCCAACCTCCGATTCAGTGAGACACACCTTACACTAGCTCCCTGCTAGGCGAATATAAACACATCGAAGGGAGGACCCACTGTCACCTCAAAATATGAAGGCCAGAAGGTACCCTAACGTCACCTCAAAAAGGGCTAAATCGGGGGGGGGGGGGGGGCGGAGTGAGCACTGGACTAGACGTGTTTGTCTGGAGCTCTGCAACTTTAAACCTTTTCCCGAGTCTTATAGATGTCGCTTCATCATTGTCTTTTTTGGCAGTACTCTCTTGATACTGCCGGTGCGCCCTCTCTTGGGACACCTTTTTTCGCCGCTCTTCTCATTTTCTCTAGTTTTCTTTTCCTATCCCCTGTCCCCCTTTTCCTTCTGCGTTTTTCCTCATTCCTTCTTCTAAACACACTACAGTGAGAAGAACTATTATCTATGTTGTTGTTTGAGAATATTAATGTTTGTTCTATCTGCCCATGGTAACGGTGATATTATTTGTTTAGATTGCTGACTGTCATTGTTTTTCATATTATGTGTACCAAAAAGAAAATATTGCACACTTGTACCATCTGCTCAATATTATCATAAGCTGATTACTATGCTTATCTCATACATTGTGAATGTTTCTGAGTGCTTCAATAACAAACTTTAATTTAAAAAAAAAAATAGCTAAATCGGTACTGGCAACAACGCGGAAATACTTTCTATACAAACCCCTAAGTGTCTGGGACGCCAGACAAGATGGTGCCCACATCTCAAAGCCCGCCAAACGACTCCAGATTCAGAAGACTCCCCCTCTCCTGAGATCAGTCCGGCAGGATCTCCAACAGTTGCTCAGTCAGCCCTCACCAGGGAAGACCTCACAAAATTGTAGGAGCCAGTTGTAAATTTTAGGAGCCAGTACCAAACGTTGTGTCAGAAAGGAAAATGTTTGGGTCAATGTCTATAAACATGTCTATATGACCTACACACATTCTAATGCACACACATGCTCACCCACAAATATATACACAAATTAACACACCACTATGATGACACATGATGACATGATAATGACACAAACACACTTAAATCCTAGCACACACTTATATGCTAACACACACTAACACATCATTTCACTCTTACATACATGCACAAACACATACCTATACACATAAATGCTAACACATACATACATACACACTAATCTGCTGATACATACACTAACACATGGTGGCACATACATACACATTAATATGCCGCCACAAATACATACACACTAATCTGCTGATACATACACCAACACATGGTGGCACATACATATAGGGTTGCCACCTTTTCTTCAGAAAAATACCGGCCTTTGTACTATCTCCATAGACTTAACATTGGCCTGAAGCCAATTTTTTACCGGCCTGACAGTAAAATACCGGTCGGGTGTCAACCCTACATACACCTAATATGCCGTCACAAATACATACACAATAATCTTCTGATACATACACCAACACATGCTGGCACAAATTCATACATAGACACAAATCTGCTGATACACTTACACATGTTGGCACAAACACATACATACACACTAATCTGTTGATACTAACACTTAGGGCCGACCTTAGGTGCTCAGGCGCCCTGTGCGGGGCACCTTTGTGCCCCCCCAGTTATAGTCCAATCAGAACTAACACCTGGAACACCACCTGCTGTTAACTACAGTTCCCATGATGCTCAGCCATACATACTGCTTTCATGATACTGGTTGAGCCTCATGGGAAGTATAGTCAAAAGTAGATAAAGATGCTAATGTTAGCTGTGAACTACAATGATTCTCAGCCAGGTGTCCACCATGACTAGGCATCATGGAAGTTATAGTCCAGAACTAACACCTGTCTCACCATCTCCTGTTAACTACAGTTCCCATAAGGCTCAGCCAGGGATTCAATTCAGCTTCCATGATGCTGGCTGAGCATCATGGGAAGTGTAGTCAACTTTATATGACTGCAGATGTTAGGTTTGGACTACAATTCCCATGATGCTCGGCTAGATGTCCACCATGATGCTGGCTAAGCATCACTGGAAGAGTAGTCCACAGCAATTTTTTTTAAATAAAAAAATAACTTTTTGAATTAGCCTCCCTCCCAGGATCCTACCTTTCTGGCCTGGGAGGAGGCTCATGTAGTCTCTGGTGGTCTGTGGGGGCATCCTCATGGGCTGGCTGTGGTGTGGAGGGAGCTGCTGCTCTCTCTCTTGCAGAGACTTGCTCCCTCTATTCAAGCTCTGTGTAATCAGGGCCGCCCCCAAAATTAGCCGCCCTAGGCATCTGCCTAGGATGCCTCAGGGTAAATACAGCACTGGCTGGCACATACATACAAACATACATACATACATACATACATACACACTAATGTGCTGATACACTAACACATGCTGTCAGAGGCGTCACTAGGGTTGGTGTCACCAGGTGTGGTAACTCATGGTGTCACCCCCCATGGATTATCTCCGATACCATAAAGAACCGAAGTATTGCCAGTCAGATGGACATTACAATATGACATAAAGGAGACCCACAAATATTTCACATACAGGAGACCCACAAATTATGCCACACACACAGGAGCCCATTAATTATGCCAAACTTTTTGCCGCCTGGGTAAGTGTATATTTTGACACCCCTTGCTGATCCCGTCATAAATAAACACAGTTACACATGTAGTGTCACATACACATGCAGGCACATGTACACAGTCACACATGCAGCCACACACAGTGTCTCACACACAGAGTTACATATATAAACAGTCACATACATTGACACATATGCACACACATACACAGTTGAAGTATCAGTTACAGTTTCAATAGAGCTGTCAATATGAAAATCCCTTGCTCTTTTTATTGTCATGAAGCACTTTGATACATCCATTTATTACACTGCCATCCACACACACCCACAAATACACACTTAACAGACATACACATTCTCCCACACACATACACACTTACACTACGCCACTCACTTTCACACACTCTCTGCCACTTACACAGACATACACACTCTCCCACACACACTTTGCCACTAACTCGCACACACACTCACACAGACATAAACACTCTTCCACTTACACAATCATTCACTCTGGCACTGACACAGAATTACCCATTCACACAGACATGTATTCTATAAACCAAAATAGAGTCCCCATTCATAAGAATAGGTCAATTGACCTATTCGTATGACTGGGGACTCTATTTTGGTTTATAGAAAGCAAAAAGCATTACATGTATTCCATAAACCGAAAGTCTATAAACCGAAAGATTTTCGGTTTATAGACTTTCGGTTTATGGAATACATGTAATGCTATTGCTATTCTATAAATCGAAATAGAGTCCCTATTCTTATGAATGGGGACTCTATTTCGGTTTATAGAAAGCCCATAGCATTACATACAATGTAATCGCCGAACTCCAACCCGAATATACAGTGAAATGTTCGTGTTCGGGTCCGGGGTCCAAAAACCTCAATGTTCGGCACGAACCCGAACAGTGCGGTTCGGGTTCACTCAACACTAATGACGACCATATGAGTGGTGATTTCCCCTGAACTTGACAGTGCGCAAGAATGTGAAAAGACACACATACCCGCCGACGTTCCAGACATTTGTGCCCAGCTCCAAATACCTGAAGTCCAAATCCAAGATTGGGCTGCTAGGGAAAACATGCAGAAGATCATACCCCAACTCTCAAGTCAAGACCGCAGCGCAAGAAGAGACCTAAACTGACCAACCGCACTCCCCAGACTTCCATGCTGAATACCGAAGCAGCATCCTAAACCACACATGCTGGTCTGGCTACCGGAGTGATTAGTCTAAAGACCGGGTAATGTACTAGTTGTTTTGGACATTCTAGACCCTGATCACTTAATTTCTTTGTTTGTCATCCAAATGTCTGAACTTCGGTACCCACTACTGCAGCCTGGCCCAGCGAGTTCTTGCATTTGTGAACAATTTCTTGGAGCTGGGGCCTACCGTCTATATTCTAACACGCCTTGTAGAATATGTACCACCCTGCCCTGTTGTTATTTAGACACGGACTATCTCAATTGCCAGCTAACAGCCAAACTAATGAAACGTCCTCACATCTCTATCTTTGAGTGCCCAGCATAACTAAGTACAATACCACATGTTGCAAGAGTGGAGACCTCGAGCCAGTTGCAACCACACCATGCCTGAGCATCAATGGCTTCACGCTGACACCTAAAACAGGTTTAACATGGTTTTGTACATTCTGTATCTCAAAAATATTTTTTGCTTGTTGCATGCGTTAGATGTGTTTTTACCCTTGTTTGCCACTCTCAAAATGGCTGAGATAGAGCCTGAGATACCAAACCTGACTGTAGTATGTCTGAAGGGCCTTAACTCTCCTTTAAAATGCTCTAAGCTCCAACGTGACCTGATTAATCAGAGACCACTTATAGCCCTAGTCAAAGAAACCCAAATGCAGAAAAGTTCCAAACTTCACGCTACACTGATTTTCGTAAGTTTATTATTCACACTCAAAAAAAGCAAAGCTGAAGTGATATACAGTTGTGTGCAAAACTTTGCATACCCTTGGAGAACTGGTAATATATGTACTTGTCATGAAGTGAATCTTGACAGCCTGCATGACTGGGGATCTGGGGAGCACACGTCCATCTAACTACCGTCCTATATCCATTCAAGTCCAAGTTGCTGGAGAGAATGATGCACTCGCGACTAACAGACTTTCTGACTGCCAATGGCCTACTTGACCCTTTTCAGTCTGGCTTTAGAACCCTAACACTCTACTGAAACAGCCCTCACTAGAGTATCAAATGACCTCCTTTCTGCCAAATCTAAAGGCCACTTCTCAGTGATGATCCTCTTAGATCTATCTGCTGTCTTTGACACCGCTGACCACCGCCTCCTTCTTAACAGATTATCCTCATTTGGTATAGGTGCTAACACACTCTCTTGGATCGAGTCGTACCTGTCTGAGTGCTCCTATTCAGTGCCGCTTGCTGGAGCTACTTCGTCGCTTGTTACGCTCTCTGTTGGTGTTCCGCAAGGATCAGTCCTTGGCCTGCTGATGTTTTCCCTGTACACCACCTCTCTGGGAGAACTCATCCGCTCTTTTGGTTTCCAAAATCACCTGTATACGGATGATACTCAGATCTAACTCTCCTCCCTTCTATCGTGTCATGTGCAGTTAAGTGTCTGTCGGCCATCTCCACTTGGATGTCGAATCGCTACCTGAAACTTAATCTTTCCAAAACAGAACTGATTATCTGTTCACATTGTACCAGCTGACCGTGTCCCGAAGTCTTAGGGTCACTTTTGACTCTGCTCTCTCCTCCGTTTCTCATATTCAGTCTTCAGTCAAATCCTGTTGTCTGCATTACATTTTACACAATCGCCCGTTCCTCAGCGAAGAGACAATGAAAATACTAGTGCACTCACTTGTCATCTCTCGCCTTGACTACAGTAACAGCCTCCTGACTGGACTACCTATGGCTCATCTTTCTCCCCCTCCAGGAACACAGCTGCCAGACTCATCTTTTTTGCTCGTTGATTCTGCAGCTCCCCTCTGCAATGCCCTCCACTGGCTCCCCGTCTGCTCTAGGATGAAATTTCAAATTCTGTCTTTAACCTACAAAGCCCTCCACTCCTTGGCCCCTCCGTATATTGCCTCCCTCATGAACCAATACTTCCCTGCACCTTCTCTGAGCTCCTCAGTGGGTCAACAGCTTTCCTGCTACCTGATTACCTCCTCACACTCGCGCCTCCAAGATTTTGCCTGAGCTGCCCACTCTCTTTGGAACTCCCTTCAGCAGAGCATCCAGCTCTCTCCTTCCTTTTCAAACTTTTCAGAATTCACTCAAAACTCATCTCTTTAACCACGTAATGGGGTCTAGAAGACCGAAATATATGTATTGATCCATTAATAACTAATTACCTACCTATATACCCAGTTACTTATATTGGTACCTATTTATGTATGAATATTTGTATGAATTATGTATTTTTATTTATTCATATTGTAATAACATGCCTTTTGTATATGTATAATAATAAAAAAAAAATCATTTCTTTAATGAAGCTTACTACCCAACTAGCATATCGGTTGATTTACCTCTAGCTAATCCCTCCTAGCTCTCTCTGTCCTCAATCACTGTTAATATCAGGTAGCTTACAACTGATCCAGCTAGAACACACACAAATACTCTTTAGCCAAACTCACCTGGTGCCACCCATCCACATTACTGTTACTATAACTACATTCCCTCTGTCCTCTTCACTCCCTTATGTGTCTCATATACCCCATTCCCTCTAGATTGTAAGCTTACGAGCAGGTCTCTACCTCATGTACCAGTCTGTACTAGTTTATCTAACTTAGTACGTAGTTACTTTCTATGCTCTGGATCTAGCGCTACATAAATTGTTGGCGCTATATGAATAAATGGTAATATATATCCATGAAAATTGAGCAACCTTGAAATCAAAATGCAACGGAAAATAATGTTAATTCAATTTTCACTTCACTTATTATGTTTTTATTTATAGCAAAAAAAATGTTATTTTCTTTTTCTTCGAGGTAAACGCTTTATAAAGGAATAAATAAAATTTAGGCACTTTCCATGAGACTGGAAAGTGTTACAAAGTGCAAATACATTGTATTCTATAACACCCCAGGCACAAAAGTACCTAAAGTGTATTATTGCAAAACATAATTATAGATTTTGAGCTAATTTAGCATTTGTTTTTTTACATGTTACGATTGAAAAACCAGTGTATCTTGTTTGGGAAAAGAAAGACCATGAAAGCGAGAATGTACCTTATGTAAAATGCCAACTTTACTGCAGCGTTATGTCTTTTATTGTTATTAGTTTTACTGTTCAGAATAGGAGAATTCAAGGTATTATCCCCGAATCCGAATTGAATGCTTAAAGTAAAGTGTAATCAGCAGTGCCACGTATAAAAAAAAAAAGAAGAGAAAAAGCAATGTGTAGTACAGTATAAAACTAAATCTAATCGAGTAATATCTCCCAATGAGACCTTATGAGACCTTACTCACACTTTAGTGAGCCTATAACTGGCTCTAAGTGGTAAAAGCGAAGAGGACTCCAAGTCCTAGCATTCAGAATAATGTGGGACAGACTGGAGTGCTGAAGATGTCTTATGGCAGGTGTTTCATCCAAAGGTTCAGTCGGACATGCAGATCAGGAGACCGAGAAACATAAAGGATAACCAGATATAGTATAATACAGAAAAAGCATGTAATATTCCTCCAGAATACTGAAGCTTACACGGAAACAGAATAAAAAACGGCAAAAATGTCACCAGTCCTTCCGTGACAATGTGCAAAAGTGTCCAGAAATGGATGGGCAGTCCTCAGACGAAAACAAAGTGTGGTGCAGAAGCTCACTTCCGGATTCGGGCCTTGTATGACGTCACAATAACTGAGACACGTTTCACCCAATCGAGCCTTCCTCAGGCAGATTTGCGCGTATATGCGCGTCTCCAACACAGGCAGGGTTAGCTAGGGCAGGGGGTGCCTGGGAGAGAGCAGTAAATGCGTGCGGGGGCTGGTGGTAAAAATGTGAACTGTGCTTGCGCAAGTGCATGCAGTACCGAGAGCTGCCACCTGTGGAGAACTTCTATGGTAAGTATTTTTTTAATTTTTTTAAAGAAAATAAAAATGTAAAATAAAAAACTGAAAATGACAGTCTAGTTTACTCTTTGGTGCCCTACAAGTTGCACCAAAGTCATATAACTGACTAGACTGTCCCTTTAATATTCCCCTGATAATTTGCTCCTTAATATGATCCTGATAATTTGCTCATTAATATGTAGCAATAACCCCCCCTTCCCCAGTACTTACCTTTATGATGCTCGTCGCCCGTCTTTTCCTGTGTACAGGAAATACAGCCACTGGAATTGACTTTCCGTCATTTCCGGTGGAGAGAAAAAGCCGGGTCCGCATCCCCCTGCCCGATCATGACTGTCTCCATGTGAGACAATGACACGCAGGGCAGCCACCAGGAATTACAGGGCCCCCTACTGAACAAATGTTATGCCAGGATTTAGCCACTCAATATGCCAGGATTTAGCCACTCAGTATGCCATTATCTAGCCATTCAATCTGCCAGGATTTTGCTTGTTTTTGCCACCCTCCTCCCCCCATTCCCCAGTACTTACTTCCTTGTTGCTCTGTCTCCTCCGTGCAGTCTTCCCTCCTGCTGAATCCCACCACTGCTTTTATCTCTTGGCTTATATATACATCCTAAAATTAAGTGCCAGTAGGCACGAAATGCATAAGGCAATCTATCTCCTGTCTGCTCTCCTGCACATGTTCCACTGAATACATCAATATTTTTTGTTTGGTCGGTTTTCTTGGATTAATAAATACTTTGTTTATACTCGGATTGGAGAGTGCCAACGTCCTATTTTTCTTTGTTCCTGGTTCATCCTAAAATGACTCATTTTTTAAATCCAATAGCTGCAGAAATTGGAGTAAAGGTAACAATCTTTATTCGTGTTTTAAGTACTGTATTTTCTGGCGTATAAGACGACTGAGCATATAAGACAACCAACCCAACTTTTGAGAAGATTTTCCTGGGTTAAAGTCGTCTTATACACCGGAAAATAGTATCTATATTTTAACTTTTTGCAACTCTCTTCCCCCCTTCCCCAATACTTACCTACTTTCTGCTCTGTCTCCGCTGTTAAGCTGGTCCGTGGCTGTGAGGGAAGCGTTGTGTGCTCCCCTCCAGCCGCGCGGTTAATAAAGATTGTTTAAAAAAAAAGTTTAAACAAACTTTATTGACCGCGCGGCTGGAGGGGAGCGCACAATGCTTCCCTCACAGCCACGGACCGGCTTAACAGCGGAGAGGAGACAGAGCAGAAAGTAGGTAAGTAAACCTCAGCACCCTGTGTATAAGACGACCCCCCAACTTTTGAGAAGGTTTTCATGGGTTAAAATGTCGTCTCATATCTTATGTACACCCAGGACATGCCCCAGCAACCGCATTGTACACCCAAGACATGTCCCAACACGCCCATTGCACATGCAAGACATGCCCCATAGTGTTGCCACCTTTTCCACAAATAAATACTGGCCATGCTATTGCCTCCATAGACTTAACATTGGAACCAAGCCATTTTTTTTCCTGCCTGCTTGTAAAACACCGGCTGGGTGGCACACCTAATGCTCCAGCCCCAGAGAAACTTCTGTGCTTCCTGTTCGGCTCCCCGTGCAGTGTGACATGGAAATGCTGACAGGTCACGTGACCTGTGCTCTGACTTAAAACGCCCGCCGGGTTACGTGACCTCTCTGCACAACCGCCGGGAAGTCGACCAGGCAGCATGGAGGATGCCATGCTGCCTGCCACTAGCCACCAGGGAAAAAGGTAAGTGCTGGGGGTTAGGGGCTTATTAATGACAAATATTACTGGCATATTATTGGGCAATTTGGCTGGGCAATATTAATGGCAAATAATAATGGCATATTATTGGGTAAATTGGCAGAGGTATATTAAATGGCAGATAATAAGGCGTATTTCTAATATTGTTAAGCAAGCAAATCATGAAGGAGAATTGGATGTACTGGTTCATCTAGGGACAAATGATTTGGCTTGCAATGAGGTTTCAGAGGTGAAGGAAGCTTTTCGTGTTCTTGCCAATGATATCCGGCAGGTTGTGTCCACACTGTCCTTTTCTGAAGTTATGCCTGTGCATAATATTCAGAATGATAGAAGGATGCGTATTAGGGACTTGAACTTGTGGCTTGGGGAATGGTGTCGGGAGCAAGGATTTGGCTTTGTTTCTCATGGAAGTTCACTATGAGATAGAAAGGAACTGTACAAAAAAGATGGTTTGCATCTTTCTCAAAAGGGAACGAATGTTCTCAGTGAGCAGTTCAGAGGTTTGGCGATAAAACATCAATCCAATTGCCCCCCAAAACAGGGACAGGAGGTACCTGTAGTCAGTGTGCCGAAAAATGATAAGCTTAGGGTCATGTCTACAAATGCTTGCAGTTTAGGGAATAAGATCCATGAACTTGTGACAATATTGGCAACTGAGAATGTAGATTTAGTGGCTGTTACTGAGACATGGTATAATGAAAAACATGACTGGGACATATCAATACCAGGGTACTCTTTATATAGAAAAGACAGAGAAGGTAAAAAAGGGGGAGGGGTGGCCCTGTATGTGAGGGATAGCTTAAAATGTAACAGAATACAAGTTAGTGAGGCGAACATAGAGTCAGTTTGGGTTACATTAGAATTTGGTAATCGTATGGTAACTCGGGTAGGTGTGATTTATAGGCCCCCTGGACAAATAGAGGAGTTAGATAATCTACTAGTTGAGGAAATAGCTAAAATGACAATGAAGGGAGAAGTGATCATCATGGGTGACTTTAATCTTCCTGATGTGAACTGGAAATACAAAATAGCTACTTGCGCCAGGAGTACGCATATCCTAAACTCCATACTGGGATTATCTCTAAAACAAGTAGTGGAGGAGCCAACTCGAAAGCAGGCCATACTAGACTTAGTGTTAACAAATGGAGATTTGTTATCAGATATTACTGTAGGTGAAAGTTTAGGATCTAGTGATCACCAGACAGTGTGGTTTAATATAGGAACAGTGACGCAGTCACACCACACAAAAACAAAAGTTTTAGATTTTAGAAAAACAGACTTTTCTAAAATAAGATTAGGTGTAAAGGAGTCATTATCAGACTGGAGCAATTTAAATGGAGTCCAGGAGAAATGGGATTATCTAAAAGTTGCACTACTGAAGGCAACAGAAAATTGCATAAGGCTTGTCAGTAAGAGCAAAAAATTGAAGAAACCACTGTGGTACTCTGCAGAGGTGGCTAAAATAGTAAAAAATAAAAAGCTAGCATTTAGTAATTATAAAAATACTCAGAGGGAGGAAGATAGAAAGATCTATAAGAGTAGGCAGAAAGAGGCAAAGCAAGCTATAAGAGCTTCCAAAGCACACACAGAAGAGACTATAGCCCAGTCAGTGAAAAAGGGGGATAAAACATTTTTTAGATACATAAATGAGAAAAGGAAAGTAAAACAAGGATTAGTTAGATTAAAAACAAAAGAAGGATGCTATGTAGAAGAGGATAAAGGCTTAGCAGACTGCCTTAATGAATATTTTTGTTCAGTTTTTACAAATGAAAATGAGGGTAAGGGACCTCATTTAGGGAAAAAGACTAATGAGTCTTTTGATGCATGTAAGTTTACAGAGGAAGAGGTTTTACTTCAGCTGTCTAAAGTAAAGACAAATAAGTTGATGGGACCTGATGGGATACATCCAAAGTTATTAAAAGAACTTAGTGATGTACTAGCAAAACCGTTAACAGATTTATTTAACCAATCATTGTTAACGGGAGTAGTTCCAGAAGATTGGAAATTAGCTAATGTTGTGCCCATTCACAAGAAAGGTAGTAGGGAGGAGGCGGGCAACTATAGACCAGTAAGTCTTACTTCAGTAGTGGGGAAAATAATGGAAACCTTGTTAAAGAATAGGATTGTTGAACATCTAAAGTCGCTTGGATTCCAAGATCAGAGACAACATGGGTTTACTGCAGGGAGATCATGCGAAACTAATATTATTGATTTTTTTGATTGGGTGACTAAAATAATAGATCAGGGTGGTGCAGTAGACATTGCTTACCTAGATTTCAGTAAGGCTTTTGACACTGTCGCACATAGAAGGCTTATTAATAAACTGAAATCTTTGAGTTTGGATTTCAATACTGTTGAATGGATTAGACAATGGCTGAGTGACAGGCAACAGAGGGTTGTAGTCAATGGGGTATATTCGATGCAAGGCCTTGTTACTAGTGGGGTACCTCAGGGATCTGTACTTGGACCCATTCTCTTTAATATTTTTATTAGCGATATTGCAGAAGGTCTTGTTGGCAAAGTATGTCTTTTTGCTGATGATACAAAGATTTGTAGCAGGGTTAATATTCATGGAGGGATAAGCCAAATGGCAAATGATTTAGCTAAACTAGAAAAATGGTCAGAGCAGTGGCAACTGACATTTAATGTGGACAAGTGCAAGATTATGCACCTTGGGCGTAAAAACCCAAAAGCAGAATATACACTATTTGGTACAGTCCTAACCTCAACATCTGAGGAAAGGGATTTAGGAGTAATAATTTCAGAGGACTTGAAGGTAGGTAGGCAATGCAATAGAGCAGCAGGAAATGCTAGCAGAATGCTTGGTTGCATAGGGAGAGGTATTAGCAGTAGGAAGAGGGAAGTGCTCATGCCATTATACAGAGCACTGGTGAGACCTCACTTGGAGTATTGTACGCAATACTGGAGACCGTATCTCCAGAAGGATATTGATACTTTGGAGAAAGTTCAGAGAAGGGTTACTAAACTGGTTCATGGGTTGAAGGATAAAACTTACCAGGAAAGGTTAAAGCATCTTAACATGTATAGCTTGGAGGAAAGACGTAACAGGGGGGATATGATAGAAACATTTAAATACATAAAGGGAATCAACACAGTAAAGGAAGAGAATATATTTAAAAGAAGAAAAACTACCACAACTAGAGGACATAGTCTTAAATTAGAGGGGCAACGATTTAAAAGTAATATCAGGAAGTATTACTTTACTGAGAGGGTAGTGGATGTATGGAATAGCCTGCCAGCAGAAGTGGTAGAGGTAAACACAGTCAAGGATTTTAAGCATGCGTGGGATAGACACAAGGCTATCCTAGCTATAAGACCGGGAACGGTAGACTAATAAAAGTACTCCAAAAAATTGGGCAGACTAGATGGACCGAATGGTTCTTATCTGCCGACACATTCTATGTTTCTATGTTTCTATACTGGCATAATATTGGGCAAATTGGCAGGGGCATATTAAATGGCAAATACTACTGGCATATTACTGGGCAAATTGTCTGGGGCATATTAATGGAAAATAATACTGCCATATAATTGGCTGGAGAATATTAATGGCAAATACTGGCATATTATTGGGCAAATTGGCTGGGCAATATCAATGGCAAATTAAACTGGCATATTATTGGGCCAATCCAATAGCTGCAGAAATTGGAGTAAAGGTAACAATCTTTATTTGTGTTTTAAGTACCGTATTTTCCGGCGTAAAGGACGACTGAGCATATAAGACAACCGCCCAACTTTTGAGAAGATTTTCCTGGGTTAAAGTCGTCTTATACACCGGAAAATAGTATCTATATTTTAACTTTTGAGGTTAAAATATAAAGTTTGCCACCCTCCTCCCCCCTTCCCCAATACTTACCTACTTTCTGCTCTGTCTCCCGCTGTTAAGCTGTCCGTGGCTGTGAGGGAAGCGTTGTGTGCTCCCCTACAGCCGCGCGGTTCATAAAGTTTGTTTAAAAAAAAAGTTTAAACAAACTTTATTGACCGAGCGGCTGGAGGGGAGCGCACAATGCTTCCCTCACGCCACGGACCAGCTTAACAGCGGTGAGGAGACAGAGCAGAAAGTAGGTAAGTAAACCTCAGCACCCGGTGTATAAGACGACCCCCCAACTTTTGAGAAGGTTTTCATGGGTTAAAATGTCGTCTCATATCTTATGTACACCCAGGACATGCCCCAGCACCCACATTGTACACACAAGACATGTCCCAACACGCCCATTGCACATGCAAGACATGCCCCATAATGTTGCCACCTTTTCCACAAATAAATACTGGCCATGCTATTGCCTCCATAGACTTAACATTGGAACCAAGACATTTTTTCCCCTGCCTGCTTGTAAAACACCGGCTGGGTGGCACACCTAATGCTCCAGCCCCCTCTTTACTCGCCCAAGACATGCTGGAAGGTAAAAAATTTACTTGACCCCAATGTTAAGTCTATGGAGTTAGTAGCATGGCCTGTATTTTTTTTTAAGAAAAGGTGGCAGCCCTACCCATATTGCACACCTAGAACATGCTCCAGCACCACATTGCAGACCCAGGACTTGCCCCAGGACATGCCCAGCACCAACATTTCACGCCTAGGACATGCCCCAGCACCACAGGACATGCCCCACCATGCACATTGTATATCTAGGATATACCCCAGCACCCCAGACATAGATAGACTGATAGGATTTTTTGCTGGGGGTGCTTGCTCACAATGTATGTAGGATTTGTAGATCATTCAAAGCAGTGGATCTGGTGAACTTACCTGATCCATCGATGTGTCCCTCCATCCTGTCGCAGCGCTGTGGGAACATTTCCAATGAACCAACCCTTATCCAAACAGACCCATATCAATAAAAAAAGTTTGAGATTTCCGGTCATTTTGTATCTTTGGATAAGGGATACTCAGCCTGTATCATATTGGTAAGAATGATTTGTTACAACCTATAGATTTTGTTCGGGATAAGAAGGGCTTTCTTTAGACCATTATTTTGATCAAATATTTTACCATAAAAAATAATAAAATATGATAGAAAACTTTTAGTTGGAAAATGCTTTCTACATCAACAACTAAACATGCTACATAGATATTAATATTTGTCCTGAGTTTTTGTAAACATTTTCACATAGTGATATCACAAGCAGGAGGACACAACTGCATTCACAGTATAAGCAATGTTTAGGTGACATGGCCCCTTTAATCATCATCTAGAGCAGTGAGTGCCAGCACTGATGTCATAAAGAGTGAGGTCATGATGTCATAGAGGCAGCTGCTGATGATAACTATGTGAACATTCTCTTTCCTCTCAGACACATCCGGAGCTCTGACGGAGCTTCAGCGTGCGTCCTCGGTTCTTTGGTATAGGTATCTATGCCTGACTTGGATGTGTCTGAAGACTTGGAGCTTGACTACCCGAAATCTGACCTTGAGCTTTGGAGGTTCTAGCAGGGGATTTATTTGGCAAGCACAGCGACTCGTGTACCCTTTATCGGTTTGTTCTTGCGTGGGAGAGAGGATTGGGCCTAGTATTAATCGGCGTTCACTGCATCGGGAGGGCTACATCTGGGGTGGCAAGGGAGGGAGAAAATATGTACACTGCCAGCAATGTCAATTTATATCAGAGCTGTCCAACTGCAGTCTTTTAGCTGGATTGTAGCTAGAGGGCCACAGTTGGACACCCCTGGTCTATATAATGTTTAAATGAATTGTTGTGTTAACCTGTAGTATAATTATAGTCTCTGCATTTGCCTCTTAATGCCCAGAGGGAAGGGCAGTTCTTCAAGCCATGGTTCCCAGGAGGTTTCCCCCACAGGGGGTTTTTCCTCTCCTGAGTGCTGAAGGATGACTCTTCGTGAGTCTAGAGGTAGCCCATAGCTTGACCAGCTTTCTGGTTTAATCTGTGATAATACCCAGGCACCTGCTGGGCTGTAAATTCCCTTTTCCCATTATATAGAGACTAGAAAGGACTAATTCTGTGAAATTCCTAAAATAAATGTACAATTAATATATATATTTCTTGCCTCATGTTGTTCTTATTTCTATAAGTGTATCTATCCTCATATAACAGAACATATAAAGTAGGATGTTGAGTCTGAATGTGATGTTGGGGAAATTAATTGTTACAATCTGGGATGGTGGGAATGGATGTTTTGGGGTCACAAACTAAAGAAGGAGGTGGGACTGACTGGGGGGTAAATACATTGTTTAGAGACACATGAGTATCAGCTAATAAACCTGTGAACAGATAGTAGAACACTAGATGGTGGATACAGAAGACATTATGGGATAAGTTTGGAAAACACTGAATAATGGAAACTAATATTACAGTATTAAGAGGGGAGAGGATTATAGTATTGAGAATAAATAATGCTGTGTTAAGAGTCCTCACAATCCCCATGTACACACGGTGTTATGACATATACACGTACAGTAGGAAGAGTCTTAAGAGTAATGAAATCAGCCTCCTGCTTACTCAACCAAAGGTACAGAGACTGAACTAGTGAAGATATCTCCAACTTCCAAGGACTCATCTGAACAAAGGGCGTCAAAGAAGAAGTGAGGAGACAGCATTCCCTGGCACTAGCTCCCCAGGCAGCCTGTCTACACCCAGATACCATGTTCTGATCTTTACCCATCAACCCTGCCCTGGAGAGTGTACCAGTTTATATATTTGGCCAACCTGGCCCTACAAGGCTAGAGATCAGTAAGGGGCCACAATATCCCAAAAATGTATATGAAAATGTGAATGGGACAATGAAACGTGTTGGGATTATAAAGAAAAGATTTCAAAAATATATAACATAAAATAACATTTAAAAAAGGTGAATGTTCCCAGCTCAGCCTGCCTGCCAAACCAATTTCAACCACTGTAGCAGATACATAATAGTGTAGTTCTCTGGACACCCATATGTCCTCATAGGCAGCTCTGTGTTTAGAGCGAGGTAAACAAGGCAAGTGCTTAGGGCGGCACTTGCCTTGTGTGCCTTTAGGCCACTTTAATTGCCATCAGGCTGCACGGGGAGCCGATCAGGCAGCACAGAGAAACTTCCGTGCTTCCTGTTCGGCTCCCCGTGCAGTGTGACAGGGAAATGCTGACAGGTCACGTGACCTGCGCTCTGACGTAAAACGCCCACCGGGTTATGTGACCTCTCTGCACAACCGCCGGGAAGTCGACCAGGCAGCATGGAGGATACCATGTTGCCTGCCAATAACCACCAGGGAAAAAGGTAAGTGCTGGGGGTTAGGGGCTTATTAATGGCAAATATTACTGGCATATTATTGGGCAATTTGGCTGGGCAATATTAATGGCAAATAATACTGGCATATTATTAGGTAAATTGGCAGAGGTATAATAAATGGCAGATAATACTGGCATAATATTGGGCAAATTGGCAGGGGCATATTAAATGGCAAATAATACTGGCATATTATTGGGCAAATTGGCTGGGGAATAATAAATGGCAAATACTACTGGCATATTATTGGGCAAATTGGCTGGGGCATATTAATGGCAAATAATACTGCCATATAATTGGCTGGGGAATATTAATGGCAAATACTGGCATATTATTGGGCAAATTGGCTGGGCAATATCAATAACAAATAAAACTGGCATATTATTGGGCAAATTGGCAGGGGCATATCAAATGGAAATAATTCTGGCATAATATTGGGCAAATTGGAGTTGCATATTAAATGGCAAATAATACTGGCATATTATTGGGCAAATTGGCTGGGGCATATTAATGGCAAATAATACTGGCATATAATTGAGCAAATTGGCTGGAGAATATTAATGGCAAATACTGGCATTTTATTGGGCAAATTGGCTGGGAAATATTAAATGACAAATACGACTGGCATATAATTGGGCAGATTGGCATATTATTGGGCAAATTAGCTGGGGAATATTAATGGCAAATAATACTGGCATATTATTGGGCAAATTGGCTGGGGCATTTTTATGGCAAAACAACACTGGCATATTAATGGGCAAGCTGTGGCATATTTAATATTTAACTGAATATTGCATATGTCAGTGACAAAGGGACTGTGGCATGTTAATTGGTACCTGACAGTGGCTTATTTTAATTGGCAAAGTGATGCTGTTCTGTGGGGCAACATAACATGTACTATGGGGGAAAGTGACACTGTGGTATTTTATGTGACACTGTAACATGCCAAATTATGTTGGTGCAATATGAGTGCAAGCTAAGTGCTGTTGGTGGAATATAGATGCATGACAAGTGCTGTGGGTACTGTATGGTGCTGTGTGAAGTCCTTTGGGTGCAATGTGGGGTCAGAAAAAGGGAATCAAAACAAGAGATGCAACTTTTCAATAACATTTATTTTACATATACAAATAGTTGAATTTGATATGAAAATAGTTGCATTTAATATTAAAAATTTTACATTTACTTACAGTTTTTTAGAATGTGACTTTAGAAAAATAGGGTCGAGTGGGGTCCACTGCTAAAGCACTCCTGTGATGGGGGCATGTGATGGAGGCATGTGATGTAGGCATGTGATGGAGGCATGTAATGTATATGTAATGGGGTGATGGGGGCATGTAAATGGGGAGATGGAGCATATCCTTGTTGTTCACCGTGGGTTATGTGTCATGTCATGGGTGTTCATCGTGGGTAGGTACCCAAATCTTGTCTGCCTAATGCAGCATAAAACCAAGATACACCACTGCTCATAGGTCACTATGAGTAACTCACGAGTGTTCCTCAAACAAATAATTTAACCCCTTAACACCTAATGGTGTGTTTGTCTTTTAAGTGGCACTAAAGGATATTTTTTCACTAATGGAAGCAATAGTTAGAAATCCTTTGCCACTGTTACGAAGTAAACCAGATGTGTATATTTGCAGATACAAGCTGGTTTACTCTGAGTTCTGTCTCTCAGCTGAGGCAGAGCCGGTCACAGGATCAACTGGCATGTACCTTAAAAAGTGAATGTTTATTTTTTTTTTTTTTTTTTATCATGAAGAATCTGAGTTTAATTTCATATAGAAAAATATCTAATATATATATTTACAATACACTAATATATCTCTGGCTAAATGAAAGTAAACATTTTTCCTTCAGCCAAAACTTGGCCTGATTTGCAGTATCAAAAGTTTCTATATTGTTTTCTGAGGAGACTATTCATTTAGATGGGTATCTGTATCTGTGTTTCTTAGCATTGTTCCTCAGAATTTGAATGATTGGTGCAAAGTTATTTCTTCTAGATATTATGTATGACAAGTCGATGAAGACCACTACATCTTTATAGGTGCCTTGTTTAGTCTTGATTTGTCTGTATGCGTTAAGGTCTTTTTCTCTGAACCAAAAAGAATGGAAACACGCGATCACATGTCTAGGAACTTCCTGTGAGATATTCTTAGGTTTAGGAATTCTATGAGATCTGCCCAGTTTCTCTTTGTGTCCATCTAGATGAAGACCCAGGTATTTGAAGTACTCCATCATCATTTCTGTCAGGTCTTCTGATGCTGAGTGTTCTTTAATATTACAAAATCTAAAATTGTGCCATCTGGATTGGTCTTCCATGTCACAGATCTTGTCTTGCAGACAACTTGAACTGTATAGCCAAATTGTATACCTTGTCTTCCGATATCTTGATTTAAATAACAAAAAACAAAAGTGTGCTTTACATATACTGTGGAACAATATAGTACCTTTAAAGAATAAGTGTGAGTGAAAACAAAATAAGAAAAACAGGAGGAATATAGCCTCCCTTAAGATTTTGCACTCACAGACTTTGGATATAAGAAATGCTCATCAGGCAATAGCCAAGGGGAAATCAGATGCTGCAGGTCTCCTCAAAATGTGGGCTCCAAAGACAGAACATCAAACAGCAAGTGAGTAGTTTAAAGCAATATATTTAAGAAAAAACAGTAACTGCTTACATGAAGGGTTTCCTTTAAACTGCAAGGTGGGCGCCACACTTTATTTTTAATTACAGCAATAAATCTAAAAACATCAAAAAAAATATCAAAAAACACTGGAAAATCCTCTACCAGGACGAAATACTTAAAGATATCATACCAGAGATACCCTCAATTGTTTTTAGAGGAGGGCCAAATTTTAAACAAAAATTGACCTCCAATTACACCAAGGAGATAAAACTAGAAATGAAAGCACCTAGCCACTTTATGACCCGTAAGCCAGGTTTCTATGGCTGTCTAAATTGCATTGGATGCAGATCTACCACCATGCAAAAATACCCTATCGTAGACTTCTGCTCTTTTAAGAATGGCCAAAAATATCAAATAAACCACTTTATTACATGTTCCACTACGAATGTTGTCTATCTCTTAGAATGCCCGTGTGGATTACAATATGTAGGTAGAACCACTAGACAGCTAAAAAAACGCATTGAAGAACATGTAGGAAATATTAAAAATGGCCTGTTAAAACACAGTCTTTCCAAGCATTTTTTATGCGCCCCGTTTTGGCGTCCCTCGATTTTTGCGAAAGACCTGAACAGGCTCTTTTTCGCTTTGGATTCACAGTCCCTTGCTCTGAGTCCAGCATTGTCTCAGGTGGATTATTGGGTGTGTATCCAATTTACTTATTATTTTTCTATTTCTCCCTTGCTTTTTTGCTTGATTTGTATTTGTTATTTTTTTTTTTTATTAATCATTGTAAGAAACTGCAATAAACATAGTACAAATTCATCCCTATCCCTCAATATCCCACCCTCCTCCCCGCCCTATGAGCTCGAATCCCGGACTGGCCCCGGTCGCAAATTTATTCTATCTACTCCTACTCCTGAGGGTACATTTGTAGCCATTTACCCCACAATAGTACATATCTGTCTCTTTTATTATGAGCATAATAATATCCCCTTTCCATCTGGCTCTGGTGCTTAATTTGATTGATTACTATATTAATATTAATTGTCTCTTGTTTCAACCACCTTCTTGCAATCACCATTTTAGTGGCCAGCAGGCACTGGAGAGCAATGTATCTATGTTCTTTCTTTTTAAGCATCGAAAGCTCTAAGTGTAATAATGCCTTTGCTGGAGTCGGTGAGAATGTTGTCCCAGTAAGCTCAGAAATAATGGCAAAAACCTTATTCCAGGTTTCCCAGATTCCCTCACATCCCCACCATATATGCATATATGTTCCCTGAGCATCCCCACATCTCCAGCATAATGGAGAGGACATAGGGCTGAATCTAGAAATTCTCGCCGGGACCCAATACCATCTAAGAGACACCTTACAGTGCAATTCCACCAAATTCATGCATTTTACAGATTTTCCAATACTATTCCATCCTTCCAGCCATAGGTCGCTATCGATGGTCATATTCAGATCTTTTTGCCAATGGCCAAGAGCAGGGTTTTTTATAGGGTGCTCCAATTTTCCCATTATGTGGTACCATTTTCCTATACTTCTTTTAATGGGGAGATTGTTTAGCAACCCTATAATTGATTTTTTTATGCTGTTTACCCCCCATTGATACAGGTGTGCTCTCACATATTGTACTATTCTAACCAGAGGGAACCATTCTTGTGGTTTAAGGTCGAACTCATTAATTAGTTGAGGAATTGGTTTTGGTCCCCTCGGGGTAAACAGATCTTTTATTCTATATTTCTCAACATCTCCCCATCTTCTCAGGTCAAGCTGAGGAATATTACCCGCTACAGAGCTTAGTGGTGAGGACCTTATCAGTTAATACTGGCATATTATTGGGCAAATTGGCTGGGGCATATTAATGGCAAATAATACTGGCATATAATTGAGCAAATTGGCTGGAGAATATTAATGGCAAATACTGGCATTTTATTGGGCAAATTGGCTGGGAAATATTAAATGACAAATACGACTGGCATATAATTGGGCAGATTGGCATATTATTGGGCAAATTAGCTGGGGAATATTAATGGCAAATAATACTGGCATATTATTGGGCAAATTGGCTGGGGCATTTTTAGGGCAAAACAACACTGGCATATTAATGGGCAAGCTGTGGCATATTTAATATTTAACTGAATATTGCATATGTCAGTGACAAAGGGACTGTGGCATGTTAATTGGTACCTGACAGTGGCTTATTTTAATTGGCAAAGTGATGCTGTTCTGTGGGGCAACATAACATGTACTATGGGGGAAAGTGACACTGTGGTATTTTATGTGACACTGTAACATGCCAAATTATGTTGGTGCAATATGAGTGCAAGCTAAGTGCTGTTGGTGGAATATAGATGCATGACAAGTGCTGTGGGTACTGTATGGTGCTGTGTGAAGTCCTTTGGGTGCAATGTGGGGTCAGAAAAAGGGAATCAAAACAAGAGATGCAACTTTTCAATAACATTTATTTTACATATACAAATAGTTGAATTTGATATGAAAATAGTTGCATTTAATATTAAAAATTTTACATTTACTTACAGTTTTTTAGAATGTGACTTTAGAAAAATAGGGTCGAGTGGGGTCCACTGCTAAAGCACTCCTGTGATGGGGGCATGTGATGGAGGCATGTGATGTAGGCATGTGATGGAGGCATGTAATGTATATGTAATGGGGTGATGGGGGCATGTAAATGGGGAGATGGAGCATATCCTTGTTGTTCACCGTGGGTTATATGTCATGTCATGGGTGTTCATCGTGGGTAGGTACCCAAATCTTGTCTGCCTAATGCAGCATAAAACCAAGATACACCACTGCTCATAGGTCACTATGAGTAACTCACGAGTGTTCCTCAAACAAATAATTTAACCCCTTAACACCTAATGGTGTGTTTGTCTTTTAAGTGGCACTAAAGGATATTTTTTCACTAATGGAAGCAATAGTTAGAAATCCTTTGCCACTGTTACGAAGTAAACCAGATGTGTATATTTGCAGATACAAGCTGGTTTACTCTGAGTTCTGTCTCTCAGCTGAGGCAGAGCCGGTCACAGGATCAACTGGCATGTACCTTAAAAAGTGAATGTTTATCCACATACTAGGGCCAATAGTTTACTCACTTGTGCTTCTATAATAGAAACACAAGTGAAATACATTATTAGTGGCTCTTTTGTTTTGTGTTCTTCCCCTGATCACAAAGTGATCGGGAGCCAAGGACAAGGAGTCAAAGACCTGATCTAGGTCTTTACTGAATATGTGGGTTCCCTGCCGAAACATCGTTAGGCCCCCTAACATCACTAGAGGTGTGTGCTGGGTGCAGTGGGATCCACACCACAGCTCATTGCAGGGGGCTGTGATGAAGTGCAGAGCACAGGACATACGGTGCATTCTTGAGTGCTGTGTGACGGTATAGAGCATCATTATGTGAGAAACGGTTACAAAATAAAATGTCAGGGGCGTGGCCAACCTCCGATTCAGTGAGACACACCTTACACTAGCTCCCTGCTAGGCGAATATAAACACATCGAAGGGAGGACCCAATGTCAACTCAAAATATGAAAGCCAGAAGGTACCCTAACGTCTCTGCCACCTCAAAAAGGGCTAAATTGGGGGGGGGAGGAGGGGCGGAGTGAGCACTGGACGGGACTAGACGTGTTTGTCTGGAGCTCCGCAACTTTAAACCTTTTCCCATCTTATAGATGTCGCTTCATCATTGTCTTTTTTGGCAGTACTCTCCTGATGTACGCCGTCTCTTGGGACACCTTTTTCAACCACTGTTATTTTCTCTAGTTTTCTTTTCCTCTCCCCTGTCCCCCTTTTCCTTCTGCGTTTTTCCTCATTCCTTCTTCTAAACACACCACAGTGAGAAGAACTATTATCTATGTTGTTGTTTGAGCTTAGTAATGTTTGTTCTATCTGCCCATGTTAACGGTGATATTATTTGTGTAGATTGCTGACTGTCATTGTTTTTCATATTATGTGTACCAAAAAGAAAATATTGCACACTTGTACCATGTGCTCAATATTATCATAAGCTGATTACTATGCTTATCTCATACATTGTGAATGTTTCTGAGTGCTTCAATAACAAACTTTAATTAAAAAAAAAGGGCTAAATCGGTACTGGCAACAACGCGGAAATACTCTCTATACAAACCCCTAAGTGCCTGGGACGCCAGACAAGGTGGTGCCCACATCTCAAAGCCCGCCAAACAACTCCAGATTCAGAAGACTCCCCCTCTCCTGAGATCAGTCCGGCAGGATCTCCAACGGTTGCTCAGTCAGCCCTCACCAGGGAAGACCTCACAAAATTGTAGGAGCCAGTTGCAAATTTTAGGAGCCAGTACCAAACGCTGTGTCAGAAAGGAAAATGTTTGGGTCAATGTCTATAAACATGTCTATATGACCTACACACATTCTAATGCACACACATGCTCACCCACAAATATATACACAAATTAACACACCACTATGATGACACATGATGGCATGATAATGACACAAACACACTTACCCACAAATACAGACACACACTTAAATCCTAGCACACACTTATATGCTAACACACACTAACACATAATTTCACTCTTACATCCATGCACAAACACATACCTATACACATAAATGCTAACACATACATACATACACACTAATCTGCTGATACATACACTAACACATGGTGGCACATACATATAGGGTTGCCACCTTTTCTTCAGAAAAATACCGGTCTTGGTACTATCTCCATAGACTTAACATTGGCCTGAAGCCAATTTTTTACCGGCCTGCTGGTAAAATACCGGCCTACATACATACACACTAATATGCCGTCACAAATACATACACACTAATCTGTTGATACATACACCAACACATGCTGGCACAAATACATACATAGACACAAATCTGCTGATACACTTACACATGTTGGCACAAACACATACATACACACTTATCTGTTGAAACTTACACTTAGGGCCGACCTTAGGTGCTCAGGCGCCCTGTGCGGGGCACCTTTGTGCCCCCCTAGTTATAGTCCAATTAGAACTAACACCTGGAACACCCCCTGCTGTTAACTACAGTTCCCATGATGCTCAGCCATACACTCTGCTTTCATGATACTGGTTGAGCCTCATGGGAAGTACAGTCAAAAGTAGATAAAGATGCTGATGTTAGCTGTGAACTACAATTTCCATGATGCTCAGCCAGGTGTCCACCATGACTAGGCATCATGGAAGTTATAGTCCAGAACTAACACCTGTCTCACCATCTCCTGTTAACTACAGTTCCCATAAGGCTCAACCAGGCATTCAGCTTCCATGATGCTGGCTGAGCATCATGGGAAGTGCAGTCAACTCGATTTGACTGCAGATGTTAGGTTTGGACTACAATTCCCATGATGCTTGGCCAGATGTCCACCATGATGCTGGCTAAGCATCACTAGAAGAATAGTCAGCAATTTTTTTGTTAAAGAAAAAAATAACTTCTAGAATTAGCCTCCCTCCCAGGATCCTACCTTTCTGGCCTGGGAGGAGGCTCATGTAGTCTCTGGTGGTCTGTGGGGGCATCCTCATGGGCTGGCTGTGGTGTGGAGGGAGCTGCTCCTCTCTCTCTTGCAGAGACCTGCTCCCTCTATTCAAGCTCTCTGTAATCAGGGCTGGGGGTGGGGATATGATGACTAATATCCCCTGCTCCCCTCTGATTGGCTGTGTGGTGACTGACAGCAGCAGATCCCTGCTGGAAGAGGCAGAGAGGACAGTAGACAGGTGCCTCCTCTGGTGCCCCCTGGGTGTTGTGCCCTGTGCGGTCGCACAGCTGCACACCTCTAAGGCCGGCCCTTCTTACACTAACACATGCTGGCACATACATACATACAAACATACATACATGCACACTAATGATACACTAACATGCTGTCAGAGGCGTCACTAGGGTTGGTGTCACCAGGTGTGGTAACTCATGGTGTCACCCCCCATGGATTATCTCCGATACCATAAAGAACCAAAGTATTGCCAGTCAGATGGACATTACAATATGACATAAAGGAGACCCACAAATATTTCACATACAGGAGACCCACAAATTATGCCACACACACAGGAGCCCATTAATTATGCCAAACTTTTTGCCGCACTAGGTAAGTGTATATTTTGACACCCCTTGCTGATCCCACCATAAATAAACACAGTTACACATGTAGTGTCACATACACATGCAGGCACATGTACACAGTCACACATGCAGCCACACACAGTGTCTCACACACAGAGTTACATATATAAACAGTCACACACATTGACACATATGCACACACATACACAGTTGAAGTAACAGCTACAGTTTCGATAGAGCTGTCAATATGCAAATCCATTGCTCTTTTTATTGTCCTGATGCACTTTGATACATCCATTTATTACACTGCCTTCCACACACACCCACAAATACACACTTGCACTATGCCACTCACACTTTCACACACACTCTCCCACACACATACACACTTACACTACACCACTCACTTTCACACACTCTCTGCCACTTACACAGACATACGCACTCTCCCACACACTTTGCCAGTAACTCACACACACACTCACTCAGACATACACACCCTCCCACTCACACAGACATAAACACTCTTCCACTTACACAATCATTTACTGACGCAGACTTACCCATTCACACAGACATGTATTCTATAAGCCAAAATAGAGTCCCCATTTATAAGAATAGGTCAATTGACCTATTTGTATTAATGGGGACTCTATTTCGGTTTATAGAAAGCCAATGGCATTACATGTATTCCATAAACCGAAAGTCTATAAACCGAAAGACATTCGGTTTATAGACTTTCAGTTTATGGAATACATGTAATGCTATTGCTATTCTATAAATCGAAATAGAGTCCCTATTCTTATGAATGGGGACTCAATTTCGGTTTATGGAAAGCCCATAGCATTACATACAATGTAATCGCCAAACTCCAACCCGAATATACAGTGAAATGTCCGTGTTCGGGTCCGGGGTCCAAAAACCGCAATGTTTGGTACGAACCCGAACAGTGCAGTTAGGGTTCGCTCAACACTAATGACGACCATATGAGTGCTGATTTTCCCTGAACTTGACAGTGCGCAAGAATGGGAAAAGACAAACATACCCGCCGACGTTCCAGACATATGTGCCCAGCTCCAAATACCTGAAGTCCAAATCCAAGATTGGGCTGCTAGGGAAAACATGCAGAAGATCATACCCCAACTCTCAAGTCAAGACCGCAGCGCAAGAAGAGACCTAAACTGACCAACCGCACTCCCCAGACTTCCATGCGGAACACCGAAGCAGCATCCTAAACCACACATGCTGGTCTGGCTACCGGAGTGATTAGTATAAAGACCGGGTAATGTACTAGTCCTGTTGGACATTCTGGACCCTGATCACTTAATTTCTTTGTTTGTCATCCAAATGTCTGAACTTCGGTACCCACTACTGCAGCCTGGCCCAGCGAGTTCTTGCATTTGTGAACAATTTCTTGGAGCTGGGGCCTACCGTCTATATTCTAACACGCCTTGTAGAAGCTGTACCACCCTGCCCTGTTGTTATTTAGACACGGACTATCTCAATTGCCAGCTAACAGCCAAACTAATGAAACGTCCTCACATCTCTATCTGTGAGTGCCCGGCATAACTAAGTACAATACCACATGTTGCAAGAGTGGAGACCTCGAGACAGTTGCAACCACGCCATGCCCGAGCCTCAGTGGCTTCACGCTGACACCTAAAACAGGTTTAACATGGTTTTGTACATTCTGTATCTCAAATATATTGTTTGCTTGTTGCATGCGTTAGATGTGTTTCTACCCTTGTTTGCCATAGCGGTTTTGTGTCTTGAAGAGAACGATCCAGTCTTCATCCATTCTCAAAATGGCTGAGATACAGCCTGAGATACCAAACCTGACTGTAGTATGTCTGAAGGGCCTTAAATCTCCTTCAAAATGCTCTAAGCTCCAACGTGACCTGATTGTTCAGAGAGCATATATAGCCCTACTCCAAGAAACCCAAATGCAGAAAAGTTCCAACCTTCACACTACACCGATTTTCATAAGTTTATTATTCACACTCAAAAAAAGCAAAGGTGTAGCGATATACAGTTGTGTGCAAAACTTTGCATACCCTTGGAGAACTGGTAATATATGTACTTGTCATGAAGTGAATCTTGACAGCCTGCATGACTGGGCTGTAGGAAGGCCCTGGGGGCCAGAAGACTCCATGTGAACTATGGACCCCGTATTAGTTTGGTTGTACACACTTTGAGGGCACACGTCCATCTAACTACAGTCCTATATCCCTTCATGTCCAAGTTGCTGGAGAGAACGATGCACTCGTGACTAACAGACTTTCTGACTGCCAATGACCTACTTGAACCTTTTCAATCTGGCTTTAGACCCTTACACTCTACTGAAACAGCCCTCACTAGAGTATCCATTGACCTCCTTTCTGTCAAATCTAAAGGCCGCTTCTCAGTGATGATCCTCTTAGATCTCTCTGCTGCCTTTGACACCACTGACCACCGCCTCCTTCTTAACAGATTATCCTCATTTGGTATAGGTGGTAACGCACTCTCTTGGATCGAGTCGTACCTGTCTGAGCACTCCTATTGAGTGTCGCTTGTTGGAGCTACTTTGTCACCTGTTCCACTCTCTGTTGGTGTTCCACAAGGATGGGTCCTTGGCCCGTTGATGTTTTCCCTGTACACCACCTCTCTGGGAGAACTCATTTGCTCTTTTGGTTTCTAAAATCACTCTCCCTCAAACTCTATCTCTTCACAGTCACCATTGAAAATGCAACAATTGTACCAGCTGACCGTGTCCCGAAGTCTTGGGGTCACTTTTGACTCTTCTCTCTCCTTCGTTTCTCATATTCAGTCTTCAGTCAAATCCTGTTGTCTGCAGGACATTGCACACAATCGCCCGTTCCTCCGCGAAGAGACAAGGAAAATACTAGTGCACTCACTTGTCATCTCTCACCTTGACTACAGTAACAGCCTCCTGACTGGCTCATCTTTCTCCCCCTGCATTGTATTTAAACACAGCTGCCAGACTCATCTTTCTTGCTCGTTGCTCTGATTCTGCAGCTCCCCTCTGCAATGCCCTCCACTGGCTCCCCTTCTGCTCTAGGATGAAATTTCAAATTCTGTCTTTAACCTACAAAGCCCTCCACTCCTTGGCCCCTCCGTATATTGCCTCCCTCATGAACCAATACTTCCCTGCACCTCCTCTGCGCTCCTTAATGTGTCTACAGCTTTCCTCCTACCTCATCACCTCTTCCAACTCGCACCTCCAAGATTTTGCCTGAGCTGACCCCTCTCTTTGGAACTCCCTTCAGCAGAGCATCCAGCTCTCTCCTTCCTTTTCAAACTTCAAAAATTCACTCAAAACTCATCTCTTTAACCAAGTAATGGGGTCTAGAAGACCGAAATATATGTATGGATCCATTAATAACTAATTACCTACCTATATACCCAGTTACTTATTTTGGTACCTATTTACCGTATTTTCCGGCGTATAAGACGACTGGGCGTATAAGACGACCCCCCAACTAAGTCGTCTTATAAGCCGGAAAAATCGCATCTATATTTTAACTTTTTAGGGTTAAAATATAGAGTTTGCCACCCCCTTCCCCAATCCCCAGTACTTACCTATTTTCTGCTCTGTCTCCCGCTGTTAAGCCGGTCCATGGCTGTGAGGGAAGCGTTGTGAGCTCCCTCCAGGCCGCGCGGTCAATAAAGTTTGTTTAAAAAAAAAGTTTAAACAAACTTTATTGAAGCCGCACTGCCTGAGGGGAGCTCACAACGCTTCCCTCACAGCCACGGACCGGCTTAACAGCGAGAGAGGAGACAGAGCAGAAAATAGGTAAGTAAATCCCAGTACCCGGCATATAAGACGACCCCCCAACTTTTGAGAAGATTTTCAGGGGTTAAAAAGTTGTCTTATGCGCCGGAAAATACGGTATGTATGAATATTTGTATGAATTATGTATTTTCATTTATTCATATTGTAATAACATGCCTTTTGTATATTTATAATAATAAAAAAAATCATTTCTTTAATGAAGCTTACTACCCATCCAACTAGCATATTGGATGATTTCCCTCTAGCTAATCCCTCCTAGCTCTCTCTGTCCTCAATCACTGTTAATATCAGGTAGCTTACAACTGATCCAGCTAGAACGCGCACAAATACTCTTTAGCCAAACTCACCTAGTGCCTCCCATCCACATTACTGTTAACACAACTACATTCCCTCTGTCCTCTTCACTCCCTTATGTGTCTCATGTTCCCCATTCCCTCTAGATTGTAAGCTTGCGAGCAGGGTTCTCTAGCTCACGTACCAGTCAGTTCTAGTTTGTCTAACTTAGTACTTAGTTCCCTTCTATGCTCTGTATCTAGCGCTACGTAAATTGTTGGCGCTAGATAAATAAATGGTAATATATATACATGAAAAACGAGCAACCTTGAAATCAAAATGCAACAGAAAAAAAATGTTAATTCAATTTTCACTTGACATATTATGTTTATATTTAAAGAAAAATACCCTACTTTGTAATTTAAACAAGAGAAATGTTATTTTCTTTTTCTTCGAGGTAAACCCTTTATAAAGGAATAAATACAATTTAGAAAAAGAAAAAAGTAGATCCTCGGCACTCCTGGCGTCGGTGTATATGTTTATTTAATGGTGTATCCAAAAATCCAAGTTACAAAATGCACAGCAAATAAAGGTGAAGTATCAGCAAGTGAAAAACCGCAGTCACTAAGCTTGACGTGTTTCGTGCATATAGCGCTTACTCCTAATACAATTTAGACACTTTCCATGAGACTGGAAAGTGTTACAAAGTTCAAATACATTGTATTCAATAACACCCCAGGCACAAAAGTACCTAAAGTGTATTATTGCAAAAAAAAAAATAATTATAGATTTTGAGCTAATTCAGCATTTGTTTTTTACATGTTAAGATTGAAAAACCAGTGTATTTTGTTTGGGAAAAGAAAGACCATGAAAGCGAGAATGTACCTTATGCAAAATGCCAACTTTACTGCAGCTTGATGTCTTTTATTTTTATTATTTTTTTTACTGTTCAGAATAGGAGAATTCAAGGTATTATCCCCGAATCCGAATTGAATTCGTCTGGCTGATCATCGCATATTGTGTAGCTAAAATTGTATGGGTTATATGGCAAAAATGTCCTGATCTGAAGGCCTCCGATGCTGTTAATTATTTAGCCGATTTTCAGGGATTCGTTCAATTCGGTTATAATGCTCATTCAGACGCAATTTGGATCAAGTCGGGTTATATTGTATAGACCCTTATATCCATTGGTGAGATTCCAAAAATTTAGTAACCAGTTCCGACTTTCAAGCATGGTGTAATATAGTTTTTCTTTAATGTCAAACAAAATAAATTAAAAACTACTTGCTTTTTGCTAAACAGCAAAACGTTTTATACAATTTATATCATGTGGGTTATTTAAAGTGAATTTCAGATTTAAGTCCAAAAGTTGGAAGAATTCTCTAAGTAAGATTTGCTTCAATTTCAAATTCCAGTTCACTAAAGAGACACGCATACATACACAGTCACACTTACACACAGACAGACTCCCATTTACAAACACACAGGCTCACATTTACACACACAGACTCACACTTACACAGTCACACTCACAACCTCACAGAGATTGAAAAAAAAAAAAAATGTTACCTGCCTGCGTGCTTCACGCTGTCCCGTGGTCCTGTTTACCAGCTCTCTGACCTTATCGCATGATGTCACGAGCAGGGTAGAGGAGGGAGGGATTATTCAGCGTTGTGGAAACTTAGTTTCCCGACACTGTTACAGGTGTGGTGGGGGGGTTTCGGGGGTGCTCTTACAGCTGCAAGTGGGCCAGACCTCCATGTCCAGCGGGCTGCATTAGAGGGGTGAAATATAGAATAATAAAGTGTTGCACAAAGAAAAAATATAGAAACACACAAGAAAGACAACACTTATCTGAAAGTAAAGTGTAATCAGCAGTGGCACATATAAAAAACAAAAAAGAGAAAAAGCAATGTGTAGTACAGTATAAAAAGAAATCTAATCGAGTAATATCTCCCAATGAGACCTTACTCACACTTTAGCGAGCCTATAACTGGCTCTAAGTGGTAAAAGCAAAGAGGACTCCAAGTCCTAACATTCAGAATAATGTGGGACAGACTGGAGTGATGAAGATGTCTTATGGCAGGTGTTTCATCCACAGCTTCAGTCGGACATGCAGATCAGGAGACCGAGAAACATAAAGGATAACCAGATGTAGTATAATATAGAAAAAGCATTTAATATTCCTCCAGAACACTGAAGCTTACATGGAATCAGAATAAAAAACGGTAAAAACCGCAACAGTCCTTCGTTGACAATGTGCAAAAGTGTCCAGAAATGTATGGGCAGTCCACAGACGAAAAACAAAGTGTGGTGCAGAAGCTCACTTTCGGATTCGGGCCTCGTATGACGACACAATAACTGCGACGCGTTTCACCCAATCGGGCCTTCCTCAGGCGTCTCCAACACAGGCAGGGTTAGCTAGGGCAGGGGGTGCCTGGGAGATAGCAGTAGATGAACGCGGGGGCGGGTGGGAAAAATGTGAACTGTGCTTGCGCAAGTCAGTACGTCCGTATGCATGCAGTACCGAGAGCTGCCACCTGTGGAGAAATTCTAAGGTAAGTATATTTTTTATTTTTTAAAGAAAATAAAAATGTAAAATAAAAAACTGAAAATGACAGTCTAGTTCACTCTTTGATGCCTACAAGTTGCACCAAAGTCATATAGGTGACTAGACTGTCCCTTTAATATTCCCCTGATAATTAGCTCCTTAATATGCCCCTGATAATTTGCTCGTTAATATGTAGCAATAACGCCCCCGTTCCCCAGTACTTACTTTTATGATGCTCATCGCCTGTCTTTTCCCGCGTGCAGGAAATACAGCCACTGGAATTGACTTGCCGTCATTTCCAGTGGCGAGTAAAAGCCGGGTCCGAATCCCCCTGCCCAATCATAACTGTCTCCATGTGAGACAGTCAAACCCAGGACCGCCACCAGGAATTTCAGGGCAACTTACTGAACACATTTTATGCCAGGATTTAGCCACTCAATATGCCATGATTTAGCCATTCAATATTCCTCGTATTTTGCAAAAAAATTTCCCCATATTGCACACTTAGAACAGGCTCCAACACCACATTGCAGACCCAGGACTTGTACCAGGACATGCTCAGCACCAACATTTCACACCTAGGACATGCCCCAACACATGCCCCACTATGCACATTGTATATCCAGGATATACATCAGCACCCCAGACATAGATAGACTGATAGGATTTTTTGCTGGGGGTGCTTGCTCACAATGTATTTAGGAATTGTAGATCGTTTAAAGCTGTGGATCTGGTGAATTTACCTGATCCCTCGATGTGTCATTGTCCCTCCTTCCCGTCGCAGCGCTGTGGGAACATTTCCAATGAACCAAGGAGCTTCACAAGCGGGGGACCAAAAAGGTGAGTATCCCTTATCCAAACAGACCCATATCAATAAAAAAAGTTTGAGATTTCCGGTCATTTTGTATCTTTGGATAAGGGATACTCAGTCTGTATCATATTGGTAAGAATGGTTTGTTGTATCCTATAGATTTTGTTCAGGATAACAAGGGCTTTCTTTAGACCATTATTTTGATCAAATATTTTACCATAAAAAATAATAAAATATGATAGAAAACCTTTAGTTAGAAAATGCTTTCTACATCAACAACTAAACATGCTACATAGATATTAATATTTGTCCTGAGTTTTTGTAAACATTTTCACATGGTGATATCACAAACAGGAGACACCTGCATTCACAGTATAAGCAATGTTTAGGAGACGTGGCCCCTTCAATCATCATCTAGAGCAGTGAGTGCAAGCAGTGATGTCATAAAGAGTCTGGTCATGATGTCATAGAGGCAGCTGCTAATGATAACTGTGTGAACATTCTCTTTCTTCTCAGACACATCAGGAGCTCTGACGGAGCTTCAGCGTGCGTCCCTGGTTCCTTGGTATAGGTATCTATGCCTGACTTGGATGTGTCTGAAGACTTGGACCTTGACTACCCGAAATCTGACCTTGAGCTTTGGAGGTTCTAGCAGGGGATTTATTTGGCAAGCGCAGCGACTCGTGTACCCTTTATCGGTCTGTTCTTGGGTGGGAGAGAGGCGTGGCCCTAGTATTTATCGGCGTTCACTGCGTCGGGAGGGCCACATCTGGGGTGGCAAGGGAGGGAGAATATATGTACCCTGTCTGCAATGTCAATTTATATCAGAGCTGTCCAACTGCAGTCTGTTAGCTGGATTGTAGCTAGAGGGCCAAAGTTGGACACCCCTAGTCTATGTAATGTTTAAATGAATTGTTGTGTTAACCTGTAGTATAATTATAGTCTCTGCATTTGCCTCTTAATGCCCAGAGGGAAGGGCAGTCCTTCAAGCCATGGTTCCCCAGAGGTTTCCCCCACAGGGGGTTTTTCCTCTCCTGAGTGCTGAAGGATGACTCTTCCTGAGTCTAGAGGTAGCCCATAGCTTGACCAGCTTTCTGGTTTAATCTGTAATAATACCCAGGCACCTGCTGGGCTGTAAATTCCCTTTTCCCATATATATAGAGACTAGAAAATGACTAATTCTGTGAAATTCCTAAAATAAATGTACAATTAATATATATATTTCTTGCCTCATGTTGTTCTTATTTCTATAAGTGTATCTGTCCTCATATAACAGACCATATAAAGTAGGATGTTGAGTCTGAATGTGATGTTGGGGAAATAAAGGGAAATTAATTGTTACAATCTGGAATGGTAGGAATGGATGTTTTGGGGTCACAAACTAAAGAAGGAGGTGGGACTGACTGGGGGGTAAATACATTGTTTAGAGACACATGAGTATCAGCTAATAAACCTGTGAACAGATAGTAGAACACTAGATGGTGGATACAGAAGACATTATGGGATAAGTTTGGAAAACACTGAATAATGGAAACTAATATTACAGTATTAAGAGGGGAGAGGATTATAGTATTGAGAGTAAATAATGCTGTGTTAAGAGTCCTCACAATCCCCATGTACACACAGTGTTATGACATATACACGTACAGTAGGAAGAGTCTTAAGACTAATGAAATCAGCCTCCTGCTTACTCAACCAAAGGTACAGAGACTGAACTAGAGAAGATATCTCCAACTTCCAAGGACTCATCTGAACAAAGGGCGTCAAAGAAGAAGTGAGGAGACAGCTTTCCCTGGCACTAGCTCCCCAGGCAGATTGTCTACACCCAGATACCATGTTCTGATCTTTCCCCCATCAACCCTGCCCTGGAGAGTGTACCAGTTTATATATATATGGCCCTACAAGGCTAGAGATCAGTAAGGGGCCACAATAGCCCAAAAATGTATATGAAAATGTGAATGGGACAATGAAACGTGTTGGGATTATAAATAAAAGATTTTAAAAATATATATCATAAAATAACATTTAAAAAAGGTGAATGTTCCCAGCTCAGCCTGCCTGCCAAACCAATTTCAGCCACTGTAGCAGATCTATAATAGTGTAGTTCTCTGGACCCCCATATGTCCTCATAGGCAGCTCTGTATTTAGCACGAGATAAACAAGGCAAGTGCTTAGGGCGGCACTTGCCTTGTGTGCCTTTAGGGGCGGCACAAAGCGCAAAAAAACGCGCTTGCAGGCAGAGACAGAGGTGAGGGGGGACCGAAAGATCCCCCCTCACCATCGCTCTGATTGCCATCAGGCTGCACGGGGAGCCGAACAGGCAGCACAGAGAAACTTCCGTGCTGCCTGTTCGGCTCCCCGTGCAGTGTGACAGGAAATGCCGACAGGTCACGTGCGCTCTGACGTAAAACACCCGCCGGGTTACGTGACCTCTCTGCACAACCGCCGGGAAGTCGACCAGGCAGCATGGAGGATACCATGCTGCCTGCCACTAGCCAACAGGGAAAAAGGTAAGTGCTGGGGGTTAGGGGCTTATTAATGACAAATATTACTGGCATATTATTGGGCAAATTGGCTGGGCAATATTAATGGCAAATAATACTGGCATATTATTGGGCAAATTGGCAGAGGTATATTAAATGGCAGATAATACTGGCATATTATTGGGCAAATTGGCTGGGGCATATTAAATGGCAAATAATACTGGCATATTATTGGGCAAATTGGCTATGGAATAATAAATGGCAAATACTACTGGGATATTATTGGGCAAATTGGCTGGGGCATAGTAATGGAAAATAACACTGCCATATAATTGGCTGGGGAATATTAATGGCAAATACTGGCATATTATTGGGCAAATTGGCTGGGTAATATATAATGGCAAATAAAACTGGCATATTATTGGGCCAATTGGCAGGGGCATATTAAATGGAAAATAATACTGGCATATTATTGGGCAAATTGGCTGGGGCATATTAATGGCAAATAATACTGGCATATAATTGAGCAAATTGGCTGGAGAATTTTATTTGGCAAATTGGCTGGAGAATATTAATGGCAAAATAATACTGCCATAATATTGTGCAAATTATCAGGGACATATTAAATGGCAAATAATACTGGCTTATTATTGGGCAAATTGGCAGGGGCATATTAAATGGCAAATAATACTGGCCTATTATTGGGCAAATAATACTGGCATATTATTGGGCAAATATTACTGGCATATTATTGGGCAAATTGGCTGGGGCATATTAATGGCAAATAATACTGCCATATAATTGGCTGGGGAATATTAATGGCAAATACTGGCATATTATTGGGCAAATTGGCTGGGTAATATATAATGGCAAATAAAACTGGCATATTATTGGGCCAATTGGCAGGGGCATATCAAATGGCAAATAATTCTGGCATAATATTGGGCAAATTGGCAGAGGCATATTAAATGGAAAATAATACTGGCATATTATTGGGCAAATTGGCTGGGGCAAATTAATGGCAAATAATACTGGCATATAATTGAGACAAATTGTCTGGAGAATATTAATGGCAAATACTTGCATTTTATTGGGCAAATTGGCTGGGGAATATTAATGGCAAAATAATACTGGCATAATATTGTGCAAATTATCAGGGACATATTAAATGGCAAATAATACTGGCTTATTATTGGGCAAATTGGCAGAATAATACTGGCATAATATTGTGTAAAGCAATAGTTAGAAATCCTTTGCCACTGTTCCGAAGTAAACCCGATGTGTATATTTGCAGATACAAGCTGGTTTACTCTGAGTTCTGTCTCTCAGCTGAGGCAGAGCCGGTCACAGGATCAACTGGCATGTACCTTAAAAAGTGAATGTTTATTCAGATACTAGGGCCAATAGTTTACTCACTTGTGCTTCTATAATAGAAACACTACGAAATACATGTTTAGTGGCTCTTTTGTTTTGTGTTCCTGCCCTGATCACAGAGTGATCAGGAGCCAAGGATAAGGAGTCAGAGACCTGATCTAGGTCTTTACTGAATATGTGGGTTCCCTGCCGAAACATCGCTAGGCCCCCTAACATCACTAGAGGTGTGTGCGCACTTCTGGGTGCAGTGGGATCCACAGCACAGCTCATTGCAGGGGGCTGTGATGAAGTGCAGAGCACAGGACATACGGTGCATTCTTGAGTGCTGTGTGACGGTATAGAGCATCCTTATGTGAGAAACAGTTAAAAAATAAAAAAGCAGGGGCGTGGCCAACCTCCGATTCAGTGAGACACACCTTACACTAGCTCCCTGCTAGGCGAATATAAACACATCGAAGGGAGGACCCACTGTCACCTCAAAATATGAAGGCCAGAAGGTACCCTAACATCTCTGCCACCTCAAAAAGGGCTAAATCGGGGGGGGTGGGGGGGGGCGGAGTGAGCACTGGACTAGACGTGTTTGTCTGGAGCTCTGCAACTTTAAACCTTTTCCCGAGTCTTATAGATGTCGCTTCATCATTGTCTTTTTTGGCAGTACTCATTTTCTCTAGTTTTCTTTTCCTATCCCCTGTCCCCCTTTTCCTTCTGTGTTTTTCCTCATTCCTTCTTCTAAACACACTACAGTGAGAAGAACTATTATCTATGTTGTTGTTTGAGAATATTAATGTTTGTTCTATCTGCCCATGGTAACGGTGATATTATTTGTTTAGATTGCTGACTGTCATTGTTTTTCATATTATGTGTACCAAAAAGAAAATATTGCACACTTGTACCATCTGCTCAATATTATCATAAGCTGATTACTATGCTTATCTCATACATTGTGAATGTTTCTGAGTGCTTCAAAAACAAACTTTAATTTAAAAAAAAAGGGCTAAATCGGTACTGGCAACAACACGGAAATACTTTCTATACAAACCCCTAAGTGTCTGGGACGCCAGACAAGATGGTGCCCACATCTCAAAGCCCGCCAAACGACTCCAGATTCAGAAGACTCCCCCTCTCCTGAGATCAGTCCGGCAGGATCTCCAACGGTTGCTCAGTCAGCCCTCACCAGGGAAGACCTCACAAAATTGTAGGAGCCAGTTGCAAATTTTAGGAGCCAGTACCAAACGTTGTGTCAGAAAGGAAAATGTTTGGGTCAATGTCTATAAACATGTCTATATGACCTACACACATTCTAATGCACACACATGCTCACCCACAAATAAATACACAAATTAACACACCACTATGATGACACATGAGGACATGATAATGACACAAACACACTTAAATCCTAGCACACACTTATATGCTAACACACACTAACACATCATTTCACTCTTACATCCATGCACAAACACATAACTATACACATAAATGCTAACACATACATACATACACACTAATCTGCTGATACATACACTAACACATGGTGGCACATACATACACATTAATATGCCGCCACAAATACATACACACTAATCTGCTGATACATACACCAACACATGGTGGCACATACATATAGGGTTGCCACCTTTTCTTCAGAAAAATACCGGCCTTTGTACTATCTCCATAGACTTAACATTGGCCTGAAGCCAATTTTTTACCGGCCTGACGGTAAAATACCGGTCGGGTGTCAACCCTACATACATACACACTAATATGCCGTCACAAATACATACACAATAATCTGCTGATACATACACCAACACATGCTGGCACAAATACATACATAGACACAAATCTGCTGATACACTTACACATGTTGGCACAAACACATACATACACACTAATCTGTTGATACTTACACTTAGGGCCGACCTTAGGTGCTCAGGCGCCCTGTGCGGGGCACCTTTGTGCCCCCCCAGTTATAGTCCAATCAGAACTAACACCTGGAACACCACCTGCTGTTAACTACAGTTCCCATGATGCTCAGCCATACATACTGCTTTCATGATACTGGTTGAGCCTCATGGGAAGTACAGTCAAAAGTAGATAAAGATGCTAATGTTAGCTGTGAACTACAATGATTCTCAGACAGGTGTCCACCATGACTAGGCATCATGGAAGTTATAGTCCAGAACTAACACCTGTCTCACCATCTCCTGTTAACTACAGTTCCCATAAGGCTCAGCCAGGGATTCAATTCAGCTTCCATGATGCTGGCTGAGCATCATGGGAAGTGTAGTCAACTTTATATGACTGCAGATGTTAGGTTTGGACTACAATTCCCATGATGCTCGGCTAGATGTCCACCATGATGCTGGCTAAGCATCACTGGAAGAGTAGTCCACAGCAATTTTTTTTTTAAATAAAAAAATAACTTCTAGAATTAGCCTCCCTCCCAGGATCCTAACTTTCTGGCCTGGGAGGAGGCTCATGTAGTCTCTGGTGGTCTGTGGGGGCATCCTCATGGGCTGGCTGTGGTGTGGAGGGAGCTGCTGCTCTCTCTCTTGCAGAGACCTTCTCCTTGCATTCAAGCTCTCTGTAATCAGGGCTTCGGGCGGGGATATGATGACTCATATCCCCTGCTCCCCTCTGATTGGCTGTGTGGTGACTGACAGCAGCAGGTCCCTGCTGGAAGAGGCAGAGACCTGCTGCTGGTCACAGGGCAGGGAGAGAGCATGCAGCTCCCCGCTACTCTGGGGCTGCACCCTTCTAGTGATGATGCTGATCAGATGATCAGCACCTCACATAGAAAAAGTTTTTTTTTTTAACTTGTTGCCTGGCGGTTAGAGGAGGCGCCAGTAGACAGGTGCCTCCTCTGGCGCCCCCTGGGTGTTGTGCCCTGTGCGGTCACACAGGTTGCACACCTCTAAGGCCGGCAATGCTTACACTAACACATGCTGGCACAAGTGCATGCACACTAATACGCTGATACATACACTAACACATGCTGGCACATACATACAAACATACATACATGCACACTAATGTGCTGATCCACTAACATGCTGTCAGAGGCGTCACTAGGGTTGGTGTCACCCGGTGCGGTAACTCATGGTGTCACCCCCCATGGATTATCTCCGATACCATAAAGAACCAAAGTATTGCCAGTCAGATGGACATTAAAATATGACATAAAGGAGACCCACAAATATTTCACATACAGGAGACCCACAAATTATGCCACACACACAGGAGCCCATTAATTATGCCAAACTTTTTGCCGCCCTGGGTAAGTGTATATTTTGACACCCCTTGCTTATCCCACCAAAAATACACACAGTCACACATGTAGTGTCACATACACATGCAGGCACATGTACACAGTCACACATGCAGCCACACACAGTGTCTCACACACAGAGTTACATATATAAACACTCACATACATTGACACATATGCACACACAAACACAGTTGAAGTAACAGTTACAGTTTCAATAGAGCTGTCAATATGAAAATCCCTTGCTCTTTTTATTGTCGTGAAGCACTTTGATACATCCATTTATTACAATGCCATCCACACACACCCACAAATACACACTTGCACTATGCCACTCACACTTTCACACACACTCTCTGCCACTCAAACAGACATACACATTCTCCCACACACATACACACTTACACTACGCCACTCACTTTCACACACTCTCTGCCACTTACACAGACATACACACTCTCCCACACACACTTTGCCACTAACTCGCACACACACTCACACAGACATAAACACTCTTCCACTTACACAATCATTCACTCTGGCACTGACACAGACTTACCCATTCACACAGACATGTATTCTATAAACCAAAATAGAGTCCCCATTCATAAGAATAGGTCAATTGACCTATTCGTATGACTGGGGACTCTGTTTTGGTTTATAGAAAGCAAAAAGCATTACATGTATTCCATAAACCGAAAGTCTATAAACCGAAAGATTTTCATTTTATAGACTTTCGGTTTATGGAATACATGTAATGCTATTGCTATTCTATAAATCGAAATAGAGTCCCTATTCTTATGAATGGGGACTCTATTTCGGTTTATAGAAAGCCCATAGCATTACATACAATGTAATCGCCGAACTCCAACCCGAATATACAGTGAAATGTTCGTGTTCGGGTCCGGGGTCCAAAAACCTCAATGTTCGGCACGAACCCGAACAGTGCGGTTCGGGTTCACTCAACACTAATGACGACCATATGAGTGGTGATTTCCCCTGAACTTGACAGTGCGCAAGAATGGGAAAAGACACACATACCGCCGACGTTCCAGACATTTGTGCCCAGCTCCAAATACCTGAAGTCCAAATCCAAGATTGGGCTGCTAGGGAAAACATGCAGAAGATCATACCCCAACTCTCAAGTCAAGACCGCAGCGCAAGAAGAGACCTAAACTGACCAACCGCACTCCCCAGACTTCCATGCTGAATACCGAAGCAGCATCCTAAACCGCACATGCTGGTCTGGCTACCGGAGTGATTAGTATAAAGACCGGGTAATGTACTAGTCCTGTTGGACATTCTAGACCCTGATACCTTTATTTCTTTGTTTGTCATCCAAATGTCTGAACTTCGGTACCCACTACTGCAGCCTGGCCCAGCGAGTTCTTGCATTTGTGCACAATTTCTTGGAGCTGGGGCCTACCGTCTATATTCTAACACGCCTTGTATAAGCTGTACCACCCTGCCCTGTTGTTATTTAGACACGGACTATCTCAATTGCCAGCTAACAGCCAAACTAATGAAACGTCCTCACATCTCTATCTTTGAGTGCCCGGCATAACTAAGTACAATACCACATGTTGCAAGAGTGGAGACCTCGAGACAGTTACAACCACGCCATGCCCGAGCCTCAGTGGCTTCACGCTGACACCTAAAACAGGTTTAACATGGTTTTGTACATTCTGTATCTCAAATATATTGTTTGCTTGTTGCATGTGTTAGATGTGTTTTTACCCTTGTTTGCCATAGCGGTCCACTCTCAAAATGGCTGAGATAGAGCCTGAGATACCAAACATGACTGTAGTATGTGTGAAGGACCTTAACTCTCCTTTAAAATGCTCTAAGCTCCAACGTGACCTGATCAATCAGAGACCACTTATAGCCCTAGTCCAAGAAACCCAAATGCAGAAAAGTTCCAAACTTCACGCTACACTGATTTTCGTAAGTTTATTATTCACACTCAAAAAAAGCAAAGTTGAAACGATATACAGTTGTGTGCAAAACTTTGCATACCCTTGGAGAACTGGTAATATATGTACTTGTCATGAAGTGAATCTTGACAGCCTGCATGACTGGGGATCTGGGGAGCAAACGTCCATCTAACTACCGTCCTATATCCATTCAAGTCCAAGTTGCTGGAGAGAATGATGCACTCGCGACCAACAGACTTTCTGACTGCCAATGACCTACTTGACCCTTTTCAATATGGCTTTAGACCCTTACACTCTACTGAAACAGCCCTCACTAGAGTATCAAATGACCTCCTTTCTGCCAAATCTAAAGGCCACGTCTCAGTGATGATTCTCTTAGATCTCTCTGCTGCCTTTGACACCGCTGACCACCGCCTCCTTCTTAACAGATTATCCTCATTTGGTATAGGTGGTAACGCACTCTCTTGGATCGAGTCATACCTGTCTGAGCGCTCCTATTCAGTGTCGCTTGCTGGAGCTACTTTGTCGCTTGTTCCGCTCTCTGTTGGTGTTCCGCAAGGATCGGTCCTTGGCCCGCTGATGTTTTCCCTGTACACCACCTCTCTGGGAGAACTCATCCACTACTTTAGTTTCCAAAATCACCTGTATACGGATGATACTCAGATCTACCTCTCCTCCCTTCTATCGTGTCATGTGCAGTTAAGTGTCTGTCGGCCATCTCCACTTGGATGTCGGATCGCTACCTGAAACTTAATCTTTCCAAAAGAGAACTGATTATCTGTTCACATTGTTCCAGCTGACCGTGTCCCGAAGTCTTAGGCAGGGCCGGACTGGCCTACCGGGATACCGGGAAATTTCCCGGTAGGCCGCCGGCCCTGGGGCCGCTTTATGCGTCCGCTTTAAGAGATTCGGCCGTCGCCGCTTTAAGACGTATGGCCGCTTTAAGACGTGCGGCCGCGCTGCTCTATGAAGCTGTGGCCAGAGCACAACTCCACGTGCGTCCACAGCCCATGATGCCTGAAAGAGAAGGTAAGAAGATATAACGGGTGGTTGGGAGTTTGGGGAGAAGGGGAAGGGGGATAAAATAGAATGGGGAATACATACAAAGATGACAGGGGGGTAAGAGATGACAGGGCTGGGGGAAGAAAAAAATATATACAGGGGGTAAGAGATGACAGGGCTGGGGGAAGAAAAAAATATATACAGGGGTTTAAGAGATGACAGAGCAGGGGGAAGAAAAAAATATATACAGGGGGTAAGAGATGACAGGGCTGGGGGAAGAAAAAAATATATACAGGGGGTAAGAGATGACAGGGCTGGGGGAAGAAAAAAATATATACAGGGGGTAAGAGATGACAGGGCTGGGGGGAGAAAAAAATATATACAGGGGGTAAGAGATGACAGGGCTGGGGGGAGAAAAATATATATACAGGGGGTAAGAGATGACAGGGCTGGGGGGAGAAAAAAATATATACAGGGGGTAAGAGATGACAGAGCTGGGGGAAGAAAAAAATATATACAGGGGGTAAGAGATGACAGAGCTGGGGGGAGAAAAATATATATACAGGGGGTAAGAGATGACAGAGCTGGGGGAAGAAAAAAATATATACAGGGGGTAAGAGATGACAGGGCTGGGGGGAGAAAAATATATATACAGGGGGTAAGAGATGACAGGGCTGGGGGGAGAAAAAAATATATACAGGGGGTAAGAGATGACAGAGCTGGGGGGAGAAAAATATATATACAGGGGGTAAGAGATGACAGGGCTGGGGGGAGAAAAAAATATATACAGGGGGTAAGAGATGACAGGGCTGGGGGGAGAAAAAAATATATACAGGGGAAGGAAGAGATGACGGGTGGGGGGGTAATAAACATACAGGGGGTAAGAGATGACAGGGGTGGGAGGGAAAAAAAAATAAACATACAGGGGGTAAGAGATGACAGGGGTGGGGGGAGAAAAATATACATACAGGGGGTAAGAGATGACTGGTGGGGGGGGGAAGAAAATACAAAGGGAAAGAAATGACAGGGGTGGGGGGAGAAAATACATACGTGAGTGAATATCAGAGTGTAAACGTGGGACTGAGAGTGAGTGGCAGTGCATGTACGTGTGTGGCAGTGTAGGTGTGTGAGTGAGCGGCAGAGTGTAATAAATGGGTATATCACAGTGCTTCCCGGCTATAGAAAGAGCAGGGGAATCGCTCTTGACAGCTCTATTGATTTGTAGCTCTGTTATGACAACTGTGATTGTGTGTATGTGTCAGTGTGTGTATATGACTGTGTATATGTGTGACTGTACGTGTGAGACACTGTATTTGTTGCTGAGGGCAGGATCAGCCAATGGTGGCAAAATATGCAGGGCACAATATGTCATTACTGGCACCTTTTTCTTTCTTGCATGCACCATTGATTGGGTGTCCATCTGTGTGCTAGGGTATTTCCTCCTGGGTGCCAGGGTAAGTGCTGGGTAAATTTCTGGATGCTGGGGAAAGTGCTATGAGTTCAATCTGGGTGCTGAGGCACGCCATGTCAGTGCAATCTGGATGCTGAGATAAGTCAATATTTACAGCCAGCATGTACGCAAGGTTATATCTCATGCACTGATATATACACCTTCACAGGGTAATATATGCTCCAGTATGTACACAGTTATATCCCACACACTGCCCTGGTATATACCCATGCACAGGGCAATACATGTAACCTTGTGTACATACTGGGGGCTATGTATTGCCCTGTGCAGGTGTATATATCAGTATTATCTATAACTAATACACCCTTCAAATGTGCTTAAAAATGCATGTGTTTCCCTTTTCTAAACAATAATCTATTGCCGCAATGCTATGGGGCTGGTATACAAATATTTCCAGGGCTGTTTTTTGTTCCCAGTCGGCACTGGTCTTAGGGTCACTTTTGACTCTGCTCTCTCCTTCGTTTCTCATATTCAGTCTTCAGTCAAATCCTGTTGTCTGCAGGACATTGCACACAATCGCCCGTTCCTCAGCGAAGGGACAATGAAAATACTAGTGCACTCACTTGTCATCTCTCGCCTTGACTACAGTAACAGCCTCCTGACTGGACTACCTATGGCTCATCTTTCTCCCCCTGCATTGTATTGAAAACACAGCTGCCAGACTCATCTTTCTTGCTCGTTGCTCTGATTCTGCAGCTCCCCTCTGCAATGCCCTCCACTGGCTCCCCGTCTGCTCTAGGATGACATTTCAAATTCTGTCTTTAACCTACAAAGCCCTCCACTCCTTGGCCCCTCCGTATATTGCCTCCCTCATGAACCAATACTTCCCTGCACCTCCTCTGAGCCCCTCAGTGGGTCTACAGCTTTCCTGCCACCTCATCACCTCTTCCCACTCGCGCCTCCAAGATTTTGACTGAGCTGACCCCTCTCTTTGGAACTCCCTTCAGCAGAGCATCCAGCTCTCTCCTTCTTTTTCAAACTTTTCAAAATTCACTCAACACTCATCTCTTTAATGGGGTCTAGAAGACCGAAATATATGTATGGATCCATTAATAACTAATTACCTACCTATATAGAAACAAAGAAACATAGAATGTGTCGGCAGATAAGAACCATTCGGTCCATCTAGTCTGCCCAATTTTTTTTGAGTACTTTTATTAGTCCCCCGTTCCCGGTCTTATAGCTAGGATAGCCTTGTGTCTATCCCACGCATGCTTAAAATCCTTGACTGTGTTTACCTCTACCACTTCTGCTGGCAGGCTATTCCATACATCCACTACCCTCTCAGTAAAGTAATACTTTCTGATATTACTTTTAAATCGTTGCCCCTCTAATTTAAGACTATGTCCTCTAGTTGTGGTAGTTTTTCTTCTTTTAAATATACTCTCTTCCTTTACTGTGTTGATTGCCTTTATGTATTTAAATGTTTCTATCATATCCCCTGTTACGTCTTTCCTCCAAGCTATACATGTTAAGATGCTTTAACCTTTCCTGGTAAGTTTTATCCTTCAACCCATGAACCAGTTTAGTAGCCCTCTGAACTCTCTCAAAAGTATCAATATCCTTCTGAAGATACGGTCTCCAGTACTGCGTACAATTCTCCAAGTGAGGTCTCATCAGTGCTCTGTACAATGCTCTATTGCATTGCCTACCTACCTTCACCTAGTACATACCCAGTTACTTATATTGGTACCTATTTATGTATGAATATTTGTATGAATTATGTATTTTTATTTATTCATATTGTAATAACATGCCTTTTGTATATTTATAATAATAATAAAAAAAAAAATTCTTTAATGAAGCTTACTACCCATCCAACTAGCATATCGGTTGATTTACCTGTAGCTAATCCCTCCTAGCTCTCTCTGTCCTCAATCACTGTTAATATCAGGTAGCTTACAACTGATCCAGCTAGAACGCAGACAAATACTCTTTCTTTAGCCAAACTCACCTGGTGCCACCCATCCACATTACTGTTACTATAACTACATTCCCTCTGTCCTCTTCACTCCCTTATGTGTTTCATGTACCCCATTCCCTCTAGATTGTAAGCTTGCGAGCAGGTCTCTAGCTCACGTACCAGTCTGTTCTAGTTTGTCTAACTTAGTACGTAGTTCCCTTCTATGCTCTGGATCTAGCGCTACGTAAATTGTTGGCGCTAGATAAATAAATGGTAATATATAAACATGAAAAATGAGCAACCTTGAAATCAAAATGCAACGGAAAATAATGTTAATTCAATTTTCACTTCACTTATTATGTTTATATTTATAGCAAAATACCCTACTTTGTACTGTAAACAAGAGAAATGTTATTTTCTTTTTCATCGAGGTAAACGCTTTATAAAGGAATAAATACAATTTAGGCACTTTCCATGAGACTGGAAAGTGTTACAAAGTGCAAATACATTGTATTCTATAACACCCCAGGCACCTAAAGTGTATTATTGCAATAAAAATAATTCTAGATTTTGAGCTAATTTACCATTTGTTTTTTACATGTTACGATTGAAAAACCAGTGTATCTTGTTTGGGAAAAGAAAGACCATGAAAGCGAGAATGTGCCTTATGTAAAATGACAACTTTACTGGAGCTTGATGTCTTTTATTGTTATTAGTTTTACTGTTCAGAATAGGAGAATTCAAGGTATTATCCCCGAATCCGAATTGAATTTTGGGGCTGATCATCGCATATTGTGTAGCTAAAATTGTATGGGTTTTATGGCAAAAATTTCCTGATCTGAAGGCCTCCGATGCTGTTAATTGTTTAGCCGATTTTCAGGTATTCGTTCGATTCAGTTATAATGCTCATTCAGACGCAATTTGCATCAAGTCGGTTATATTGTGTAGACCCTTATATCCATTGGGGGGATTCCAAAAATTTAGTAACCAGTTCTGACTTTCAAGCATGGTGTAATATATTTTTTCTTTAATCTCAAACAAAATAAAATAAAAACTACTTTTTTTTGCTAAACAGCAAAACGTTTTATACAATTTATATCATGTGGGTTATTTAAAGTCAATTTCAAATTTAAGTCCACACATACATACACAGTCACACTTAAACACACAGGCTCACACTTACACACACACACAGTCAGACTTACACACGGACATGGAGAGAGACTCCCACTTACACACAGACAGACTCCCACTTACAAACACACAGGCTCACATTTACACACACAGACTCACACTTACAGTCACACTCACACAACCTCACAGGGATTTAAAAAAAAAAAAAAGTTACCACGCGCAGGGTAGAGGAGGGAGGGATTATGCAGCATCGTGGAAACTTAGTTTCCCGACACTGTTACAGGTGTTTAAAGTAGAGTGTAATCAGCAGTGGCACATAGAAAAAAAAAAAAGAAGAGAAAAAGCAATGTGTAGTACAGTATAAAAAGAAATCTAATCGAGTAATATCTCTCAATGAGACCTTACTCACACTTTAGAGAGCCTATAACTGGCTCTAAGTGGTAAAAGCGAAGAGGACTCCAAGTCCTAGCATTCAGAATAATGTGGGACAGACTGGAGTGCTGAAGATGTCTTATGGCAGGTGTTTCATCCAAAGGTTCAGTCGGACATGCAGATCAGGAGACAGAGAAACATAAAGGATGACAATGTGCAAAAGTGTCCAGAAATGGATGGGCAGTCCACAGACGAAAACAAAGTGTGGTGCAGAAGCTCACTTCCGGATTCGGGCCTTGTATGATGTCACAATAACTGCGACACGTTTCACCCAATCGAGCCTTCCTCAGGCAGACTCGCACGTATATGCGCGTCTCCAACACAGGCAGGGTTATCTAGGGCAGGGGGTGCCTGGGAGAGAGCAGTAAATGCGTGCGGGGGCTGGTGGTAAAAATGTGAACTGTGCTTGCGCAAGTGCATGCAGTACTGAGAGCTGCCACCTGTGGAGAACTTCTATGGTAAGTATTTTTTTTTCATAAAAATGTAAAATAAAAAACTGAAAATGACAGTCTAGTTCACTCTTTGGTGCCCTACAAGTTGCACCAAAGTCATATAAGTGACTAGACTGTCCCTTTAATATTCCCCTGATAATTTGCTCCTTAATATGCCCCTGATAATTTGCTCATTAATATGTAGCAATAACCCCCCCCCCCCCCTTCCCCGTACTTACCTTTATGATGCTCGTCGCCCGTCTTTTCCTGTGTACAGGAAATACAGCCACTGGAATTGACTTTCCGTAATTTCCGGTGGCGAGAAAAAGCCGGGTCCGCATCCCCCTGCCCGATCATGACTGTCTCCATGTGAGACAATGACACGCAGGGCAGCCATCAGGAATTACAGGGCCCCCTACTGAACAAATGTTATGCCAGGATTTAGCCACTCAATATTCCAGGATTTAGCCACTCAATATGCCAGGATTTAGCCACTCAGTATGCCATTATCTAGCCATTCAATCTGCCAGGATTTTGCTTGTTTTTGCCACCCTCCTCCCCCCATTCCCCAGTACTTACCTCCTTGTTGCTCTGTCTCCTCCGTGCAGTCTTCCCTCCTGCTGAATCCCACCACTGCTTTTATCTCTTGGCTTATATATACATCCTAAAATTAAGTGCCAGTAGGCACGAAACGCATAAGGCAATCTATCTCCTGTCTGCTCTCCTGCACATGTTCCACTGAATACATCAATATTTTTTGTTTGGTCGGTTTTCTTGGATTAATAAATACTTTGTTTATACTCGGATTGGAGATTGCCAAAGTCCTATTTTTCTTTGTTCCTGGTTCATCCTAAAATGACTCATTATTTAAATCCAATAGCTGCAGAAATTGGAGTAAAGGTGTATGTATAAAAGTGCTCAGTAAAATGAAATGGAATATTGATTTGCGCTGAATGCAGAGTGATTGCTCTGGACTATGTCTGTACAGTGTATGGTGTTATAATGCACCACACGATAGATTGAAAACCCTTTGAGGCAATTACCGGATTATTTACTGAACTAAATGAACCGAGTATATAATTTCCTACCGAGTGTAAAATATTTGTTCTGGTCAACAATATTATCCCTGTAGTTTATATGATATAAAGCATTTGCCTTGAATTTCCGGAATTTTGCAATCAATATAACGTTTGTTACACAGAACAGCATAAATTAACAGAGCTGAGAACATTGTTAAAACTTGATGGTGGATCTAATTGCATCTAATTATACAGCTGCACAAGTTCTGGCTGGAACTAATTGAAACTTGCAATTACCATAAAATTTGTTATATATAACAAGCACAATTTAATAGGGCCGTGAACTTTGTTACCAGTTGGTGGCGGACATAAGTGTAGGGTGCGCACACTGCAGTACGTTAAGTGATTTAAACATATGTAGTACGTAAGCACTACCGCACCTGACTTGGACATACATTTTTTTATTTGAAATCAAAACAGAAAAACCTCAGCCCTTTTAACTATATTGTGATTTGGTTGTGCCGACCGATACATAAGATCAATACACTGACTTTAAAGCGCCCCATCTCATAAATTAACACCCAAAATCAGGGGCAAATTAAGTTCAATGGTGAATAACTATAAAGTAATAAAATAATATACAGCTGAAATTTCTAATTTACTTGACCAAAAAGTATAGAAGAGGAACGGAGAAAGAAAGGGGTGGAAGAAAGAAAACAGAGAATCTCTCCAGAAACAACAAAATTTGAAACCTCTGCAGAATGGCCCCGAAAAAAGGATAAATGTCCGGAAAAAGAGAAGTCTGTAACTCTAGAGAAAGACAAAAATAGACAGATCAGTGCATACTACTAGGAGAGTTCGCAAGGGAAACGCAGGAAATCATTAACTACAGAACTTACGAGCTCTGGCCAATCAGAGGCAACACAATTCTCTATACAATCAGAAGAAGACTTTCCCCTGATTGAGGTCGGTACTCAAGCTCTAACTCAAAATACCCTATCCAAAATGTTGGAAGATTTATACAGTAAATTAAAGAAGGATATGGCTAAGAACACCACAGACATCAGATCAGAAATCGGTGCCATCTCAGATAAATTAAATCAACAGTCCAAAGCTATAGAAGAAATTCAAGAGGACAATAAGAATCTTCACACAGCAGATACCAAACTAGAAGCAAAAATGAAGATCCTGGAATATAAAGTCGCCGACATGGAGGATAGAGCTAAACGTAATAACATTCGAATTATAGGGATTCCTGAAATAGTTTGACAAGAACACCTAAAAGGATATCTTGAAAAAATGTTCACATCCCTCTTATCACCAATTGAGTTGGAGGAGCATCCGTTTGAGAGGTTCCATAGAACTACAAAACCTAAGGGGATCGACCCTTCTTTACCCAGAGACGTTATCGTTCGCTTCACGCACTTTTTCCTGAAGGACATGATTATGCAAAGGATAAGAGCAAAAAACATAGAAGACGAGGAATATAAAAACATAATTTTTTTTCCAGATTTATCACTATAAACTCGACTAACAAGAAGAACTTTCTCAGAACAAACCCAAATACTGTGGGACAAAGACATAAAATACAAATGGACGATCCCAACAGCATTGACTGTCAGACATAATGATATAACATATTTTTTCAAAGAACCCGCAGAGCTTAAAGAAAAGATCATTCTATGGGACTTGAAATAGCTTAAATTCAATGTCAGGGTTTTTTTTTTCCCTTTTTCCCCCTCTGTCTTCTTTCTCTTCTTCTCCCCGTCCTTTTTCTAGTCAGGAGTTTAGAGAGGCATGCGGGGAGGGGGAGATGAGGTGATCACCCCAAGATAACTCACGGTTTAATATATTTATAGTAATCACTCAATACACTTATAGGGTAAACATACAGATGATATAATATGCATAAACAAACACTTTTCTTTAACACACTGTTAACATATTTACAGTAAACCACTTAATACACTCACAGGGAGAAACACACAGAAGACATATTATATACAAACAAACACTATTCACTTTTTAACTATCACAAGACACATTTTAGATCCAATTATACACCTTTATCACAACACCATATCGATGAACACACTGACACAAGACACAATTCATCTGACACTCAACAACGTTCACTCGAGGTTCTTAGTTTTTCTTTTTACTTTTTTATCATAGGGGTTAAGAAATAGGGAAGGAACAAGGGACACGCTGGGGCCGATCACAAACTCTCCCCCTCCCTTAGGAAAATGAAGACAATGATTAACTAAAGACTGGGAGCAAGGAATTGAGTCAACTATCATTTTTTTTCCTGACATCTAATAAAGGGGGAGGGGGGGGGGAGAGGAGCGGTAAGGAGGGGGAAGTATACAAACCAAGGCATACTACAAGTTGTGGTCAATAAAATTAAATAATCCTTAAATAAGAAAGTAGAGAGGAAGACATTCTCTCTTTTTTTTTTTTTTTACCCCCCCTATTCCCCTCTCCTCTTCTCCACCTTTCTGCCTCCCCTCAGGTTAAATACTATTGCCCGGTTGGGATTGGATTATAGAGTTTGATAAATATTTTTGTTACATATTTAAGGGGACAACTTTGCGTATGCGGAGGGGGCAACATTGCCTAGTCGGCTGGACCTCGTACACCTGCGGCGGACGTAGGTTTGGGCATAAAGGCTTTATTGAATAGGATTAAGCCTAAATGCTGAATATGTGTCTCTTCTCCCACCTAGGGTGTTTACCTGGAGGGATGAAGATAAGAGAGTATGAGTATGAGTGTTTGTGTGAAGTTAAGGTGAGAGTAACCGGGCGGGGTGGTCGGGAGAGGCTAGGGATCGGTGGGGGGGACTCCGAAGAGAGGAATGTCTATTAATATTCTATCGATAAATACCAAGGGCCTCAATTCAACTCATAAAAGAGGTTGTTTGTATAATCTGTTGATTGAAAAGAGAATAGACATTGGGCTAATTCAGGAAACTCACTGGACAGACAATATGGACAGGCCCTGGAGATTTTCAAAATATCCTTTAGTATCCCATGCAAATTTGCAGGGAACGAAAAAGAAGAGGGGAGTGGCCATAGTGGTGTCCAGAGCAATAAAATTTGAACAGGTCTTTTGTGAATTAGATAAAAATGGTAGGTACATAATACTAATAGCAAAAATAAATGATATACTTTATACACTGGTTAATGTATATGCCCCCAATCAGACCCCACGGACATTTTTAGACAAACTAATGACCAGAGTAGATGAACTGTCCTCTGGCTATTTGATAATCGCTGGAGATTTTAATTGCATAGTGGACAATAAACTAGATAAAAGTACCAGCCAAGTGAGAAAACAAAAAAATAACCAGCTGCCTACCCTCCTTCATAGATTTCTTACTAAAAATCAGCTTTATGATTGTTGGAGAATAGGGCATCCAGGCGATCGGGACTATTCTTTCTACTCTCAGGTACATCAATCATACACTAGAATAGACTACTTTTTAACTAGTTCGGATGTACTTGATAAAATTTCACAAACAAATATAGGTGGAATATCATGGTCCGACCACGCTCCTATCTTTCTAACAATCAGGAATAATAAAGAATATAAGATTAGAAACAACTGGCGATTAAACGAAAATTTACTGAGACCTGAAGATACAGTGGAATATCTAGCAAAACAGATAGAGACATTCCTGGAATTAAATGACAATGGTGAGGTCTCTGACGTGACCCTGTGGTGCGCCTTAAAATGTTATAATGATTGTTATAATGATTGTTAATAAAAATCAGCGCAGAGCACAAAAAGAAAAGAGGAGAACCTATAAATAAGTTATACATAAAATTGGCCATACTCGAAAGACAGCATAAGGTGACTTTAGACACTTCCCTGCTGTCACAAATCCAAGAGGTGAGGGAATTGATTAAGGAAAGACTGTAGGAAAAAAACCAATAGAGCCATTAAATTACTAAAACAAAAATGGTATTATGGCGCTAACCGTACAGGGAAATTATTAACTGATAAACTTAAAAATAAACAGAGTAGGGAAATAATAAAAAATAATAATAATTAAAGACAAACACCTGCTGTCCCCCAGACAAATAGGTAATGCATTTGAAGAATATTATAGTGCATTATACAATCTAGAGGGAATTAAATACTCCTCAATGGAGATTGCAGCCTTTCTGGAAAAATTTGACCTACCTAAACTAACACAAGAACAACTGAAAGCTTTAAACTAGCCTATTACCATAAAGGAAGTTACAGATAATATTAGTACTCTAAAGGGGGGTAAATTCCCAGGACCTGATGGATTTTCCTCGATTTTTTATCTTAGATTCGAAAACCAACTGGCCCCGATCCTCAAGAGAGTATTTACACAATTTACAAAGAAGGTCAACATTCCAGTAGAGCTCCTTCAGGCTTCAATTACCCCGATACCCAAACCCAATAAAGATCCGACTGCCCTGGCAAACTACAGGCCGATCTCATTAATAAACTTGGACATAAAAATATATTCTAAGATTTTGGCAAGTAGGTTAAAACTGGTAATGTCGGACCTAGTCCATAGAGATCAAAGTGGATTTATAATGGGAAGGGGAACGGTAGACAATACCAGACGAGCCTTCAATATAATCTACCATATAAATAAGCAGGGAGTGCCGGCGACCTTGTTGGCCCTCGATGCCGAAAAGGCCTTTGATAGAGTTAATTGGCGTTATCTTGATCAGGTCTTGGAGGCCTTCGGCATCGAGGGCCTATTTAGGGACGCTACTATGACTCTTTATTCCACACCTACAGCTAGAGTTTCGGGGTATATGTTCACTTCAGACTGGTTTAAGATAAATAATGGGACAAGACAGAGTTGCCCTTTGGCACCCATGTTATATATATTAACAATGGAACCATTTGCCTCCATGATTAGGAAATCGAATGGAGTAAAAGGGGTATCTATTAACGCAATTGAAAATAAGGTTGTCTTATATGCAGATGACGTACTCTTAACATTAACCGACCCAATAAAATCTATTCCCAATATAATCACTTTGATTGAAGAATTTGGTGGGTATTCCAACTACAAACTAAATTTTGATAAAACTTAAATAATTACGAGTAACATACAAAAGGAAGACCTAGCAATTCTTAAGTCTAAATATGGTTTCGGTTGGACTAAAAAATATATAGATTATTTGCGAGTAGGGCTAACAATACACCTAAAGGATGCTATTAGTATAAACTACGATCCCAAAATCAAAGAGATTAAGAAAAATCTAAGTGAGTAAAAGGGGAAAGAAATATCTTGGCTTGGTAGAATTGGTGTCATAAAAGCTTATATAATCCCCAAGATATCTTACCTATTTAGAAATATTCCTCTGAAAGTGGATATAACTACTCTAAACACTATACAAAAAATTGTGACAGAATATATATGGCAGGGAAAAAAACCGAGACTAGAATTAAAACTACTACAAAAAGATGTCAAAGCTGGAGGAATATCTTTCCCCAACATATACCACTTGTACGATTCTTGCATGATAGCCCATGCACTAACTTGGGACAATACCTCTTCCAAACCACCCATCTGGCTAGAGATTGAAAGAGCTGAACTTAGACAAATTAATTTAATTAATTTGTTCTGGAGCCAAAGGGTGCTGAACAGAAAATGCCTCTTTAAAAACCCAATACTTAATGACCTTTGTAATATAATAGCGAAGATTAGAAAACGCTCCTCCGTGACGAAAAACCAAATTCCTACGAATACCCCAATAGAGGTTTTGGAATTCGATATAGGTAACATCAGCTTACAAACCTGGAAATTCAATAATATCAGCACGGTAGCGGATATTGCACCCCAAGGTATAATATACTCCTTTGAAACAATCCAATCCACTTGGAATCTATCAGTAAGGGAGATTTTTAATTATTTGAGACTAAAAAACTTTTTAAACAGAAGGATAACCCTAGAAAGGGAACCACTAACTGAATTAATAGCAAAACACTTGAAGAAAAAAGTGGTATCAGGAGTCTCATACTATTTATCCAACATACAACCACCTGTGAGGGCGATTCCAAGGATCAGATGGGAGCAGGACCTTGGGTTCTCTCTCTTAGACGAAGACTGGGCGAAATCAATAATATTCATGAAAAAAAATATTCATAGTATAAATCTGCTAGAAATACAACACAAAATCAATATGAGATGGTATATTGTTCCAATAAGACTGAACAGGATTAATCCTGAGGTGTCTAATTTGTGTTGGAGATGCGAAAGAGATAATGGCTCCATGTTGCATATATGGTGGGACTGCCCACACCTGAAATCTACAATTCTTCGACTGCAGGACTCACTGAGTGGTGCTCTAGGGTTGCCTGTTAATTTTACTCCCGAAAAATTTCTTTTTAACATCCAGATACCAGGGAGCAACACTCAGAAGGGCCTTGTGATCCAGGTACTGATAGCGGCTAAGCTATGCATTGCAAGAAACTGGAAAAAAAAAGGGGAACTATGTTGGCAGGAAATCATGCAACAAATACATTTTCAATCTAATATGGAGGCAGGTTTTTACACAGGTCAGGGACAATTCGAAAAACACCAACAGATATGGGCCCATTGGAAAAAATACTGGACAAATACCTAGATACGTTCCTCGCGAGAAGTCTCGTCCCACGATGCCTGCGCTCCCGCCCCCACGCCCGGGGACTGAATGAATGTATGAATGTTGTGAATGTTAAGGGAACATGTATAATATCCCTAATACCAGCTTAATTGGTATGCACTGGGCATGCTGGGAAGGTAAGGGAAAGAGAAGAAACGGTTGAAGAGAGATTAAAAGTGATACTGTAAGTTCAAATTTCTCTTAGTTAGCTATAATTAACCGCAGACAGGTTTAAAGTTGCCCCTCCACGACATGAGCAATTAATACCCCTGGATATAACTATTAGGAGAGCAACCATTTGAATTAAATGAGTTTAATTTATTGTAGAATTGAAATGGAACACTCAAAAGTATTCTAATTATGCTCTTTTTTTGTTTGTATTCTTTGTTTCTTTTTTTTTTTTTTTGCTTTCTTTATGTGTCTTTTGCCCAGTGCGTGCTAACTTTTATGTTGAATTGTATGTTCCAGATTTTGAATTCCTATCTTAAAGTTCTAATACAAATAAAAATTATGTAAAAAAAAAAAAAGAAATTGGAGTAAAGGTAACAATCTTTATTTGTGTTTTAAGTACTGTATTTTCTGGCGTATAAGACGACTGAGCATATAAGACAACCGCCCAACTTTTGAGAAGATTTTCCTGGGTTAAAGTCGTCTTATACACCGGAAAATAGTATCTATATTTTAACTTTTGAGGTTAAAATATAAAGTTTGCCACCCTCCTCCCCCTTCCCCAAAACGTACCTACTTTCTGCTCTGTCTCCCGCTGTTAAGCTGGTCCGTGGCTGTGAGGGAAGCGTTGTGTGCTCCCCTCCAGCCGCGCGGTTAATAAAGTTTGTTTTAAAAAAAAGTTTAAACAAACTTTATTGACCGCGAGGCTGGAGGGGAGCGCACAATGCTTCCCTCACAGCCACTGACAGGCTTAACAGCGGAGAGGAGACAGAGCAGAAAGTAGGTAAGTAAACCTCAGCACCTGGTGTATAAGACGACCCCCCAACTTTTGAGAAGGTTTCCTGGGTTAAAATGTCGTCTTATACGCCGGAAAATACGGTAATCTGACCCAGCACCCCCATTGCAAATCTAGGACATGCCCCAGCACCCCACTGCGTACCCAGGACATGCCCCAGAACCCACATTGTACACCCAAGACATGTCCCTACACACCCATTGCACATGCAAGACATGCCCCATAGTGTTGCAACCTTTTCCACAAATAAATACTGGCCATGCTATTGCCTCCATAGACGTAACATTGGAACCAAGCCATTTTTTTTCCTGCCTGCTTGTAAAACACCGGCTGGGTGGCACACCTAATGCTTCAGCCCCCTCTTTACTCGCCCAAGACATGCTGGAAGGTGAAAAATGTACTTGACCCCAATGTTAAGCCTATGGAGTTAATAGCATGGCCGGTATTTTTTTTTTACGAAAAGGTGGCAGCCCTACCCATATTGCACACCTAGAACATGCTCCAGCACCACATTGCAGACCCAGGACTTGCCCCAGGACATGCCCAGCACCAACATTTCACACCTAGGACATGCCCCAGCACATGCCCCACCATGCACATTGTATATCCAGGATATACCCCAGCACCCCAGACATAGATAGACTGATGGGATTTTTTGCTGGGGGTGCTTGCGCACAATGTATTTAGGAATTGTAGATCATTTAAAGCAGTGGATCTGGTGAATTTACCTGATCCATCGATGTGTCGTTGTCCCTCCAACCTGTCGAAGCGCTGTGGGAACATTTCCAATGAACCAACCCTTATCCAAACAGACCCATATTAATAAAAAAAGTTTGAGATTTCCGGTAATTTTGTATTTTGTATCTTTGGATAAGGGATAGCCTGTATCATATTGGTAAAAATGATTTGTTGTATCCTATAGATTTTGTTCGGGATAACAAGGGCTTTCTTTAGACCATTATTTTGATCAAATATTTTACCATAAAAAATAATAAAATATGATAGAAAACTTTTAGTTGGAAAATGCTTTCTACATCAACAACTAAACATGCTACATAGATATTAATATTTGTCCTGAGTTTTTGTAAACATTTTCACATAGTGATATCACAAGCAGGAGACACCTGCATTCACAGTATAAGCAATGTTTAGGAGACGTGGCCCCTTCAATCATCATCTAGAGCAGTGAGTGCCAGCAGTGATGTCATTAAGAGTCTGGTCATGATGTCATAGAGGCAGCTGCTACTGATAACTATGTGAACATTCTCTTTCCTCTCAGACACATCCGGAGCTCTGACGGAGCTTCAGCGTGCGTCCCTGGTTCTTTGGTATAGGTATCTATGCCTGACTTGGATGTGTCTGAAGACTTGGAGCTTGACTACCCTAAATCTGACCTTGAGCTTTGGAGGTTCTAGCAGGCGATTTATTTGGCAAGCGCAGCGACTCGTGTACCCTTTATTGGTTTGTTCTTGGGTGGGAGAGAGGATTGGGCCTAGTATTTATCGGCGTTCACTGCGTCGGGAGGGCCACATCTGGGGTGGCAAGGGAGGGAGACCATATGTACCCTGCCAGCTATGTCAATTTATATCAGAGCTGTCCAACTGCAGTCTTTTAGCTGGATTGTAGCTAGAGGGACACAGTTGGACACCCCTGGTCTATATAATGTTTAAATGAATAGTTGTGTTAACCTGTAGTATAATTAAGTCTCTGCATTTGCCTCTTAATGCCCAGAGGGAAGGGCAGTCCTTCAAGCCATGGTTCCACAGAGGTTTCCCCCACAGGGGGTTTTTCCTCTCCTGAGTGCTGAAGGATGACTCTTCGTGAGTCTAGAGGTAGCCCATAGCTTGACCAGCTTTCTGGTTTAATCTGTAATAATACCCAGGCACCTGCTGGGCTGTAAATTCCCTTTTCTCATTATATAGAGACTAGAAAATGACTAATTCTGTGACATTCCTAAAATAAATGTACAATTAATATATATATTTCTTGCCTCATGTTGTTCTTATTTCTATAAGTGTATCTATCCTCATATAACAGAACATATAAAGTAGGATGTTGAGTCTGAATGTGATGTTGGGGAAATAAAGGGAAATTAATTGTTACAATCTGGAATAGTGGGAATGGATGTTTTGGGGTCACAAACTAAAGAAGGAGGTGGGACTGACTGGGGGGTAAATACATTGTTTAGAGACACATGAGTATCAGCTAATAAACCTGTGAACAGATAGTAGAACACTAGATGGTGGATACAGAAGACATTATGGGATGAGTCTGGAAAACACTGAATAATGGAAACTAATATTACAGGATTAAAAGATGGAGAGGATTATGGTATTGAGAATAAATAATGCTGTGTTAAGAGTCCTCACAATCCCCATGTACACACAGTGTTATGACATATACACGTACAGTAGGAAGAGTCTTAAGAGTAATGAAATCAGCCTACTGCTTACTCAACCAAAGGTACAGAGACTGAACTAGAGAAGATATCTCCAACTTCCAAGGACTCATCTGAACAAAGGGCGTCAAAGAAGAAGTGAGGAGACAGCATTCCCTGGCACTAGCTCCCCAGGCAGCTTGTCTACACCCAGATACCATGTTCTGATCTTTACCCCATCAACCCTGCCCTGGAGAGTGTACCAGTTTATATATTTGGCCAACCTGGCCCTACAAGGCTAGAGATCAGTAAGGGGCCACAATAGCCCAAAAATGTATATGAAAATGTGAATGGGACAATGAAACGTGTAGGGATTATAAATAAAAGATTTCAAAAATATATAACATAAAATAACATTTAAAAAAGGTGAACGTTCCCAGCTCAGCCTGCCAGCCAAACCAATTTCAGCCACTGTAGCAGATACATAATAGTGTAGTTCTCTGGACCCCCAAATGTCCTCATAGGCAGCTCTCTGTTTAGCGCGAGGTAAACAAGGCAAGTGCTTAGGGCGGCACTTGCTTTGTGTGCCTTTAGGGGCGGCACAAAGCGCAAAAAAAAAAAATAGAAACTAAAAAAACAGCCCCTTTAATTGCCATCAGGCTGCACGGGGAGCCGAACAGGCAGCACAGAGAAACTTCCGTGCTGCCTGTTCGGCTCCCCGTGCAGTGTGACAGGAAAATGCCGACAGGTCACGTGACCTGCACTCTGACGCAAAACGACTGCCGGGTTACGTGACCTCTCTGCACAACCGCCGGGAAGTCCACCAGGCATCATGGAGGATACCATGCTGCCTGCCACTAGCCACCAGGGAAAAAGGTAAGTGCTGGGGGTTAGGGGCTTATTAATGGCAACTATTACTGGCATATTATTGGGCAATTTGGCTGGGCAATATTAATGGCAAATAATACTGGCATATTATTGGGCAAATTGGCAGGGGCATATTAAATGGCAAATAATACTGGCATATTATTGGGCAAATTGGCTGTGGAATAATAAATGGCAAATACTACTGGCATATTATTGGGCAAATTGGCTAGGGCATATTAATGGCAAATAATACTGCCATATAATTGGCTGGGGAATATAAATGGCAAATACTGGCATATTATTGGGCAAATTGGCTGGGCAATATCAATGGCAAATAAAACTGGCATATTATTGGGCCAATTGGCAGGGGCATATCAAATGGAAAATAATTCTGGCATAATATTGGGCAAATTGGAGGGGCCATATTAAATGGCAAATAATACTGGCATATTATTGGGCAAATTGGCTGGGGCATATTAATAGCAAATAATACTGGCATATAATTGAGCAAATTGGCTGGAGAATATTAATGGCAAATAATGGCATTTTATTGGGCAAATTGGCTGGGAAATATTAATGGCAAAATAATACTGGCTTATTACTGGGCAAATTGGCAGGAGCATATTAAATGGCAAAACAACACTGGCATATTAATTGGCAAGCTGTGGCATATTTAATATTTAATTGAATATTGCATATGTCAGTGACAAAGTGACTGTTGCATGTTAATTGGTACCTGACAGTGGCTTATTTTAATTGGCAAAGTGATGCTGTTCTGTGGGGCAACATAACATGTACTATGGGGGAAAGTGACACTGTGGTATTTTATGTGACACTGTAGCATGCCAAATTATGTTGGTGAAATATGAGTGCAAGCTAAGTGCTGTTGGTGGAATATAGATGCATGACAAGTGCTGTGGGTACTATATGGCGCTGTGTGAAGTCCTTTGGGTTCAATGTGGGTGCAGAAAAAGGGAATCAAAACAAGAGATGCAACTTTTCAATAACATTTATTTTACATATACAAATAGTTGAATTTGATATGAAAATAGTTGCATATAATATTAAAAATGTTACATTTACTTACAGTTTTTTAGAATGTGACTTTAGAAAAATAGGGTCGAGTGGGGTCCACTGCTAAAGCACTCCTGTGATGGGGGCATGTGATGGAGGCATGTGATGTAGGCATGTGATGGGGGCATGTAATGTGTATGTAATGGGGTGATGGGGCATGTAAATGGGGAGATGGGGCATGTCCTTGTTGTGCACCGTGGGTTATGTGTCATGTCATGGGTGTTCATCGTGTCTAGGTGCCCAATTTTGTCTGCCTAGGGCAGTATAAAACCAAGATCCACCACTGCTCATAGGTAACTATGAGTAACTCACGAGTGTTCCTCAAACAAATAATTTGACCCCTTAACACCTAATAGTGCCTTTGTCTTTTAAGTGGCACTAATGGATATTTTTTCACTAATGGAAGCAATAGTTAGAAATCCTTTGCCACTGTTCCGAAGTAAACCCGATGTGTATATTTGCAGATACAAGCTGGTTTACTCTGAGTTCTGTCTCTCAGCTGAGGCAGAGCCGGTCAAAGGATCAACTGGCATGTACCTTAAAAAGTGAATGTTTATCCACATACTAGGGCCAATAGTTTCTCACTTGTGCTTCTATAATAGAAACACAAGTGAAATACATTATTAGTGGCTCTTTTGTTTTGTGTTCCTCCCCTGATCACAAGAGATCGGGAGCCAAGGACAAGGAGTCAAAGACCTGATCTAGGTCTTTACTGAATATGTGGGTTCCCTGCCGAAACATTGTTAGGCCCCCTAACATCACTAGAGGTGTGTGCTCACTTCTGGGTGCAGTGGGATCCACAGCACAGCTCATTGCAGGGGGCTGTGATGAAGTGCAGAGCACAGGACATACGGTGCATTCTTGAGTGCTGTGTGACGGTATAGAGCATCCTTATGTGAGAAACGGTTACAAAATAAAATGGCAGGGGCGTGGCCAACCTCCGATTCAGTGAGACACACCTTACACTAGCTCCCTGCTAGGCGAATATAAACACATCGAAGGGAGGACCCACTGTCAACTCAAAATATGAAGGCCAGAAGGTACCCTAACGTCTCTGCCACCTCAAAAATGGCTAAATCAGGGGGGGGGGGCGGAGTGAGCACTGGACGGGACTATACGTGTTTGTCTGGAGCTCCGCAACTTTAAACCTTTTCCCGGGTCTTATAGATGTCGTTTCATCCCAAATCCTCCCGTGATTGACAATATGGGGAGCCATCCTAAGAAGGGAGATAAAGGCAAAGCATCTCCCACCCCCGATATTGGTCTGTTTCTGTCACGGACCAGTAGGCCGCACCCTCAGGTGAGGAGGCCTGAACCTCCCTCTGTACAGACAGGCACTGAGAGCTCCTCTAAAGATGAAAGTTGCCCCACCAGATCGGTGCCTCTCACACTCGTAGTGACTTCTTCGCCAGGTGCAGCATTGGTTACGAAAGATGACATTAGGGCCATGCTACTAGAAATGCAGGCGATGTGGAAGTCTGAAGTGGCAAATCTCTGTCTGGATGTGGAATCGGTTCACAACAAGCAGAGAGCTATGGAGGCTGTGGTGACAGACCTACAAAAGGTGCAGTAGTAAACCTCGGCCCAGACTGATCATCTACTGCGCAGAGTGACCTAACTCGAAAGGTTGATATCTTGGATGTGAAGACCAGGCAGACACATTTACGCATATGCAGTATGCAGTTGGGCCCAATGACCCCCGGGCTTATCTGCTCAATTTACTACTGCATCTGAGACCCAAGGTGGCGCACATTGATCATCTGTTACTGGACTGCTTTCAAATTAAAAAAGGCCAGAAGGCCCCTCAGGACGCTCCACGAGACACCATTCTTAAACTAAGATCTACAATGGAGAAAATGCAATACCTTGCGCTGGCACGCAAAGTCAAAAGACACACTTTGATAATGTGGAACTACAAATATTTGATGATATTTAATTTGTTTAGCTATGCAAGTTTTTTTTGTGTGTGAGAGCACTGTATCTTTATTGCTGGATAATGGGGTTTTTACAGGTCGACCCCCAGTCCTGTGCTACTCCCCCCCCCCCCCCCCCCGGGGGGGGGGGGGGGACAGGTCCACATGCTCTAAGTCAAGATCCCTTAGCCCATTGTCTTTTTTGGCAGTACTCTCTTGATACTGCCAGTGGCCCTCTCTGGGAACACCTTTTTTCCCCGCTCTTCTCATTTTCTCTAGTTTTCTTTTCCTATCCCTTGTCCCCCTTTTCCTTCTGCGTTTTTCCTCATTCCTCCAAAGTGCTTCAATAAAAAAAACTTTAATAAAAAAAAAATGGGCTAAATCGGTACTGGCAACAACGCGGAAATACTTTCTATACAAACCCCTAAGTGCCTGGGACGCCAGACAAGGTGGTGCCCACATCTCAAAGCCTGCCAAACGACTCCAGATTCAGAAGACTCCCCCTCTCCTGAGATCAGTCCGGCAGGATCTCCAACAGTTGCTCAGTCAGCCCTCACCAGGGAAGACCTCAGAAAATTGTAGGAGCCAGTTGCAAATTTTAGGAGCCAGTACCAAACGCTGTGTCAGAAAGGAAAATGTTTGGGTCAATGTCTATAAACATGTTTATATGACCTACACACATTCTAATGCACACACATGCTCACCCACAAATATATACACAAATTAACACACCACTATGATGACACATGATGACATGATGATGACACAAACACACTTAAATCCTAGCACACACTTATATGCTAACACACACTAACACATCATTTCACTCTTACATACATGCACAAACACATACCTATACACACATACATACACACTAATTACACTTACACTCAGGGCCGACCTTAGGTGTTCAGGCGCCCTGTGCGGGGCACCTTTGTGCCCCCCCCCCCCCCCAGTTATAGTCCAATAAGAACTAACACCTGGAACACCACCTGCTGTTAACTACAGTTCCCATGATGCTCAGCCATACATACTGCTTTCATGATACTGGTTGAGCCTCATGGGAAGTACAGTCAAAAGTAGATAAAGATGCTGATGTTGTCTGTGAACTACAATTTCCATGATGCTCAGCCAGGTGTCCACCATGACTAGGCATCATGGAAGTTTTAGTCCAGAACTAACACCTGTCTCACCATCTCCTGTTAACTACAGTTCCCATAAGGCTCAGCCAGGCATTCAGCTTCCATGATGCTGGCTGAGCATCATGGTAAGTGCAGTCAACTTTATATGACTGCAGATGTTAGGTTTGGACTACAATTCCCATGATGCTCGGCCAGATGTCCACCATGATGCTGGCTGAGCATCACTGGAAGAGTAGTCCACAGAATTTCTTTTTTTTTAATAAAAAAATAACTTCTAGAATTAGCCTCCCTCCCAGGATCCTACCTTTCTGGCCTGGGAGGAGGCTCATGCAGGGGCGTAGCGTGGGGGGTGCAGGGGGGGCCGGCCGCACCGGGCGCAATATCTGGGGGGGCGCACTAGCCCTATGCGGCCGCGCGGCCGCAGCCACAACCGCGCAATACTTCCTGTCAGCCGCCGGATGTGAGCGGCAAATGACTGCGTGACGTCACATCCGGCGGCTGCGCGGCGGAGGCTCTTCTGAAACTGCATCGCGGCCTTTCTTCCCTGAGCTGTTGGAAGTGGAATTTGTAAAGGTAAGAATAAAGGGGCTTGGGGGACCTATTGTATTATGTATTGAGGAGGGGGTCATTAATGTATTGGAGAGGGGGAGGGGGGGTCATTAATGTATGGGGGAGGGGGGTCATTAATGTATGGGGGAGGGGAGGGGGGTCATTAATGTATGGGGGAGGGAGGTCATTAATGTATGGGGGAGGGGAGGGGGGGTCATTAATGTATGGGGAGGGGGGTCATTAATGTATGGGGGAGGGGAGGGGGTCATTAATGTATGGGGAGGGGAGGGGGGTTCATTAATGTATGGGGGAGGGGAGGGGGGTTTATTAAATGTATGGGGGAGGGGGGTTTATTAAATGTATGGAGGAGGGGGTTCATTTAATGTATGGGGGAGAGGAGGGGGGTCATTTAATGTATGGGGGAGGGGAGGGGGGTCATTTAATGTATGGGCGAGGGGAGGGGGTCATTTAATGTATGGGGGAGGGGAGGGGGGTCATTTAATGTATGGGGGAGGGGAGGGTCAGTAATGTATGGGGAGGGGGGGAGTAATGTATGGGGGAGGGAGGGAAGTAATGTATGGGGAGGGGGGGAAGTAATGTATGGGGGAGGGGGGCAGTAATGTATGGGGGACGGGGGGGCAGTAATGTATTGGGGACGGGGGGCAGTAATGTATTGGGGAAGGGAAGAAGGGGGGCAGTAATGTATTGGGGAAGGGAAGAAGGGAGGCAGTAATGTATTGGGGAAGGGAAGAAGGGAGGCAGTAATGTATTTGGGAAGGGAAGAAGTGAGGCAGTAATGTATTGGGGAAGGGAAGAAGGGGAGCAGTAATGTATTGGGGAAGGGAAGAAGGGGGGCAGTAATGTATTGGGGAAGGGAAGAAGGGGGGCAGTAATGTATTAGGGGATGGGGGTCAACTGTGTATTAGGGGAGGGAGGGGTCAGCAGTGTATTAGGGGGAGGGTGGTCAGCAGTGTATTAGGGGAAGAGGGGGGGGAAAGATCTGACTTGGGAATTTGAGATGAGGCAATGATTATATTTTTTACATTTGTGGCCTAATGAATAATCTATATATATATATGTGTGTATGTAGAAGGAAATGTAAATAGGTGGGGCTACAGGGGTGAGGGAATTATATTTGTAATATATTTATTAGGAACTGTGGAGGGAAGGGGGTTGGATGAGAGCATTAAATATCATAGCATTAAATATTATATTTATGGGGTAGGAACTGTATTATATATTTTTGTATTTAGATGCATTTTACTTTAATTACATAAGTATTTTCATAACAAACAATACATGTGCTTGGGGGGTAAGGGTTTCTTTAACTAATCTAGTAGAAGAGACTCGAGTGCTAAAATCCACGGGTTAGGGGGCGCAAATTACTTGCCTTGCCCCGGGTGCTGACAACCCACGCTACGCCACTGGGCTCATGTAGTCTCTGGTGGTCTGTGGGGGCATCCTCATGGGCTAGCTGTGGTGTGGAGGGAGCTGCTGCTCTCTCTCTTGCAGAGACCTGCTCCCTCTATTCAAGCTCTGTGTAATCAGGGCCGCCCCCAAAATTTGACGCCCTAGGCATCTGGCACATACATACAAACATACATACATACATACACACTAATGTGCTGATACACTAACACATGCTGTCAGAGGCGTCACTAGGGTTGGTGTCACCCGGTGCGGTAACTCATGGTGTCACCCCCCATGGATTATCTCCGATACCATAAAGAACCAAAGTATTGCCAGTCAGATGGACATTACAATATGACATAAAGGAGACCCACAAATATTTTACATACAGGAGACCCACAAATTATGCCACACACACAGGAGCCCATTAATTATGACAAACTTTTTGCCGCCCTAGGTAAGTGTATATTTTGACACCCCTTGATGATCCCACCATAAATAAACACAGTTACACATGTAGTGTCACATACACATGCAGGCACATGTACACAGTCACACATGCAGCCACACACAGTGTCTCACACACAGAGTTACATATATAAACAGTCACACACATTGACACATATGCACACACATACACAGTTGAAGTAACAGCTACAGTTTCGATAGAGCTGTCAATATGCAAATCCATTGCTCTTTTTATTGTCCTGATGCACTTTGATACATCCATTTATTACACTGCCTTCCACACACACCCACAAATACACACTTGCACTATGCCACTCACACTTTCACACACTCTCTGCCACTCACACAGACATACACACTCTCCCACACACATACACACTTACACTACACCACTCACTTTCACACACTCTCTGCCACTTACACAGACATACGCACTCTCCCACACACTTTGCCAGTAACTCACACACACACTCACTCAGACATACACACCCTCCCACTCACACAGACATAAACACTCTTCCACTTACACAATCATTTACTGACGCAGACTTACCCATTCACACAGACATGTATTCTATAAGCCAAAATAGAGTCCCCATTTATAAGAATAGGTCAATTGACCTATTTGTATTAATGGGGACTCTATTTCGGTTTATAGAAAGCCAATGGCATTACATGTATTCCATAAACCGAAAGTCTATAAACCGAAAGACATTCGGTTTATAGACTTTCAGTTTATGGAATACATGTAATGCTATTGCTATTCTATAAATCGAAATAGAGTCCCTATTCTTATGAATGGGGACTCTATTTCGGTTTATAGAAAGCCCATAGCATTACATACAATGTAATCGCCGAACTCCAACCCGAATATACAGTGAAATGTTCGTGTTCGGGTCCGGGGTCCAAAAACCTCAATGTTCGGCACGAACCCGAACAGTGCGGTTCGGGTTCACTCAACACTAATGACGACCATATGAGTGGTGATTTCCCCTGAACTTGACAGTGCGCAAGAATGGGAAAAGACAAACATACCCGCCGACGTTCCAGACATATGTGCCCAGCTCCAAATATCTGAAGTCCAAATCCAAGATTGGGCTGCTAGGGAAAACCTGCAGAAGATCATACCCCAACTCTCAAGTCAAGACCGCAGGGCAATAAGAGACCTAAACTGACCAACCGCACTCCCCAGACTTCCATGCTGAATACCGAAGCAGCATCCTTAACCACACATGCTGGTCTGGCTACCGGAGTGATTAGTCTAAAGACCGGGTAATGTACTAGTCCTGTTGGACATTCTGGACCCTGATCACTTAATTTCTTTGTTTGTCATCCAAATGTCTGAACTTCGGTACCCACTACTGCAGCCTGGCCCAGCGAGTTCTTGCATTTGTGAACAATTTCTTGGAGCTGGGGCCTACCGTCTATATTCTAACACGCCTTGTAGAAGCTGTACCACCCTGCCCTGTTGTTATTTAGACACGGACTATCTCAATTGCCAGCTAACAGCCAAACTAATGAAACGTCCTCACATCTCTATCTTGAAATGCCCGGCATAACTAAGTACAATACCACATGTTGCAAGAGCGAGGACCTCGAGCCAGTTGCAACCACACCATGCCTGAGCATCAATGGCTTCACGCTGACACCTAAAACAGGTTTAACATGGTTTTGTACATTCTGTATCTCAAATATATTTTTTGCTTGTTGCATGCGTTAGATGTGTTTTTACCCTTGTTTGCCACTCTCAAAATGGCTGAGATAGAGCCTGAGATACCAAACCTGACTGTAGTATGTCTGAAGGGCCTTAACTCTCCTTTAAAATGCTCTAAGCTCCAACGTGACCTGATTAATCAGAGACCACTTATAGCCCTAGTCAAAGAAACACAAATGCAGAAAAGTTCCAAACTTCACGCTACACTGATTTTCGTAAGTTTATTATTCACACTCAAAAAAAGCAAAGGTGAAGCGATATACAGTTGTGTGCAAAACTTTGCATACCCTTGGAGAACTGGTAATATATGTACTTGTCATGAAGTGAATCTTGACAGCCTGCATGACTGGGGCTGTAGGAAGGCCCTGGGGGCCAGAAGACTCCATGTGAACTATGGACCCCGTATTAGTTTGGTTGTACACACTTTGAGGGCACACGTCCATCTAACTACAGTCCTATATCCCTTCATGTCCAAGTTGCTGGAGAGAACGATGCACTCGTGACTAACAGACTTTCTGACTGCCAATGACCTACTTGAACCTTTTCAATCTGGCTTTAGACCCTTACACTCTACTGAAACAGCCCTCACTAGAGTATCAATTGACCTCATTTCTGTCAAATCTAAAGGCCACTTCTCAGTGATGATCCTCTTAGATCTCTCTGCTGCCTTTGACACCACTGACCACCGCCTCCTTCTTAACAGATTATCCTCATTTGGTATAGGTGGTAACGCACTCTCTTGGATCGAGTCGTACCTGTCTGAGCACTCCTATTGAGTGTCGCTTGCTGGAGCTACTTTGTCACCTGTTCCACTCTCTGTTGGTGTTCCACAAGGATGGGTCCTTGGCCCGCTGATGTTTTCCCTGTACACCACCTCTCTGGGAGAACTCATTTGCTCTTTTGGTTTCTAAAATCACCTGTATACGGATGATACTCAGATCTACCTCTCCTCCCTTCTATCGTGTCATGTGCAGTTAAGTGTCTGTTGGCCATCTCCACTTGGATGTCGGATCGCTACCTGAAACTTAATCTTTCCAAAACAGAACTAATTATCTGCTCTCCCTCAAACTCTATCCCTTCACAGTCACCATTGAAAATGCAACAATTGTACCAGCTGACCGTGTCCCGAAGTCTTGGGGTCACTTTTGACTCTTCTCTCTCCTTCGTTTCTCATATTCAGTCTTCAGTCAAATCCTGTTGTCTGCAGGACATTGCACACAATCGCCCGTTCCTCAGCGAAGAGACAAGGAAAATACTAGTGCACTCACTTGTCATCTCTCACCTTGACTACAGTAACAGCCTCCTGACTGGCTCATCTTTCTCCCCCTGCATTGTATTTAAACACAGCTGCCAGACTCATCTTTCTTGCTCGTTGCTCTGATTCTGCAGCTCCCCTCTGCAATGCCCTCCACTGGCTCCCCTTCTGCTCTAGGATGAAATTTCAAATTCTGTCTTTAACCTACAAAGCCCTCCACTCCTTGGCCCCTCCGTATATTGCCTCCCTCATGAACCAATACTTCCCTGCACCTCCTCTGCGCTCCTTAATGTGTCTACAGCTTTCCTCCTACCTCATCACCTCTTCCAACTCGCACCTCCAAGATTTTGCCTGAGCTGACCCCTCTCTTTGGAACTCCCTTCAGCAGAGCATCCAGCTCTCTCCTTCCTTTTCAAACTTCAAAAATTCACTCAAAACTCATCTCTTTAACCAAGTAATGGGGTCTAGAAGACCGAAATATATGTATGGATCCATTAATAACTAATTACCTACCTATATACCCAGTTACTTATTTTGGTACCTATTTACCGTATTTTCCGGCGTATAAGACGACTGGGCGTATAAGACGACCCCCCAACTAAGTCGTCTTATAAGCCGGAAAAATCGCATCTATATTTTAACTTTTTAGGCTTAAAATATAGAGTTTGTCACCCTCCTCCCCCCTTCCCCAATCCCCAGTACTTACCTATTTTCTGCTCTGTCTCCCGCTGTTAAGCCGGTCCATGGCTGTGAGGGAAGCGTTGTGAGCTCCCCCCAGGCCGCGCGGTCAATAAAGTTTGTTTAAAAAAAAAGTTTAAACAAACTTTATTGAAGCCGCACTGCCTGAGGGGAGCTCACAACGCTTCCCTCACAGCCACGGACCGGCTTAACAGCGAGAGAGGAGACAGAGCAGAAAATAGGTAAGTAAATCCCAGTACCCGGCATATAAGACGACCCCCCAACTTTTGAGAAGATTTTCAGGGGTTAAAAAGTTGTCTTATGCGCCGGAAAATACGGTATGTATGAATATTTGTATGAATTATGTATTTTCATTTATTCATATTGTAATAACATGCCTTTTGTATATTTATAATAAAAAAAAAAGTCATTTCTTTAATGAAGCTTACTACCCATCCAACTAGCATATTGGTTGATTTCCCTCTAGCTAATCCCTCCTAGCTCTCTCTGTCCTCAATCACTGTTAATATCAGGTAGCTTACAACTGATCCAGCTAGAACGCGCACAAATACTCTTTAGCCAAACTCACCTAGTGCCTCCCATCCACATTACTGTTAACACAACTACATTCCCTCTGTCCTCTTCACTCCCTTATGTGTCTCATGTTCCCCATTCCCTCTAGATTGTAAGCTTGCGAGCAGGGTTCTCTAGCTCATGTACCAGTCTGTTCTAGTTTGTCTAACTTAGTACTTAGTTCCCTTCTATGCTCTGTATCTAGCGCTACGTAAATTGTTGGCGCTAGATAAATAAATGGTAATATATATACATGAAAAACGAGCAACCTTGAAATCAAAATGCAACAGAAAAAAAATGTTAATTCAATTTTCACTTCACATATTATGTTTATATTTAAAGAAAAATACCCTACTTTGTAATTTAAACAAGAGAAATGTTATTTTCTTTTTCTTCGAGGTAAACCCTTTATAAAGGAATAAATACAATTTAGAAAAAGAAAAAAGTAGATCCTCGGCACTCCTGGCGTCGGTGTATATGTTTATTTAATGGTGTATCCAAAAACCCAAGTTACAAAATGCACAGCAAATAAAGGTGAAGTATCAGCAAGTGAAAAACCGCAGTCACTAAGCTTGACGTGTTTCGTGCATATAGCGCTTACTCCTAATAAAATTTAGACACTTTCCATGAGACTGGAAAGTGTTACAAAGTGCAAATACATTGTATTCAATAACACCCCAGGCACAAAAGTACCTAAAGTGTATTATTGCAAAAAAAAAATAATTATAGATTTTGAGCTAATTCAGTATTTGTTTTTTACATGTTAAGATTGAAAAACCAGTGTATTTTGTTTGGGAAAAGAAAGACCATGAAAGCGAGAATGTACCTTATGCAAAATGCCAACTTTACTGCAGCTTGATGTCTTTTATTTTTATTATTTTTTTTACTGTTCAGAATAGGAGAATTCAAGGTATGATCCCCGAATCCGAATTGAATTTGTGGGGCTGATCATCGCATATTGTGTAGCTAAAATTTTATTGGTTTTATGGCAAAAATGTCCTGATCTGAAGGCCTCCGATGCTGTTAATTATTTAGCCGATTTTCAGGGATTCGTTCAATTCGGTTATAATGCTCATTCAGACGCAATTTGGATCAAGTCGGGTTATATTGTATAGACCCTTATATCCATTGGTGAGATTCCAAAAATTTAGTAACCAGTTCCGACTTTCAAGCATGGTGTAATATAGTTTTTCTTTAATGTCAAACAAAATAAATTAAAAACTACTTGCTTTTTGCTAAACAGCAAAACGTTTTCTACAATTTATATCATGTGGGTTATTTAAAGTGAATTTCAGATTTAAGTCCAAAAGTTGGAAGAATTCTCTAAGTAAGATTTGCTTCAATTTCAAATTCCAGTTCACTAAAGAGACACGCATACATACACAGTCACACTTACACACAGACAGACTCCCATTTACAAACACACAGGCTCACATTTACACACACAGACTCACACTTACACAGTCACACTCACAACCTCACAGAGATTGAAAAGAAAAAAAAAATGTTACCTGCCTGCGTGCTTCACGCTGTCCCGTGGTCCTGTTTACCAGCTCTCTGACCTTATCGCATGATGTCACGAGCAGGGTAGAGGAGGGAGGGATTATTCAGCGTTGTGGAAACTTAGTTTCCCGACACTGTTACAGGTGTGGTGGGGGGGTTTCGGGGGTGCTCTTACAGCTGCAAGTGGGCCAGACCTCCATGTCCAGCGGGCTGCATTAGAGGGGTGAAATATAAAATAATAAAGTGTTGCCAGGGGCGTTGCTAGGTCTCCAAAACATCTGGGGCTGGAGCCCATGATAGATTTTTATAGAAGTAGAGTAAATAAAATCACATGGTTAGGCAGCATACAGACTGATATAATTGACGCCAATGAACAATAGGTATATATGGGTATATATCGGGGCTCAACAAATCCCAGGCACCAGGAAATTATACCTGGCGCCCAGTTATTGTTGTCCCTGCATGGTGCCCTCGCCGCTGGGATCATTTTATTTATCCAGCGGAGCGCGGGGGAGCAGTGTGTGCACCGGCTGCACAGTCTTCCTGCTCCATCCCCACATGCACCGTACTATAGTGTCCGAGCGCTGAGTGTGCTCAGCAGGGCTAGAAACAACAGCAGGGCACAGACCAGGCTAGAATGAGGTATAGCAGCCAAGAGGGGGACATATTGATAGATGCATTTTTTTTAAATCATAAACAACAACAAAATTGCTGACTTGTGCGTAAGTGTATGTGACAGAGTGTGTGTTTGTGTGTATGACTGACTGCATGTGTGTGTGTGACTGTGTGTTTATGTGACCCACTGTATGTGTGTGTGACTGTATGTCTGACTGTGACAGAATGTATATGTGTGTGTCTGTGACTGACTGTGTGTGTGTCTGTCTGTGACTGTATGAGTGTGTTTGTGTCTGTCTGTTACTGACTATATGCGTGTGTGTGACTGACAATAAGACTCGCAGCACACAAAAAACTCACATTACTCAAAGTTACACTTATACACAAAAATACACAGCCACAAATACACACACATACACATGCAGCCACACATACACACACATTCACACTTGCACAGTCACACATGCAGTCACACATACATACACACACCCTTACACACAGAGACACACAATCCCACTTACACACACCAACTTACATCACACACACACACACTTGTATGTGAGCAAATTCCCATGATTTAAAAATAACTGAGCATATAAAAATGACTCAACCCTAACACCCCCCCACCCCACATAGATACCCTTACATAGACAACCTTACACTCACACACACATCCAGACAACCTTACACACAGACACCCTTATACACACAGATGGCCTTTCCCACACAGACATTCTGCCACGCAGACTCGTGTGTAAACCTGCAACTCTCACACTCACATCACAAATATTTTTAATTTTTTAATAAAAAGGGGTAAAAAACTTGGGGAGAATAGGCTGAGGCATGAAGGTATGCTCCTTCTACCAACCTAATAAAAGAGAGAAGTGCAGGGAATTGAGATGGGAATTCAACTGAATGCGAGAATTTTTCCAGCTCTGCTACTTTAGCCTTAATTTTGAAATTCCCATCTCACTTCCCTGCAATTCTCTCTTTCATGAGTAAAGCCTATAATATAATGAGCAGCTCATACACTCATAATGTATGGGTTTAATAGTATAACGAGGTCCATGTGATGTTTAATGCCATGTGTATGGACTCATTGCCATCAACATAAAGACTATATATAAAGATGAATCACTATTATTCATATTGAATGTGATAACCAGGTGTGAAAATAAAAATGGTATGAGCACTGTTTCACACTTGATTATCACATTCAATATGATTAATAGTAATTAATCACATTTTCTCCTAGTAATCTCACTGCCACTGACACACACTCCTAACTCTGCCACTTATGCTTTCACTCTCGAACACTTACACTCTGCCACTCACACACACTCATAACTCTGCTGCTCACGCTTACACTCACACACACTCATATCTCTGCTGCTCACACTTATACACTCCAAAACTCTGCCACTCACCCACACTTACACTCTGCCACACACATACACGCACACTCATAACTCACACTCTTCCAAACACTCACACTCTGCACACTCACTCATACAATCACACTCTGCCACTTACACACACTTACATTCTGCCACTCACACACATACACACTCATAACTCTTCCACTCATGCTTACACTCACACACACTCTCTTCCAATCACACTCTGCCACACTCACACACATACACTTACTTACACTCTGCCACTCATAACTCTGCCACTCACACCCACTTACACTCTGCAAATTACATTCTGCCACTCACATACATACACATGCACACTCATAACTCTGCCACTCACACCCACTTACACTCTGCCACTCATATACATACACATGCACACTCATAACTCTGCCACTCACACCCACTTATACTCTGCAAATTACATTCTGCCACTCACATACATACACATGCACACTAATAACTCTGCCACTCACAGTCTGCTACTTACATACACATGCAGAATCATAACTCTGCCACTCACACCCACTTACACTCTGCCACTTACCTCACATACATACACCTGCACACTAATAACACTGCCACTCACACTCTGCCAAACACTCACCTGCAAAACTTGAGGGGGCGGAGCTAAACACGAGGGGCGGAGCCTATCTTGAGGGGATGGAGTCTGCTGCTGTTCAGCATACAGCATGCAGGAGGCGGGATCGAACGTGAGGGGGCGGAGCCGAGCGCGAGGGGGCGTGGTCAGGGTCTCCATTCGGGGCTATGGAGGGGAGATCCGGGGCTTCAGCCCCAGTAGCCCCCCCCTAAACACACAATAAAGACAACACTTATCTTAAAGTAAAGTGTAATCAGCAGTGGCACAAAAACAAAAAAGAGAAAAAGCAATGTGTATTACAGTATAAAAAGAAATCTAATCGAGTAATATCTCCCAATGAGACCTTACTCACACTTTAGTGAGCCTATAACTGGCTCTAAGTGGTAAAAGCAAAGAGGACTCCAAGTCCTAACATTCAGAATAATGGGGGACAGACTGGAGTGCTGAAGATGTCTTATGGCAGGTGTTTCATCCACAGCTTCAGTCAGACATGCAGATCAGGAGACTGAGAAACATAAAGGATAACCAGATGTAGTATAATATAGAAAAAGCATTTAATATTCCTCCAGAACACTGAAGCTTACATGGAATCAGAATAAAAAACGGTAAAAACCGCAACAGTCCTTCGTTAACAATGTGCAAAAGTGTCCAGAAATGTATGGGCAGTCCACAGACGAAAAACAAAGTGTGGTGCAGAAGCTCACTTTCGGATTCGGGCCTCGTATGACGACACAATAACTGCGACGCGTTTCACCCAATCGGGGCTTCCTCAGGCGTCTCCAACACAGGCAGGGTTAGCTAGGGCAGGGGGTGCCTGGGAGATAGCAGTAGATGAACGCGGGGGCGGGTGGGAAAAATGTGAACTGTGCTTGCGCAAGTCAGTACGTCCGTATGCATGCAGTACCGAGAGCTGCCACCTGTGGAGAAATTCTATGGTAAGAATATTTTTTTATTTTTTAAAGAAAATAAAAATGTAAAATAAAAAACTGAAAATGACAGTCTAGTTCACTCTTTGATGCCTACAAGTTGCACCAAAGTCATATAGGTGACTAGACTGTCCCTTTAATATTCCCCTGATAATTTTTATTTTTTTATTTTTTATATATATACTTTTTTTATTATAAAAATACAAAATTTAGACAGTACCAAAACATTAACACAGTGAGACGTTACAATACAGTAACATGGAATTAAGATGACAGTACTGTAAATATGGATCGTCCTCCTCCTTCATATCAACACAATTTCAAGCAGCCAAAAAAGTTATAATAAAGTGGACACGAATGAGGAGGAGGAGTTAAAGACCAAAAAAAAAGAAAAAACGAGCATTGAGCTGTGCCGTTGACAGGGCGAGGTTATATTAGACCGTGTTTGTAAGAGTTGGTTGTAGTGTTGATCAGATATGACCAACATTACATGCTTTTGTCCACATGGGGGAACTCACACTTTTTATTCCAAGATTGTCACCTTGTTGTTGGATTACCTCTACTCCCTGTCGCTATCCATCTAGTCCAGGGGAGCCACTTATTCTCAAATTTAATGTTATTGTCCAACTGATAGGAAAGACCCCTTTCCATATTATATTGATAACTCACTTGGGACTGAATCTGACTCCAGTAGGGGGCTGTCTTTTGTAACCAGTTTCTCGATATAAGAGTCTTGGTAGCCATCAGAATTTGGACGACAATGTATCTCTCTTTACATGTGAGATCGGGAGTGTTGAAGTGTAACAAGGCTATCGAGGGATCCCCCACAATCGGATGTTTCATTATTACTGATATTTTTTCAAAGACTTCCTCCCATAATGGTCTAAGAACAATACAGTCCCAGCATATATGTCTTGTACTACCCTGTTGTAAATTACACCTCCAGCACAGGTTGGAAGTAGCAGAATTCATGTTGTTTAGAATCTTAGGGACCAAATGCCAACGATGAAGAATCTTGTAATGAAGCTCAATTATATTTAAGCAGTGGAATGACTTCCCGACTTCTGTCAGGGAGCCGTACCACTGCTCCATCTCTACTTATCGTCCTATTTCCCTTTCCCAATTCATCCAAGCTCTTGGTTTCTCCTCCTTCTCCCAAAGGGTTAGGACTTCGTGGCACTTTGCAGTTGTGTTATACTTTCTTTTAGTTGGATCAAAAAGATTCACCAGCTCTACGTCTGGCGAATTCCCATCCCCATATAACATATGAATGTCAACATAATGTTTTAACGTAAATAACTAAAGATTTCTTTATCTGGAAGATTCAGTTGTTTTTGTATCTGTGGAAAGGGTTTGATATTTTTTCCCTCTATTAAGTCATAGATTTTAACGGGATTTAGTTTTGTCCAACTCCCTAAGCTCAGATCTTCTACATGAAGTTCAATTGTTCTCAACGGGGTATATGGCGATATTTTTTCCATTAGGGAATGTGAACCTCTAAACCGGAACCAATCAGTTAGTAGATCTCTTATATGATGACAGTCAATCCCAGCTAGGTAGGTCCTACTTGGTCTTGAATTCATCCATATTGCAGTTGATAGATCCTCTAGCCCCGTTAAAAAGGACTCAATGCCATACCACGGCTCTCTCTGGGACAGCGGGTCCTGCCATCTCTGCAGATGGTAAATCCGATAGGCCTCATAATGTTTAATCAGGTTTGGAATGGATAGGCCTTCCCTTTTAGAGTGTTTCATAATATGGGACATAGATATTCTTGGCTTTTTGTTGTTCCAAACATAGTTCATAAATATCTTCTGGATTTTTTTTAGTTGGGATTTTTGTGTAGCTAAAGGGATCATTCTTAGAGCATATGACCACTTAGGCATCAAATAGGATTTAATGATGTTAATTCTTCCTAGCCATGAAACACCTATGTTACTCCAATCATTAAGAAGTTTCCCAGTGGAATATTTATATAGGAGATCTAAATTTTTTGGCATTATATCCAATACAGCTGGCATGATAAATATACCTAAATATTGTAACCCCTCTGGAGACCAACTGTGCTTGCGCAAGTCAGTACGTCCGTATGCATGCAGTACCGAGAGCTGCCACCTGTGGAGAAATTCTATGGTAAGTATATTTTTTATTTTTTAAAGAAAATAAAAATGTAAAATAAAAAACTGAAAATGACAGTCTAGTTCACTCTTTGATGCCTACAAGTTGCACCAAAGTCATATAGGTGACTAGACTGTCCCTTTAATATTCCCCTGATAATTAGCTCCTTAATATGCCCCTGATAATTTGCTCGTTAATATGTAGCAATAACGCCCCCGTTCCCCAGTACTTACTTTTATGATGCTCATCGTGCAGGAAATACAGCCACTGGAATTGACTTGCCGTCATTTCCAGTGGCGAGTAAAAGCCGGGTCCGAATCCCCCTGCCCAATCATAACTGTCTCCATGTGAGACAGTCACACGCAGGGCCGCCACCAGGAATTTCAGGGCAACTTACTGAACACATTTTATGCCAGGATTTAGCCACTCAATATGCCATGATTTAGCCATTCAATATTCCTCGTATTTTGCAAAGATTTTTCCCCATATTGCACACTTAGAACAGGCTCCAACACCACATTGCAGACCCAGGACTTGTCCCAGGACATGCTCAGCACCAACATTTCACACCTAGGACATGCCCCAACACATGCCCCACTATGCACATTGTATATCCAGGATATACCCCAGCACCCCAGACATAGATAGACTGATAGGATTTTTTGCTGGGGGTGCTTGCTCACAATGTATTTAGGAATTGTAGATCGTTTAAAGCAGTGGATCTGGTGAATTTAACTGATCCGTCGATGTGTCATTGTTCCTCCTTCCCGTCGCAGCGCTGTGGGAACATTTCCAATGAACCAACCCTTATCCAAACAGACCCATATCAATAAAAAAAGTTTGAGATTTCCGGTCATTTTGTATCTTTGGATAAGGGATACTCAGCCTGTATCATATTGGTAAAAATGATTTGTTACAACCTATAGATTTTGTTCGGGATAAGAAGGGCTTTCTGTAGACCATTATTTTGATCAAATATTTTACCATAAAAAATAATAAAATATGATAGAAAACTTTTAGTTGGAAAATGCTTTCTACATCAACAACTAAACATGCTACATAGATATTAATATTTGTGCTGAGTTTTTTTTGTTTTATTTAAAACTTTTGTTTGCAAGTTTAAGACAATAAATAAAAATAGCGCATTGTTTTTTACTAACCATTTTTTCGGAATTAAAAACATGACCCTAACCCTAGCACAAATGCTAACTTTAAAATAAAATAACTTGTCACGCCACATGGTGATATCACAAGCAGGAGACACCTGCATTCACAGTATAAGCAATGTTTAGGTGACGCTGCCCCTTTAAGCACCGTGTAGAGCAGTGAGTGCAAGCACTGATGTCATAAAGAGTGAGGTCATGATGTCATAGAGGCAGCTGCTAATGATAACTGTGTGAACATCCTCTTTCCTCTCAGACACATCCGGAGCTCTGACGGAGCTTCAGCGTGCGTCCCTGGTTCCTTGGTATAGGTATCTATGCCTGACTTGGATGTGTCTGAAGACTTGGACCTTGACTACCCGAAATCTGACCTTGAGCTTTGGAGGTTCTAGCAGGGGATTTATTTGGCAAGCGCAGCGACTCGTGTACCCTTTATCGGTCTGTTCTTGGGTGGGAGAGAGGCGTGGGCCTAGTATTTATCGGCGTTCACTGCGTCGGGAGGGCCACATCTGGGGTGGCAAGGGAGGGAGAATATATGTACCCTGCCTGCAATGTCAATTTATATCAGAGCTGTCCAACTGCAGTCTGTTAGCTGGATTGTAGCTAGAGGGCCACAGTTGGACACCCCTGGTCTATATAATGTTTAAATGAATTGTTGTGTTAACCTGTAATATAATTATAGTCTCTGCATTTGCCTCTTAATGCCCAGAGGGAAGGGCAGTTCTTCAAGCCATGGTTCCCACAGGTTTCCCCCACAGGGGGGTTTTCCTCTCCTGAGTGCTGAAGGATGACTCTTCGTGAGTCTAGAGGTAGCCCATAGCTTGACCAGCTTTCTGGTTTAATCTGTAATAATACCCAGGCACCTGCTGGGCTGTAAATTCCCTTTTCCCATATATATAGAGACTAGAAAATGACTAATTCTGTGAAATTCCTAAAATAAATGTACAATTAATATATATATTTCTTGCCTCATGTTGTTCTTATTTCTATAAGTGTATCTGTCCTCATATAACAGAACATATAAAGTAGGAGGTTGAGTCTGAATGTGATGTTGGGGAAATAAAGGGAAATTAATTGTTACAATCTGGAATGGTGGGAATGGATGTTTTGGGGTCACAAACTAAAGAAGGAGGTGGGACTGACTGGGGGGTAAATACATTGTTTAGAGACACATGAGTATCAGCTAATAAACCTGTGAACAGATAGTAGAACACTAGATGGTGGATACAGAAGACATTATGGGATAAATTTGGAAAACACTGAATAATGGAAACTAATATTACAGTATTAAGAGGGGAGAGGATTATAGTATTGAGAATAAATAATGCTGTGTTAAGAGTCCTCACAATCCCCATGTATACACAGTGTTATGACATATACACGTACAGTAGGAAGAGTCTTAAGACTAATGAAATCAGCCTCCTGCTTACTCAACCAAAGGTACAGAGACTGAACTAGAGAAGATATCTCCAACTTCCAAGGACTCATCTGAACAAAGGGCGTCAAAGAAGAAGTGAGGAGACAGCTTTCCCTGGCAATAGTTCCCCAGGCAGATTGTCTACACCCAGTTACCATGTTCTGATCTTTCCCCCATCAACCCTGCCCTGGAGAGTTTACCAGTTTATATATATATGGCTCTACAAGGCTAGAGATCAGTAAGGGGCCACAATAGCCCAAAAATGTATATGAAAATGTGAATGGGACAATGAAACGTGTTGTGATTATAAATAAAAGATTTTAAAAATATATATCATAAAATAACATTTAAAAAAGGTGAATGTTCCCAGCTCAGCCTGCCTGCCAAACCAATTTCAGCCACTGTAGCAGATCCATAATAGTGTAGTTCTCTGGACCCCCATATGTCCTCATAGGCAGCGCTGTATTTAGCACGAGATAAACAAGGCAAGTGCTTAGGGTGGCACTTGCCTTGTGTGCCTTTAGGGGCGGCACAAAGCGCAAAAAAAAAACGCGCTTGCAGGCAGAGACAGAGGTGAGGGGGGACCGAAAGATCCCCCCTCACCATCGCTCTGATTGCCATCAGGCTGCACGGGGAGCCGAACAGGCAGCACAGAGAAACTTCCGTGCTGCCTGTTCGGCTCCCCGTGCAGTGTGACAGGAAATGCCGACAGGTCACGTGACCTGCGCTCTGACGTAAAACACCCGCCGGGTTACGTGACCTCTCTGCACAACCGCCGGGAAGTCAGGAGGATACCATGCTGCCTGCCACTAGCCAACAGGGAAAAAGGTAAGTGCTGGGGGTTAGGGGCTTATTAATGACACATATTACTGGCATATTATTGGGCAAATTGGCTGGGCAATATTAATGCCAAATAATACTGGCATATTATTGGGCAAATTGGCAGAGGTATATTAAATGGCAGATAATACTGGCATATTATTGGGCAAATTGGCTGGGCAATATTAATGGCAAATAATACTGGCATAGTATTGGGCAAATTGGCAGGGGCATATTAAATGGCAAATAATACTGGCATATTATTGGGCAAATTGGCTGGGGAATAATAAATGGCAAATACTACTGGCATATTATTGGGCAAATTGGCTGGGGTATATTAATGGCAAATAATACTGCCATATAATTGGCTGGGGAATATTAATGGCAAATACTGGCATTTCATTGAGCAAATTGAACTATTATCTATGTTGTTGTTTGAGCTTATTAATGTTTGTTCTATCTGCCCATGGTAACGGTGAATTCACCCCCATTGAAGTATACTAGTCATGTTATGTGGTCAAAATAGTCACCTTTACTAATGTGATATTATGGCTGGGCTTACCAACTGTACTATTTTTAGCTGTGTTTTAATCATTAATTATTTACTGAACTTTCTGGCTGGTATATATTATGGAAAGTCTAATCGGCATTTGGCTCTATTATATGCTTAGCTTCTGTTAACTTGCTGATATTATTTGTTTAGTTAGATTGCTGACTGTCTTTGTTTTTCATATGATGTGTAGCAAAAAGAAAATATTGCACACTTGTACCATCTGCTCAATATTATCATAAGCTGATTACTATGCTTATCTCTTACATTGTGAATGTTTTTGAGTGCTTCAATAAAAAAACTTTAATTAAAAAAAAAGGGCTAAATCGGTACTGGCAACAACTTTCTATACAAACCCTGAAGTGCCTGGGACGCCAGACAAGATGGTGCCCACATCTCAAAGCCCGCCAAACGACTCCAGATTCAGAAGACTCCCCCTCTCCTGAGATCAGTCCGGCAGGATCTCCAACAGTTGCTCAGTCAGCCCTCACCAGGGATGACCTCACAAAATTGTAGGAGCCAGTTGCAAATTTTAGGAGCCAGTACCAAACGCTGTGTCAGAAAGGAAAATGTTTGGGTCAATGTCTATAAACATGTCTATATGACCTACACACATTCTAATGCACACACATGCTCACCCACAAATATATACACAAATTAACACACCACTATGATGACACATGATGACATGATAATGACACAAACACACTTATATCATAGCACACACTTATATGCTAACACACACTAACACATCATTTCACTCTTACATACATGCACAAACACATAACTATACACATAAATGCTAACACATACATACATACACACTAATCTGCTGATACATACACTAACACATGGTGGCACATACATATACACTAATATGCCGTCATATATACATACACACTCATCTGCTGATACATACACCAACACATGCTGGCACAAATACATACATAGACACAAATCTGCTGATACACTTTTGTGAAGACCTCCCCCCCCCCCCCCCAATGCTGTATGCTCAGCCATACATACTGATTTCATGATACTGGTTTGAGCCTCATGGGAAGTATAGTCAAAAGTAGATAAAGATGCTGATGTTAGCTGTGAACTACAATTTCCATGATGCTCAGCCAGGTGTCCACCATGACTAGGCATCATGGAAGTTATAGTCCAGAACTAACACCTGTCTCACCATCTCCTGTTAACTACAGTTCCCATAAGGCTCAACCAGGCATTTAGCTTCCATGATGCTGGCTGAGCATCATGGGAAGTGCAGTCAACTCGATATGACTGCAGATGTTACGTTTGGACTACAATTCCCATGATGCTTGGCCAGATGTCCACCATGATGCTGGCTAAGCATCACTGGAAGAGTAGTCCACAGCAATTTTTTTGTTAAATAAAAAAATAACTTCTAGAATTAGCCTCCCTCCCAGCATCCTACCTTTCTGGCCTGGGAGGAGGCTCATGTAGTCTCTGGTGGTCTGTGGGGGCATCCTCATGGGCTGGCTGTGGTGTGGAGGGAGCTGCTGCTCTCTCTCTTGCAGAGACCTGCTCCCTCTTTTCAAGCTCTGTGTAATCAGGGCCGCCCCCAAAATTAGCCGCACTAGGCATCTGCCTAGGATGCCTCAGGGTAAATACAGCACTGGCTGGCACATACATACAAACATACATACATACACACTAATGTGCTGATACACTAACACATGCTGTCAGAGGCGTCACTAGGGTTGGTGTCACCAGGTGTGGTAACTCATGGTGTCACCCCCCATGGATTATCTCCGATACCATAAAGAACCGAAGTATTGCCAGTCAGATGGACATTACAATATGACATAAAGGAGACCCACAAATATTTCACATACAGGAGACCCACAAATTATGCCACACACACAGGAGCCCATTAATTATGCCAAACTTTTTGCCGCCCTGGGTAAGTGTATATTTTGACACCCCTTGCTTATCCCACCATAAATACACACAGTCACACATGTAGTGTCACATACACATGCAGGCACATGTACACAGTCACACATGCAGCCACACACAGTGTCTCACACACAGAGTTACATATATAAACAGTCACATACACACATTGACACATATGCACACACATACACAGTTGAAGTAACAGAACTACAGTTTCAATAGAGCTGTCAATATGCAAATACCTTGCACTTTTTATTGTCATGCAGCATTTTGATACATCCAATTATTACACTGCCACCAACACCCCCCCACAAATATACACTTACACTACGCCACTCACTTTCACACACACACTCTCTGCCACTCAGACATACACATCCTCCCACTCACACAGATATAAACACTCTTCCACTTACATCATTCACTCTGGCACTGACGCAGACTTACCCATTCTTATGAATGGGGACTCTATTTCGGTTTACAGAAAGCCCATAGCATTACATACAATGTAATCGCCGAAACCCCGAACTCCAACCCGAATATACAGTGAAATGTCCGTGTTCGGGTCCGGGGTCCAAAAACCGTAATGTTCGGTACGAGCCCGAACAGTGCGGTTCGGGTTCGCTCAACACTAATGACGACCATATGAGTGGTGATTTCCCCTGAACTTGAAAGTGCGCAAGAATGGGAAAAGACAAACATACCTGTGTCCAGCTCCAAATACCTGAAGTCCAAATCCAAGATTGGGCTGCTAGGGAAAACATGCAGAAGATCATACCCCAACTCTCAAGTCAAGACCGCAGCGCAATAAGAGACCTAAACTGACCAACCGCACTCCCCAGACTTCCATGCTGAATAACGAAGCAGCATCCTAAACCACACATTCTGGTCTGGCTACCGGAGTGATTAGTATAAAGACCGGGTAATGTACTAGTCCTGTTGGACATTCTGGACCCTGATCACTTAATTTCTTTGTTTGTCATCCAAATGTCTGAACTTCGGTACCCACTACTACAGCCTGGCCCAGCGAGTTCTTGGAGCTGGGGCGTACCGTCTATATTCTAACACGCCTTGTAGAAGCTGTACCACCCTGCCCTGTTGTTATTTAGACACGGACTATCTCAATTGCCAGCTAACAGCCAAACTAATGAAACGTCCTCACATCTCTATATTTGAGTGCCCGGCATAACTAAGTACAATACCACATGTTGCAAGAGCGGAGACCTCGAGCCAGTTGCAACCACGCCATGCCTGAGCATCAGTGGCTTCACGCTGACACCTAAAACAGGTTTAACATGGTTTTGTACATTCTGTATCTCAAATATATTGTTTGCTTGTTGCATGCGTTAGATGTGTTTTTACCCTTGTTTGCATTAGCAGTTTCGGGCCTTGAAGAGAACGATCCAGTCTTCATCCACTCTCAAAATGGCTGAGATACAGCCTGAGATACCAAACATGACTGTAGTATGTCTGAAGGGCCTTAACTCTCTTTTAAAATGCTCTAAGCTCCAACGTGACCTGATCGTTCAGAGAGCACGTATAGCCCTAGTCCAAGAGACCCAAATGCAGAAAAGTTCCAAACTTCACGCTACACTGATTTTCGGAAGTTTATTATTCACACTCAAAAAAAGCAAAGGTGAAGCGATATACAGTTGTATGCAAATCTTTGCATACCCTTGGAGAACTGGTAATATTTGTACTTGTCATGAAGTGAATCTTGACAGCCTGCATGACTGGGGCTCTAGGAAGGGCCAGAAGACTCCATGTGAACTATGGACCCTCTATTAGTTTGGTTGTACACACTTTGAGGGCACACGTCCATCTAACTACAGTCCTATATCCCTTCATGTCCAAGTTGCTGGAGAGAACGATGCACTCGCGACTAACAGACTTTCTGGCTGCCAATGACCTACTTGACCCTTTTCAATATGGCTTTAAACCCTTACACTCTACTGAAACAGCCCTCACTAGAGTATCAATTGACCTCCTTTCTGCCAAATCTAAAGGCCACTTCTCAGTGATAATCCTCTTAGATCTCTCTGCTGCCTTTGACACCGCTGACCACCGCCTCCTTATTAACAGATTATCCTCATTTGGTATAGGTGGTAACGCACTCTCTTGGATCGAGTCGTACCTGTCTGAGCACTCCTATTGAGTGTCGCTTGCTGGAGCTACTTTGTCATCTGTTCCACTATCTGTTGGTGTTCCACAAGGATCGGTCCTTAGCCCGCTGATGTTTTCCCTGTAAACCACCACTCTGGGAGAACTCATCCGCTCTTTTGGTTTCTAAAATCACCTATATACGGATGATACTCAGATCTACCTCTCCTCCCTTCTATCATGTCATGTGCAGTTAAGTGTCTATCGGCCATCTCCACTTGAAAGTTGTATCGCTACCTGAAACGTAATCTTTCCAAAACAGAACTGATTATCTGCCCTCCCTCAAACTCTATCCCTTCACCTTTGTTCACAGTCACCATTGAAAATGCTACAATTGTACCAGCTGACCGTGTCCCGAAGTCTTGGGGGTCACTTTTGACTCTGCTCTCTCCTTCGTTTCTCATATTCAGTCTTCAGTCAAATCCTGCTGTCTGCAGGACATTGCACACAATCGTCCGTTCCTCAGGGAGGAGACAATGAAAATACTAGTGCACTCACTTGTCATCTCTCGCCTTGACTACAGTAACAGTCTCCGGACTGGACTACCTATGGCTCATATTTCTCCCACTGCATTGCATTTAAAACACAGCTGCCAGACTCATCTTTCTTGCTCATCGGTCTGATTCTGCAGCTCCCCTCTGCAATGCCCTCCACTGGCTCCCCGTCTGCTCTAGGATGAAATTTCAAATTCTGTCTTTAACCTACAAAGCCCTCCACTCCTTGGCCCCTCCATATATTGCCTCCCTCATGAACCAATACTTCCCTGCACCTCCTCTGAGCCCCTCAGTGGGTCTACAGCTTTCCTGCCACCTCATCACCTCTTCCCACTCGCGCCTCCAAGATTTTTCCTGAGCTGACCCCTCTCTTTGAAACTCCCTTCAGCAGAGCATCCAGCTCTCACCTTCCTTTTCAAACTTTAAAAATTCACTCAAAACTCATCCCTTTAACCAAGTAATGGGGTCTAGAAGACCGAAATATCTGAATGGATCCATTAATAACTAATTACCTACCTATATACCCAGTTACTTATATTGGTACCTATTTATGTATGAATATTTGTATGAATTATGTATTTTTATTTTATTCATATTGTAATAACATGCCTTTTGTATATTTATAATAATAAAAAATAATAATCTCTTTAATGAAGCTTACTACCCATCCAACTAGCATATCGGTTGATTTACCTCTAGCTAATCCCTCCTAGCTCTCGCTGTCCTCAATCTCTGTTAATATCAGGTAGCTTACAACTGATCCAGCTAGAACGTACACAAATACTCTTTAGCCAATCTCACCTAGTGCCAGCCATCCACATTAATGTTACTATAACTACATTCCCTCTGTCCTCTTCACTCCCTTATGTGTCTCATATACCCCATTCCCTCTAGATTGTAAGCTTACGAGCAGGTCTCTACCTCATGTACCAGTCTGTTCTAGTTTGTCTAACTTAGTACGTAGTTCCCTTTTTAGCTCTGTATCTAGCGCTACTTAAATTGTTGGCGCTATATAAATAAATGGTAATATATATACATGAAAAATGAGCAACCTTGAAATCAAAATGCAACAAAAAAAAATGTTAATTCAATTTTCACTTCACATATTATGTTTATATTTATAGCAAAATACCCTACTTTGTACTCTAAACAAGAGAAATGTTATTTTCTTTTTCTTCGAGGTAAAATCTTTACAAAGAAATAAATAAAATTTAGGCACTTTCCATGAGACTGGAAAGTGTTACAAAGTGAAAATACATTGTATTCTATAACACCCCAGGTACAAAAGTACCTAAAGTGTATTATTGCAAAAAAAAAAAAAAAAAAAAAAAACGCACTTCGGGTTCGTACCGAACGGGTTCGTACAGAAAGACTTTCAGTTTATAGATTTTCGGTTTATGGAATACATGTAATGCTATTGGCTTTCTATAAATCGAAATAGAGTCCCCATTCATACGGATAGGTCAATGGGGACACTCTTACCCACATTTTACTTAATTTTGCAGCCCTCTAGCCCTTTCCAGGACTTTTTTTAGAGGCATTTTAGTGTCCAAACGTTTGTGTCCCCATTGACTTCAATGGGGTTCGTCTTCGGGGTCAAGTTCGAGCACGGACCCGGACATTTTTTCGAAGTTTGGCCGAACCTGCCGAACCCGAACATCCAGGTGTCCGCTCAACTCTATTCAGGACTTTATACCATCAGGCAGGATTTCAGTGGAGATCCCTGTCACTACATCCACACTGGTGCTAAAGTATATGCTGTCATCTTTGGTGTAGTTTATTCTACCTATGCTGTAGATCGCACTGCACTGGATATAGCCTTCATTTATTTACACACCAGTTAAAGTGGATATTTTACAATGGCTTTGAATCCGGTTGCGGAGGTGAGTCTCTTAGTGATGTGTTTTTCTGCAGTGGAAGAACTTCTAAGGTTCTACTCAATAAAGAGAGAACTTTAGGCCAATGTAGCAGAGTTGGAAAAGTTCTCCAGTGCAGCTGAATGGAGGAATACCCACAGACCACATTCAAACTTAATTAATACTTGACCTGCCGCTCATGTATTTCTTAAGTGATGGGGACCGTTTTGCCGGTTCCCAGCTTGGTTTATTATTAGGTTGGGCCATGGCTTCTAATCATGGGCCCCTTAATTTTTTATTTTTTTGGGGGGTGTCAGGTATTTTTTTTTAAATTGTTGCAGCCACTTGAAGTCCACTGACCCATCGGGGGGAGGGGGGTCTTTAAATATTTTTACATTTCAAAATAGGAGAATTCAAGGTATTATCCCCAAATACTAATTGAATTCAGGGGCTGATTATCGCATATTGTGTAGCTAAAATTGTACCCCAGGCATAAAAGTACCTAAAGTGTATTATTGCAAAAAATAATTATAGATTTTGAGCTAATTTAGCATTTGTTTTTTACATGTTAAGATTGAAAAACCAGTGTATCTTGTTTGGGAAATGAAAGACCATGAAAGCGAGAATGTGCCTTATGTAAAATGCCAACTTTACTGCAGCTTGATGTCTTTTATTTTTATTATTTTTACTGTTCAGAATAGGAGAATTCAAGGTATTACCCCCGAATCCGAATTGAATTCGTGTGGCTGATCATCGCATATTGTGTAGCTAAAATTGTATGGGTTTTATGGCAAAAATGTCCTGATCTGAAGGCATTCGATGCTGTTAATTGTTTAGCCGATTTTCAGGGATTTGTTCGATTCGGTTATAATGCTCATTCAGACGCAATTTGGATCAAGTTGGATTATATTGTGTAGACCCTTATATCCATTTATGGGATACCAAAAATGTAGGAACCAGTTCTGACTTTCAAGCATGGTGTAATATATTTTTTCTTTAATGTCAAACAAAATAAAATAAAAACTACTTGCTTTTTGCTAAACAGCAAAAAGTTTTCTACAATTTATATCATGTGGGTAATTTAAAGTGAATTTAAGATTTAAGTCCAAAAGTAGACAAGCTGGAAGAAATCTCTAAGTAAGATTTGCTTCAATTTCAAGTTTACTAAAGAGACACGCATACATACACAGTCACACTTACACACAGACTCACACTTACACACACACAGACACACATGTACACACACAGTCAGACTTACACACAGAGAGAGAGAGAGACTCCCACTTACACACAAACAGACTCCCACTTACAAACACACAGGCTCACATTTACACACAGACTCACACTTACACAGTCACACTCAAATTATGGGATTATGCAGCATCGTGGAAACGACACTGTTACAGGTGCGGTGGGGTTGTTTCGGGGGTGCTGTTACAGATGCAGGTGGGCCAGACCTCCATGTCCAGCGGGCTGCATTAGAGGGGTGAAATACAAAATAATAAAGTGTTGAGCAAAGAAAAAAATAAATAAACACACAATAAAGGCAACACTTATCTTAAAGTAAAGTGTAATCAGCAGTGGCACAAAAACAAAAAAGAGAAAAAGCAATGTGTATTACAGTATAAAAAGAAATCTAAAAAAAATCTCCCAATGAGACCATACTCACACTTTAGTGAGCCTATAACTGGCTCTAAGTGGTAAAAGCAAAGAGGACTCCAAGTCCTAGCATTCAGAATAATGGGGGACAGACTGGAGTGATGAAGATGTCTTATGGCAGGTGTTTCATCCAAAGGTTCAGTCGGTCATGCAGATCAGGAGACCCAGAAACATAAAGGATAACCAGATATAGTATAATACAGAAAAACATGGAAACAGAATAAAAAACGTCACCAGTCCTTCCATGACAATGTGCAAAAGTTTCCAGAAATGGATGGGCAGTCCTCAGACGAAAAACAAAGTGCGATGCAGAAGCTCACTGCCGGATTCGGGCCTCGTATGATTTCACAATAACTGTGACGCGTTTCACCCAATCGGGCCTTCCTCAGGCAGACTCGCGCATAAACGTGCGTCTCCAAAACAGGCAGGGTTAGCTAGGGCAGGGGGAGATAGCAGAAGATGCACGCGGGGGGCTGGTGGGAAAAATGTGAACTGTGCTTGCGCAAGTCGGTACGTCCGTTTGCATGCAGTACCGAAAGCTGCCACCTGTGGAGAACTTCTATGGTAAGTATTTTTTATATTTTTTAATGAAAATAAAAATATAAAATAAAAAACTGAAAATGACAGTCTAGTTCACTCTCTGGTGCCTACAAGTTGCACCAAAGTCATATAGGTGACTAGACTGTCCCTTTAATATTCCCCTGATAATTAGCTCCTTAATATGCCCCTGATAATTTGCTCATTAAAGTGTAGCAATAACCCCCCCTCCCCAGTACTTACCTTTATGATGCTCATCACCCGCCTTTTCCTGCGTGCAGGAAATACAGCCACTGGAATTGACTTGCCGTCATTTCCGGTGGAGAGTAAAAGCGGGTTCGCATCCCCCTGCCCGATCATGACAGTCTCACGCAGGGCCGGCACCAGGAATTTCAGGGCCCCTTACTAAACAAATTTTATGCCAGGATTTAGCCACTCAATATGCCAGGATTTAGACACTCAATATGACATGATTTATCCATTCAATATGCCAGGAGTTTGCTCGTTTTTGCCACCCTTCTCCCCCCATTCCCCAGTACTTACCTCCTTGTTGCTCTGTCTCCTCCGTGCAGTCTTCCCTCCTGCTGAATCCCACCACTGCTTTTATCTCTTGGCTTATTTATACATCCTAAAATGACTCATTTTTTAAATCCAAAAGCTGCAAAAATTGGAGTAAAGGTAACAATCTTTATGTGTGTTTTAAGTAATCTGACCCAGCACCCCCATTGCACATCCAGGACATGACCCAGCACCCCCATTGTACACCTAGGACATGCCCCAGCACCCCCATTGTACACCCAGGACATGCCCCAGCACCCCCATTGTACACCCAGGACATGCCCCAGCACCCACATTGTACACCCAAGACATATCCCAACACGCCCATTGCACATGCAAGACATGCCCCATAGTGTTGCCACCTTTTCCACAAATAAATACTGGCCATGCTATTGCCTCCATAGACTTAACATTGGAACCAATGTTATTGCTCCAGCCCCCTCTTTGCTCGCCCAAGACATGCTGGAATGTAAAAAATGTATTTGATCCCAATGTTAAGTCTATGGAGTTAGTAGCATGGCCGGTATTTTTTTTTAAGAAAAGGTGGCAGCCCTACCCATATTGCACACCTAGAACATGCTCCAGCACCACATTTCAGACCCAGGACTTGCCCCAGGACATGCCCAGCACCAACATTTCACACCTAGGACATGCCCCAGCACCCCAGGACATGCCCCACCATGCACATTGTATATCTAGGATATACCCCAGCACCCCAGACATAGATAGACTGATAGGATTTTTTGCTGGGGGTGCTTGCTCACAATGTATGTAGGAATTGCAGATAATTTAAAGCAGTGGATCTGGTGAACTTACCTGCTCCGTAGATGTGTTGTTGTCCCTCCATCCCGTCACAGCGCTGTGGGAACATTTCCAATGAACCAACCCTTATCCAAACAGACCCATATCAATAAAAAAAAGTTTGAGATTTCCGGTAATTTTGTATTTTGTATCCTTGGATAAGGGATACTCAGCCTGTATCATATTGGTAAAAATGATCTGTTGTAACCTATAGAATTTGTTCAGGATAACAAGGGCTTTCTTTAGACCATTATTTTGATAAAATATTTTACCATAAAAAATAATAAAATATGATAGAAAACTTTTAGTTGGAAATGCTTTTTACATCAACAACTAAACGTGCTACATAGATATTAATATTTGTCCTGAGTTTTTGTAAACATTTTCACATGGTGATATCACAAACAGGAGACACCTGCATTCACAGTATAAGCAATGTTTAGGAGACGTGGCCCCTTCAATCATCATCTAGAGCAGTGAGTGCCAGCAGTGATGTCATAAAGAGTGTGGTCATGATGTCATAGAGGCAGCTGCTAATGATAACTGTGTGACCATTCTCTTTCCTCTCAGACACATCCGGAGCTCTGACGGAGCTTCAGCGTGCGTCCCTGGTTCCTTGGTATAGGTATCTATGCCTGACTTGGATGTGTCTGAAGACTTGGAGCTTGACTACCCGAAATCTGACCTTGAGCTTTGGAGGTTCTAGCAGGCGATTTATTTGGCAAGCGCAGCGACTCGTGTACTCTTTATCGGTCTGTTCTTCGGTGGGGGAGAGCGGTCTGCCTAGTATTTATCGGCGTTCACTGCGTCGGGAGGGCCACATCTGGGGTGACAAGGGAGGGAGAAGATATGTACCCTGCCAGCAATGTCAATTTATATCAGAGCTGTCCAACTGCAGTCTGTTAGCTGGATTGTAGCTAGAGGGCCACAGTTGGACACCCCTGGTCTATATAATGTTTAAATGAATTGTTGTGTTAACCTGTAGTATAATTATAGTCTCTGCATTTGCCTCTTAATGCCCAGAGGGAAGGGCAGTCCTTCAAGCCATGGTTCCCCAGAGGTTTCCCCCACAGGGGGTTTTTCCTCTCCTGAGTGCTGAAGGATGACTCTTCGTGAGTCTAGAGGTAGCCCATAGCTTGACCAGCTGTCTCGTTCATCCTGTGATAATACCCAGGCACCTGCTGGGCTGTAAATTCCCTTTCCCCATTATATAGAGACTAGAAAATGACTAATTCTGTGATATTACTAAAATAAATGTACAATTAATATATATATTTCTTGCCTCATGTTGTTCTTATTTCTATAAGTGTATCTATCCTCATATAACAGAACATATAAAGTAGGATGTTGAGTCTGAATGTGATGTTGGGGAAATAAAGGGAAATTAATTGTTACAATCTGGAATGGTGGGAATGGATGTTTTGGGGTCACAAACTAAAGAAGGAGGTGGGTCTGACTGGGGGGTAAATACATTGTTTAGAGACATGAGTATCAGCTAATAAACCTGTGAACAGATAGTAGAACACTAGATGGTGGATACAGAAGACATTATGGGATAAGTTTGGAAAACACTGAATAATGGAAACTAATATTACAGTATTAAGAGGGGAGAAGATTATAGTATTGAGAATAAATAATGCTGTGTTAAGAGTCCTCACAATCCCCATGTACACACAGTGTTATGACATATACACGTACAGTAGGAAGAGTCTTAAGAGTAATGAAATCAGCCTCCTGCTTACTCAACCAAAGGTACAGAGACTGAACTAGAGAAGATATCTCCAACTTCTAAGGACTCATCTGAACAAAGGGCGTCAAAGAAGAAGTGAGGAGACAGCATTCCCTGGCACTAGCTCCCCAGGCAGATTGTCTACACCCAGTTACCATGTTCTGATCTTTCCCCCATCAACCCTGCCCTGGAGAGTGTACCAGTTTATATATATAGCCAACATGGCCCTACAAGGCTAGAGATCAGTAAGGGGCCACAATATCCCAAAAATGTATATGAAAATGTGAATGGGACATTGAAACGTGTTGGGATTATAAATAAAAGATTTCAAAATAAATAACATAAAATAACATTTAAAAAAGGTGAATGTTCCCAGCTCAGCCTGCCTGCCAAACCAATTTCAGCCACTGTCGCAGAACCATAATAGTGTAGTTCTCTGGATCCCCATATGTCCTCATAGGCAGCTCTGTGTTTAGCGCGAGGTAAACAAGGCAAGTGCTTAGGGCGGCACAAAAAAAAACAAAAACGTGCTTGCAGGCAGAGAAAGAGGTGACGGGGGATCGAAAGATCCCCCCTCACCATCGCTCTGATTGCCATCAGGCTGTACGGGGAGGCGAACAGGCAGCACAGAGAAACTTCCGTGCTGCCTGTTCGTCTCTCCGTGCAATGTGACAGGGAAATGCCGACAGGTCACGTGACCTGCGCTCTGACGTAAAACACCCGCCGTATTATGTGACCTCTCTGCACAACCGCCGGGATGTCGACCAGGCAGCATGGAGGATACCATGCTGCCTGCCACTAGCCACCAGGGAAAAAGGTAAGTGCTGGGGGTTAGGGGCTTATTAATGGCAAATATTACTGGCATATTATTGGGCAAATTGGCTGGGCAATATTAATGGCAAATAATACTGGCATATTATTGGGCAAATTGGAAGAGGTATATTAAATGGCAGATAATACTGGTATAATATTGGGCAAATTGGCAGGGGCATATTAAATGGCAAATAATACTGGCATATTATTGGGCAAATTGGCTAGGGAATAATAAATGGCAAATACTACTGGCATATTATTGGGCAAATTGGCTGGGGCATATTAATGGAAAATAACACTGCCACATAATTGGCTGGGGAATATTAATGGCAAATACTGGCATATTATTGGGCAAATTGGCTGGGTAATATATAATGGCAAATAATACAAAAAGTGACAGTGCGCTATACGTGCTGTGAAGTGACAATATCAATAACACAGTGATTCTACTGTGCAAATTATACAATGTATACCCCGTGAGGCAAATACAGAGATTAATAGTGCAAATATAAAGGCATGAAGCACTCACATATAGTCCCTATATTGTTGGGACAACACAGAAAGTACGTAACAGCTCCTTTTCTGAATTCCTTCAACCTTTCATTTCCGCTGGTAAACGAAATAAGATATTAATCTCAAAGATGACTAATCCTTTGGGTGTTCCTCACAATTATACGTGCAAATATTCCCAGATATCACCTCAAAATCACCATCTTGCCCAGATAAGTGTTAATGAGTCACCTGAAAAAAACCCACCCTTTGGGGGCCTTAATCCACCTGTAGACTGCTGCAAAGGCAGGGCCAATAGTTTAGTCACTTGTGCTTCTATAATAGAAACACAAGTGAAATACATGTTTAGTGGCTCTTTTGTTTTGTGTTCCTGCCCTGATCACAGAGTGATCAGGAGCCAAGGACAAGGAGTCAGAGACCTGATCTAGGTATTTACTGAATATGTGGGTTGCCTACCGAAACATCGCTAGGCCCCCTAACATCACTAGAGGTGTGTGCGCACTTCTGGGTGCAGTGGGATCCACAGCACAGCTCATTGCAGGGGGCTGTGATGAAGTGCAGAGCACAGGACATACGGTGCATTCTTGAGTGCTGTGTGACGGTATAGAGCATCCTTATGTGAGAAACAGTTAAAAAATAAAAAAGCAGGGGCTTGGCCAACCTCCGATTCAGTGAGACACACCTTACACTAGCTCCCTGCTAGGCGAATATAAACACATCGAAGGGAGGACCCACTGTCACCTCAAAATATGAAGGCCAGAAGGTACCCTAACGTCACCTCAAAAAGGGCTAAATCGGGGGGGGGGGGGGGGCGGAGTGAGCACTGGACTAGACGTGTTTGTCTGGAGCTCTGCAACTTTAAACCTTTTCCCGAGTCTTATAGATGTCGCTTCATCATTGTCTTTTTTGGCAGTACTCTCTTGATACTGCCGGTGCGCCCTCTCTTGGGACACCTTTTTTCCCCGCTCTTCTCATTTTCTCTAGTTTTCTTTTCCTATCCCCTGTCCCCCTTTTCCTTCTATTTTTTTCCTCATTCCTTCTTCTAAACACACCACAGTGAGAAGAACTATTATCTATGTTGTTGTTTGAGAATATTAATGTTTGTTCTATCTGCCCATGGTAACGGTGATATTATTTGTTTAGATTGCTGACTGTCATTGTTTTTCATATTATGTGTACCAAAAAGAAAATATTGCACACTTGTACCATCTGCTCAATATTATCATAAGCTGATTACTATGCTTATCTCATACATTGTGAATGTTTCTGAGTGCTTCAATAACAAACTTTAATTAAAAAAAAAAGGGCTAAATCGGTACTGGCAACAACGCGGAAATACTTTCTATACAAACCCCTAAGTGCCTGGGACGCCAGACAAGATGGTGCCCACATCTCAAAGCCCGCCAAACGACTCCAGATTCAGAAGACTCCCCCTCTCCTGAGATCAGTCCGGCAGGATCTCCAACAGTTGCTCAGTCAGCCCTCACCAGGGAAGACCTCACAAAATTGTAGGAGCCAGTTGTAAATTTTAGGAGCCAGTACCAAACGCTGTGTCAGAAAGGAAAATGTTTGGGTCAATGTCTATAAACATGTCTATATGACCTACACACATTCTAATGCACACACATGCTCACCCACAAATATATACACAAATTAACACACCACTATGATGACACATGAGGACATGATAATGACACAAACACACTTAAATCCTAGCACACACTTATATGCTAACACACACTAACACATCATTTCACTCTTACATACATACACAAACACATACCTATACACATAAATGCTAACACATACATACATACACACTAATCTGCTGATACATACACTAACACATGGTGGCACATACATACACATTAATATGCCGCCACAAATACATACACACTAATCTGCTGATACATACACCAACACATGGTGGCACATACATATAGGCTTGCCACCTTTTCTTCAGAAAAATACCGGCCTTGGTACTATCTCCATAGACTTAACATTGGCCTGAAGCCAATTTTTTACCGGCCTGACGGTAAAATACCGGTCGGGTGTCAACCCTACATACATACACACTAATATGCCGTCACAAATACATACACAATAATCTGCTGATACATACACCAACACATGCTGGCACAAATACATACATAGACACAAATCTGCTGATACACTTACACATGTTGGCACAAACACATACATACACACTAGTCTGTTGATACTTACACTTAGGGCCGACCTTAGGTGCTCAGGCGCCCTGTGCGGGGCACCTTTGTGCCCCCCCAGTTATAGTCCAATCAGAACTAACACCTGGAACACCACCTGCTGTTAACTACAGTTCCCATGATGCTCAGCCATACATACTGCTTTCATGATACTGGTTGAGGCTCATGGGAAGTACAGTCAAAAGTAGATAAAGATGCTAATGTTAGCTGTGAACTACAATGATGCTCAGCCAGGTGTCCACCATGACTAGGCATCATGGAAGTTATAGTCCAGAACTAACACCTGTCTCACCATCTCCTGTTAACTACAGTTCCCATAAGGCTCAGCCAGGGATTCAATTCAGCTTCCATGATGCTGGCTGAGCATCATGGGAAGTGTAGTCAACTTTATATGACTGCAGATGTTAGGTTTGGACTACAATTCCCATGATGCTCGGCTAGATGTCCACCATGATGCTGGCTAAGCATCACTGGAAGAGTAGTCCACAGCAATTTTTTTTTTAAATAAAAAAATAACTTCTAGAATTAGCCTCCCTCCCAGGATCCTACCTTTCTGGCCTGGGAGGAGGCTCATGTAGTCTCTGGTGGTCTGTGGGGGCATCCTCGTGGGCTGGCTGTGGTGTGGAGGGAGCTGCTGCTCTCTCTCTTGCAGAGACCTTCTCCCTGCATTCAAGCTCTCTGTAATCAGGGCTGGGGGCGTGGAGATGATGACTCATATCCCCTGCTCCCCTCTGATTAGCAGTGTGGTGACTGACAGCAGCAGGTCCCTGCTGGAAGAGGCAGAGACCTGCTGCTGGTCACAGGGCAGGGAGAGAGCATGCAGCTCCCCGTTACTCTGGGGCTGAACCCTTCTAGTAATGATGCTGATCAGATGATCAGCACCTCACATAGAAAAAGTTTTTTTTTTTTAAACTTGTTGCCTGGGGGTTAGAGGAGGCGCCAGTAGACAGGTGCCTCCTCTGGCGCCCCCTGGGTGTTGTGCCCTGTGCGGTCGCACAGGTTGCACACCTCTAAGGCCGGCAATGCTTACACTAACACATGCTGGCACAAGTGCATGCACACTAATACGCTGATACATACACTAACACATGCTGGCACATACATACAAACATACATACATTCACACTAATGT